>JAXIUT010000037.1:25066377-25078775 GCA_035586675.1 Eurytoma californica | reverse complement strand
ACAGATTGTAATGCATTCGATTTTTTGAGGTTAGAAAATAAATCAGAACGGCATTCATTTTTTTAAGAAACCTATTTCATAAAGACTTCATATTAATTAGAAAATTTAATATTTATTTCATTAATCTTTTCTTTCTTTTGAACAAAATTCATCTATTCTTTAAATTGAAATATTAAATTTTTAAGAAAAATGTTTGATTTTTGGCGCCATTAATTCAAAAACGTGCGCTCCTAAATTTGTCAACAAAGAGTTTAAGATGATATTTGCATTTTTTTCTTTTTATTTAAATTTCAGAAATGGGGATAACCTATTTAAATACACAAAAATCGTAAACGTAAAAATCATGTATTACGAAATTAATATTTAAATATTATATTTAAATAATATAAATTATATATTGCTATATTTTGCTTTTTTAAATTAGATATAATTGTATTAAATGTTAAATTAAATTGTATTAGATATTAAATGTCCACTATAAAAAAAATAAATAAAGTATCTGAAAGAAATTGCATTGTTCTTAATTACGAATAAGTATGAGATTTGGGCCACTATTTTGCATTCTGCAGTGTCTCACGACGTTAATAGAAAATTAATTACTCCCTGCAAAAACGGAACAGTACCTCTCGAGGCCATTGCTTTTCTTTATATTCAATTCGGCCGCTACTGTTACTCTTGTTAGACGAAATTTATACTAATAATAAAATGAAGCAAATTACTTATTCTTTTTTATTTTACTTGATTTTGAATATTGGAACATCAAAACTAATTTTTATTAATAAAAACGCAGATAATTCCATACCACTTTAAATTTCTAGAATAAAAAAGTTTGTAAAAAATCCCTTTGAGAACATTTTAAAGAAAGAAGAGCAAAAAAATGTAATGGTATTCTCGGTGATTGAATAGTCAAACGACTCGCAAAGGCGGACACGCTCGAAAGTGAACCTCGATAAAAGGAAAAACGCCCGCGCGACATTTGTAATGCACCTGATCACTCCTCGCGCCTCATAAGAATACGGTGGCGATATTAAAATTCTCGACGCAACCTGCTCTACGCGACTGTGACCGACTGTGCTTGCCAAATGGTTCATCGTTGCCTACCAGCCCCTCCCCTACACTCATTGAGACCATTTCCTCGGCTTTGGATATAAAAGAAAAAATGGCCAGCGGGCAAAACCAGTCGAAGGAAGTACAAGCTCGTCAAGCTGTCACGGCATCCGAATTCATCCACCAACAATCGCCGGTGTCGTTTGACGTAGAAACTGGTCCACCATGGGGAACGCAAAACTCGTCCTTGGACAGTTGCTGTGCTGTTGCTTAGCAATGTCAGCATTGGCGAATCCTGTGCTCGATGGGACTGAAAGTGATGTCAACAGATTCGAGGCTAAATTAACTTCTGTAATGGACAGTTTGAACGAGAAAGATTCGATCGGCCTTTTTGGGAACATCATTACTCTAGAAAAGACGAAGGGGGATGAAGAAAGAAGCGAAAGCGCCCAAGTGGAGACGGATCCACTGCTAAGAAGAGTCGATGAATTTCTGAGAAGTCGGAAAATTCAAATTAGGTTTCCTAGTGACGGTTCATCAGCTGATTTCTTCGGCAGAGCTTTAGGGCAAAAAGATGTGGATATTCAATTGAAAGCACTTACTCAAGGTGCATCTGAACGTAAGTAGTATTTTATAGATAAAAATATTTTAAAGTGTGAAAAAATACGTATTTTACTTTATATTTTAAGTTTAATTAAAATTTTAATACATACAAAGTTTCTATAATTAGACTAACGGGCAGTAATGTACGTCTAATGATTAAATAAAGAAACATTATTACTGCAAATTAAATAATGAATATAGTTTCATTTGAAGAAGCAGATTAACGACGCTCATAGCTTAAACTCTAAAATATAATAAAAACAAACAGTATTCAAATACAAAATATTCAAATGCATTCAGACTTTCTAGACTTTGTATTTTAAACTACTTAAACTTGTCTAAATGCGCTGCCGCGTCTCTTCATACTGAAATACTTCTGTTAATAATACAAAAGGTATTGGTTCAATAAAATATAAGCCATTCAAAAATTATTCTTCTTTGCGGTCTGTTTTACAGCTTTCAAACATAAGCACTTTTTCATACAGTAGCACTCAACCATAATTATTAGCAAGATGATACATTAAATAAATGCATTTTTACTATCATTTACTCGTAGCCTAACAAAATACTTTATTTTTTTAATGTTGGATGTTTTTTCTTCGATTATAATAAGAAAATTTTGGATTATTTTTCAAACGAATCTTTGTTGTTTAAAGTAAGATCAGTCGTATTTAAGTAAATTTCTTACTGTCTGCATTTTAAAGTCGCACTATAGATGTACTAAAATATTAAAAAAAATTATTGGTATTCCCTTATGAATAACTGATATTAACAAGGAAAATAAAAAAATTGTATTTCTAGCTATTATGCTTTGCACGCACATGCTTTGGTCATAGCTACGCTTAGTGGCGAAATGCAAACGAATCTCTGCCACGGCATTATCTTATAGTAGTGCTTCGTTCATCCATACAACCAATCAGGTTGAAACAATTTTACCTGTTCCTTTCTGATTGGATGCTGCTAACTAGGTCGAGTCCTCTCTACTTTTATCAGCTACTTTCTCCCAAATTCCTTAAGTTTTTCTCAAGACACTTGTGTCAATTTCTTTTAGGGGTTTTAATTACATATGGTAAATATAATATTATTACAATTTGTATGAAATTATAATAGTAAGATATTTAATGACCGTTTATTTGGTAAAATAAGCAATTTAAAGAGTACAATGATGTTTCAGCACAAGTAGCAACTAATTTTTCTTAGTTATTTAAAAAAAAAATACATTGAAAAATAATTAAAATTTAATAAGGTAGTTTTGGATAAGTAAACACTAAATGCTTTCAAAATGATATAAAAATTAATTTCTATTTGGATTTATTATGAATTGTCATTTTATCCTGCATTAATTATGCTTTAAAATGATTTATAATTGTCACTTTACATTTATCTAATAATTTTAAAAGTGATGCTATTTTTTCAAATTATTATAAAGAAATTTTTTTAATTTTAGGTATCAACATTTAATTTTAAATTCATGTTGCGATTTATTTTGTTAATTTTTAATCATATTTAGATAAAAATCAAGAATTCTTAAAAATTTAGTTGGTCATTGAATAATTTTGAATGAATTTTGTTTTTTCGACTCTAACGGATCATAGCAGACGATTATAAATGTTCCCCCTTTATGTATTTCTATGATGTTATGAGTTAAAGTGTGAATTAAATAAATATTGTATTTCAGATAAACGAAATGACAATTTTGTATTCCAGTAAAACATTGCTAATTTTCTTTCCAATAAACGTTTAAAAAATATTACTTCCGAAAGTGACAATTTATCTCCAAGATTTGTGAGACGCTAAGCAGTAGGTTGTGCTACTTTGTGACCCTAAAGTCGAGGGCAGTATCAGAGAAGGATGAACGGATGTATGTGGGAGAGAATATTTCGGAAATCTGGGACGAAATATCGAAAGTAGGAGCTGGTGAAAGAGTAGGGACCTTGAAAGAAAGTGCGCCTTACCTTTGTGAAGAGAAGTAGGCTTGAGGACAATTCATGTCGTTTCTTCTCTTTTTGGACTGCGACTCTTCTGTTCGTACACTATCGACTAATTTAGTTTGATTTGTTAAAAAAGATATCTCCTTGCATTTAATTTTTTATGCTAATTAATCTTTCGAATAGACTATAATTCAATTCGAATTATCTTTCACCTTTATTTTTATTTACAATTTTGTATTTTAAATTGCTTCAAAAACAATGTATTATATCTAAAGCTAATGAAAAATATGTTCTACTGTTACAGCTAGAACCAAGTTGAAACGCATAATACTGCCAATCCTGGTGGCGCTCAAATTGAAAGCTGCCATCGTCTTGCCCATCGTCATCACCTTAATTGGCCTGATCGGTATTAAGGGTCTAGGTGCCGGTGTACTGGCTCTCCTGCTCTCTGGTGCTGTTGCCCTCAAGGCTTTATTAACACCGCCACCCACGTCTTACCCAGCTCGCGTCAGTTACGCCAAGCCCTACGAGATTCACCATGATCACTGGCACCGATCGCAGGAGGAGGTCCCTGTTAATCAGCCATACCGAGCCTGGACTCCCGAAATTGGCTTCGATCCCCAGTTCAGTCCCTACCAGGAAATTCCTTAGAAGGTATTTCTTAAAAATGGCCCTGCGACGATTGTTTCCACGGGAGAGATTGATACAAGTGAATGGTCACACTGCCAAAATGGTTTGAGTTCAAATACATTTAAGTAGAAGTTGAGTGGATTTAAATTACATCAGATGCGATGTAATTTAATGTGGTTCGTATTCAAATAACTCTATTTAAACATTTTGAGCTCACACTGTGAGCTGTTTCATAAAAAATTCTCATCTCATTACTCACTGTACTCTTATTTATTATTTATTGCTTACTGTTAATAAAAATGATTTTTTATAAAACAAGTTTATTTATTTCTATAAATATGTTGTTTAACAAGTTCAATTAATATAATGCGATAGATAATTTTTATTTCAAATGCAACTGGGGAACTCGGAAGTAATTGTATCCCCGAACTGTTTATACCTCGGTTTATACATACCGAACGGTATTTCGCGAGTTTCGGATCCGTGATTGTCTGGCGCGCACAAGCACACATAACGAAAACGCGTTACACATTTTCGCGGAGCGTGAATCGTCTACATAATCCATATAGCTATCCTCCGTACGACCGATTACGCGAACCTCTGCGTTCGACGTCGAATTAATGGAAGGAAGATGCGCGCTCGTGAGCGCTGAGAGATGCAGAAAAAGAGATGGAGATGCCGGTGACCCAGTTGCAGGTGAGTAATGGCTCCTACGGGGAAGAGGGTCAAGTGAAAATACCGATATTGAACCGATGAGTGTGAATGATTACCGTTTGAGGATTAAACTTCTCTTGAATGATTTGGCGAAGTGAAAAATATATTGGTTCATTTGTCACGTGTAAAGCGTTTCATTATTTGAATTATTCTCAAATGTTGCTTTAAAAATTTTTACTTTCTTGCACACAGTACACTCTTTTCGACAGATACAATGCAGTCATATTAATCTTTACACGAAATTCATAATTAGATTTAAATAGGTTATTGATTAAATCCACGTACTTTACGTGAATTTTGTGCGAATAGACCCTAAATAAAGTTAACTAAGGGAATATTGCACTTCAAAATAAGTGAATATTTACTTATTAAATATTAAAACTGAACTTTTCATTTATTCTGAAGTGAACATTCACTTATTTTGCAGTGTATATATACTTATTCGAATTAGTTGGACACTATTCACTGAATTAATTGTAGAGAGAACATGTTAGTTTTTAGTTTCATTCAATAAATTTTGAGACTAACAACGAATGTGGACCAAATACTCATTCTCTGGTCTTTAAAAAATCTGTCTGTTTCAATAATCATGTTATTAAAAAATTAAAAATCGTAATTATTGGGAATCATCTACAAGATATAGAAGTAATATCTCCCCTTAAGGGGATGCCGAAGTAAATTCTGAAGCTCTACCTTATCAACATTTTGATTTTTCAATTTATTCTTATGTCAAAACCTTCTAAAAATGTGAAGGGTAACAGAAAACATTATAAACTTTGTGCGAACACTTCGTTTTATACAAGCAAACCTCAAAAACATGAATTTTGTTCTCATTCGATTAATACATTTTTAGGTTATCCACTGATCCACTACACAAATTTACCAGAAAAAACTGGACGCTGTAGTTTTTCAAAAAGTGTTTTTGTTCTGTTAGAATGCGAATTAGAAAACTGCCAAAGAAGCGAAAATATTGTCATAAACAAAAGTGTAAATCTTAAAGATGTTATTCTCTCAACACTTTCCACCTAAAGGGGGAAAAACGTTAGCAAAAGAGGAAAACGCGCGTTTAAAAAGCCGACGCCGGAGGACAGCCTCACCGGCGGCAGGGAAAGGAACCGGATCGCAACAACAGGTGGAATGCGAAAAAAGGAGGGAAGAAACCATCCGCGTCCGAGGCTGGGGGCTCGGCCGGAATTGGGTAAGTGGGTCGGCGGCGCTACGTGGGGAGCCGAGCACCGCCATTGGCCTTGGCCCTGGCCGGCCGCTCCCTTCCCTCCGCCACGTGGCAAGAGGGTTAGTGGGTCGTCGGCTCGCGGGTGAACGGCGTGACCCCAAAGCGGCCGCGCGGTGGGAGGCCCTAACGGCATCGGTTGTGAATGCGGGACGCAGCCGCGTGGTGGGAGGACAGGCGGCTATATTACGCCGGGCATACCAAGCCGATGGCTGACACTCGGCCGATCTCCGCTCGAACCTCGCCGGTGAAAGAGGCTGTTTACTCCGAGACTGCGCGTGCAACTTTTGCAAAGTCAAACGGAACGCCGATATTTCCTTCCTTTTGCACGAAGTTGCCATTAAGATGAAGGTTATTTTTTTCCTCCAGAATTGCCGTGGATTTTTTTGCGATTGCCAGATGCATCGTACGGGCGCGTTACTGTCAAATACTTCAAAACGGTGAAAAATGTTAAAGACAAATTTCGGTTTACCCATTATAGTTTGAGTAATGCATCAACAATTTAAAAACCGTGATACTGTTTTACATACCGATGGCTACAAATAACAAAAAGAGTAACTCCTATGTAGGTTCAATAATAATTAACTTTGTACTCATTAACATCGATAAATCTTTCAACAAATTACGAAAATGAAATACAACTACATGAGTAACTCCTGTGCTTATAAGCAATTTTTATTTCTGCCCTACATCAGTTTTAAATGATTAATTGTCATGCTTCCATTCTAAATCAAACAATATTACTTGTTCATTTACTCAAACGTTTAAATTAGTGGAAACTTTTGAGCCTCTTACACTGTAGCAGCTTTTATGCATTTTGCATCACTTAAACTTACTTTGTAAATAATGAAATTTCAATAATCAATTATTTTGTTATTCTAGTCTATCTTATTCAAACATTGAGAGCAGTCATTTCAATTATAATTTGAATTTATTCAGAATTCAAAAAAGCCTTTTAATTTTTAATTGATATTTATAAAGAGGAACATGGGATTGAGAGTCAAGTTATTTATGAAATAAATGTAATTCTTTGGTAATAAACATCCTCTAAAATACAAATAATTCTTGAAATACTGTTTGGTTTTATAATTTTGCACGATATTTGTCCTTGGTTAAATTAAATTTTCAATTTATCATCATATTGTATACTCATTATTTGTAATGTTGCTTATTATAATACAAATGAAAATATTTTTAAGTTCTTTGCACAAGATGAATTAAAATTGGATTAAGTAGCAAATCAGGATATTTAGAACATATTTATGCACTGATGATCTGATCCATATCCAAATAGTTCAATGAGTTGCATATATTTCATGAAAGATCAATGATAAATGCTTCGCATGAAAGCAATGGACGTTTAAATTCTTGTACCATGCAACCTGCTATGCACGGGTGCGCAAATGGTTGCCTACCATTACGAGCTATAACGTACACACTGACCATGAAGAACAATGTTAGTGTATCATATCAAAATTTATCCAAAATTTATAGAAGTTACTTTACGCAGGTAAAAATTATATTTTTGAACAGAAATAACGTGACGTTATTATTGAAGTAAGGTCTAATCAATAAGTTATTGATACCATATGAAATCATATCTAGTCTTCCAAAATAAATAACAAATAGGCAGAGATATTGCTGATAGCTAGGAGGTTCTATCGTATTTAAAAGCTGCCTTATTTGTCTTGCGATATATAATGTACTTATCAATAATAAGGAAATACATATTTTCGGAAGTAAGTTGTAATATTAAAATTTGCTTAGAAGTGCAAGTGAAATTTGGTTACAACATGAGTAAAATTCAAATTGCAATTTAAAAATCAAAAGACAAAGGAAAAAAAAACATGAAAATCTGGATCTGCCTGATGGGTACCCTATTCGCGACGTAAAGAATATTACAAATGGAACTTTCATATTTCGAAAAAAAAGCAGGATAAATTGCTATCTTACCGCAGCCTGATGATAGTCAACTCGCTAAGTCGAGCATCACATTCAATTTGCGAATGCCATCGCACGTTTCGCGCGGCGCGGACCGCCGACGTGCAATCACGTATACAAAGCGTCGGGCGCACTTTCACGCCATTTCAATCTGAAAAGAGACGGACACGTTCGAGAGACAATGAGCGGCCCGAGACTATAGGGGCGCGTTCGAGCGTGCAGAGCGCGAAAATCGACGGCGCTGCATCCGCTGAAACCGTGGCGCAGCCTGATTAAAAGTAGGTCCTCGCCTTTTTGCACCGCGAAACGCCCCGTGAGGATAGGCGAATTTTTAAGCCGGCGGCTGAAAAAAATCGTCGATTGTCGAGGGCTTTTTTTTCAATGCCGAACACCGATAGAGAGTGAAAGTCAGGTAGACGATGTTGTCGCGGAATCAATGAGCCGTGCGATAACGAGTTGGTGCACAAAATTAGGCCGAGCTTTTTTCTACGTATGCCGAAAAAATTTTAAATGGCTACTTCGCGATTTACGATAGAATATTGTAATTGACTTAAACTCACATTGTTCTGGGTAAAAACTGTTGTAGATACGCCTGCCTATAAATCTGTAATGTGATTGTAGCAAGAAAATTTCAAGATCAAGGCCGCAAACTGCATGCTATATCAACTGTACATTTTATATAGACATACATACACTTTGTATGTAGATTGAGAAGAAACAAAAGTAAGCGAGAATTGTTGAAATATTATTATGATATGAATGTTTTTCGAATTCATATTTATTATAATTTTCTTCAAATTTTTTATTTTATTTTTTACGAATTCTGTGTGTAAAAAAAATAAAAGTATATACAAAAATATAGTAGGTAAATATTGAAAAAAACTTGAAAAAAATTCGATATAATTATAATAACTGCAGGAGCATACGTGCAATCGATTTCAAATCTCACAAATGACTAAAAATGAAGAAAAACAGATGTAATACTTAATTATACCGTTTAAGTCACTCTTATATATGAGCTATTTATTAGATGAAAACAACTCTTCTTTTAGTAGTTGCTACCAATAAGGCCCAATGTAATTGATTTTCTCTACTTACTCCAAATGTGCAATTTCACTGAACAGATTTTAGCCGTTGGTGGAAGCAGTAGAAATCTTGAATAATTTATTTATTTTCCATGCAATGGATTAATATGACTATTTATTATTAAATCTAATTACAGTTTATTTTAATAGTTATCTTTAATAAAGCTATAAATCTTTGTCGTAGAAAGTGGACATTTCTTTAATATTTTATTTTTGCTTAACCTATATTTCAGTCGCAAATAACTAAAAATTACACGCCTTTCGTATTAGATTAATAACATCTAGTGCAATCGGTTAAACACTTGTTTATTTTGTATATGAAACTTTCATTCATCTAATGGATTGTATCCAGAGGCGATTGCGATAATGCTTTAATTAAAACTATTTTTTCTTATCGAGTAGTTTCTAAAAGAAATTTAGAAAAATGCATACAGCATCAATTCGTTTCATCATAAATCTTCAATATTTATTGAACCGCATAAAAGTTTTCAACATTTATTGATTAAAACAGTAGAACGATTCAACGTACATGTGTAAGGATCGCGGTATCTAAAACAGGAATTACGCATTCATTATCGCGAATGTACATTAGTACTATCTTAGTTTGATAAGAACAGTGTACATACATGAGGTAAGAATTATAACATAATTAGTTACAATAAGCAATTTATAAAAACAAATCGATCAAGAAGACTTATTTTTTCAAAAAGTTTTATACTTACGTAATAATTTTAAATTAAACATTGCATATATTTCAATTATTTAAACAAGTATAAAACAGTCGCATTGCAACTAAAATACTTTTCTTTCACGTCGAAGCAATTTCTCAAAAATTCCAACAATTTTCCGCGAAGCGGCGCTTGAAAAACGTAGCGCTCCACCTACCAGTAACTCATCGCTCGGCTTATCCCAGCTATCGAAGATATGCGGCACGCGGGCGGGCCAGCGCAGCGAAACGCTCGTAAACGCATAAAAGAGTGAAAAATCGGAAAAACGCTCGCCTCCATCATAGGTTGAGTCAAGCTCTCAAGAAGAAAGTCCTTCTTTCCCCGCGCAAAGGAGACCAGCTCAGACAATCGCCGCGCGCTATTCTCCCCCCGCAGTCGGGCTCGCCCGAGTTTTTGTAAATTTGACTGAGATTCGAATTCTCCGCTCTATTTGACGCGGCTG
The DNA here is from genome assembly GCA_035586675.1 of Eurytoma californica. Taxonomy (NCBI): domain Eukaryota; kingdom Metazoa; phylum Arthropoda; class Insecta; order Hymenoptera; family Eurytomidae; genus Eurytoma; species Eurytoma californica. Next base: position 25,068,423 of record JAXIUT010000037.1, on the reverse strand, counting down.
CTCCAGCCGGTGCTCTCCGCTCCCTTCTCTAGGCTGCCGATTGCAGCGGGGCGTTGGCAAGAAGCGCGAGGAGAGCGTGTGCACGCGCGCGACAGGGAGGCAAAAAGGAAAAAGGACTACCGAGGCACCGGCTCGCCCGGACCCCCCTCGTATATATACCGCGACTCCTGGATAGTGCGATTCAGTGCCTTTTCGTTCCTGCCGCGGTCCGGGCGGTTTCCCCTATCCCCAGTCGTGCTTTTTTTTCTCTGCCGATAACGATGGAACGGAGACTCGTGACGAAGATTCTGATCGTGCCAATTTTTCTGCTGCTGAGTTGCGCCGACGCGGAGATCAATCAGAGGACCAGTGCCCAGGCGATCGAGCACGAGGCTTCGGGACCCTCGTACTCGTCGATCGAAAATTGGAGGAAGGACTGCAGCAAGTCCTACAGTTCCACGTGCCTGAAGCTCGATGTTGTCTCTTTCGTTGATCGGCTGTCGGAACAGGATGATCTTGGTGTGTAGCCATAGTTAATTATAATCAAGATTTCAAACCAACTTATTTATTCAAAAATTCAATTTTTTTTATTCATGGATTATTGAATTAATCATAAAAAATATGTAAAATAATGTTTAAGAAATTAATTGTTAAAAATAATCATCAGAAACATGAATAGCTATCTTTTATAGTATACATAATAAATGATTTATTTATGGATGCTATATAGTTTTCCTCGTAAATGTAATTAATTTATTGGATTTGCAGGAATTCTTCCTGGAGTATCGGTCATAAAGCAGAACAACTCGGCGACAGTCTCATCGTCGGATGTTGTAGCAAATCTCGCACGAGATTTTCCCAATGACGTCGATAAGCGCATGGATGCTTACTTGATGCACAAAATTGGAACGTACCTAAACAGCCATGCCATTTCGATCAAGCTGTTCGATCCACGGACCTTCGAGGCGACCAGAAGCTTCAATGAGGCATCACTGGAACAATTAGGATTTGGCGAGCATCATAAAAATATCGGAGAATCTGGTTAGTGATCTTCCATTATTTATTTAATTTTACTGCTCTGGATAACCTTCGGAATTTTTGTATTTAATTATACAAGGTTGCAATATTTTTTTATCAGATTTTTCAAAGAAATTAATTTATTTACTTCATTTTTACTAGTAAATAAAATACATCATAATTAAACTTTTAAAAAGAAATATTACGAGCTCATTTTTCCTTAAAGTTAATTTTATTCAAGAAGAAAATGTTTGAAACAAAGTATACTCTAAATAATTGTAAGAATGGAAAAATTGTACGTTGAAAGTAGTTTGCCATGAATCTGGAGCACTCGACTTTAAGATGGAGAAGAATGTTGTTTTTAAAAAATTCCAGGCCGTTATTTTATTGAGAAAGTCATGATCATCGTTAAAAGTTTTAAAGTCTGTAAAACAAAAAAGCATACAATAACCATGAAACAGCAGAAACAATCGATCAAAAAATGCTATAAAACAATTTCTCCAAGTTAAGTCGTTTTTGCCTTGCTTTCGATGGCATTCCAATTTCTGAATTGCGACATCAACATACTTTTCTACACCACATACAATTTTAGATCAAATAATTTTTTAAACACAGTTTACATTCATGCATCAAAAAGTAACAAGTTAAAAAAAGTGTAAATACTTTCCACTTAATTGACAACGACCATTTGAACGAGAGAAAAAGTTTTAATGGTCTGTGACGCTTTACTGAGCTTTCAATCTTACCAAGTCTTAATTCTGATCAGTGCATCCTTTTTTCTATTTAACGCACCAGTTAAGGCTCAATTAAGGCATTTAAATTACGGCAGCACTGCTACTATCCTGAAATTCGCATTCTTACTCATAATGTGCCAATAAAAACTTGCTTCATTATTATCAACGATAATTATAATAATTCAAGCAAACTGTCTTAGATACTAGGTTGCTGCCACATTACCAAAATTAATTAAATAATAATCATTGGTTGGGCAACGATGTAAATGAGTACAACGAGAATTTAAATTCATCGTACAACGTTTCGGTAGCTGGA
>JAXIUT010000037.1:25046812-25060091 GCA_035586675.1 Eurytoma californica | reverse complement strand
GAAACGTCAGATAAAGAATAAATTGAATTCTCAAAATTGTGTTCGTCCAGATCATTCTAGTCCTTCAACCATCCTTACTATTAACGATGATAAGTCTGAGAGAGAGTAATTAATTTGGACTTGATAAATGAATTGATCTTGTCATTGCATTGTTTTAAGTATAAACCATGCAATTCGCATTGTTAAGAGCTTCTTGCAGCTCCCAGAAGAGCGATGTATTTTTCCTTCCTTAGAGAGATCCCACTTTTCACAGCTTCATTTTATTTACATAGGATGGATTGGCGCTAGCGAAGGTCTTAACAAGTATAATCGGCTCATGCTTTTAAATTTGAATTAAAAAAAAAATGGCTTTGAATTTTTTAATGGAAATTATCTTATTATAAGACTGGTATACAATTTGACGATTATATAATATTATTGTATGATAACAAAAACGTTGTTACATAGTTATGGATATTTGTTCAAATTGTATTATTCAAGCAATCTCTGTTACATTAGTTATACAATGAATAAATTAGGTGTTGCATACGCTAGCCATCATTATTTTAATCATTTTGACAATCATTTATTAAAATCAGCTAATTCGCAACTTGATCAATACAAATTGTTAATGCAAATTATAAAGAAATGTTCATATTTAAATAGTTTTATTGTTAATTACTTTGATACATGAAGATTAAACAAAGAAGAAAAAGAATAGAGGCAATGGTTATGTGCGTCTTCAGTAGCTAAATGGAAAGGACAAAAATTTGACACCCTTTTCAATATCCTGCCTCGATCAGTCGCCGCTAATTAAATGAGAAGTGAGAACTTCGCATCCGTTCGATGTACAAGTGACGCGGGCTATTGCGTACTAAAGAGGATGTTAATTGGAGCACCATGCTATTTCTTTACGGAAGTGGGTTAGCTACGCTAAAAAATGTCTCATTACGCTTTGGCGCTTTAACAGCGCAGCCCTCTGAATCTTTATAACTGCGATCTGTGAAAGTATTTTCATATTCAGATTCATATTTCCTTTGCGTCAATTGTAATTTCTCTTTGAATTTAATTAATCGAGATGTCCGTTGTTATACCTGACTGGAATATGGTGTCATCAAATTCTTTCGAATAAAGATTTACAATAACAATTATTCAACGTTTCATGATTTTTTAAAAATTTGTTTAAGAGAGAAAAGAACAAAATGAATCGAAGTTGGCCACCTGCTCATATCAATCTTAACTACGTGCCTCCTTGGAAAAGTGAGTCGTATTTTATTCTCCTTTATCAACTGCAAAAATAAAAGTATAAAATATTGTATAAAATAAAGAATGTCTTTAAAAATAAAAAGTGGTCTTAACAATATTTTTATTTGTTAATGTATTTCAGAACCTACAATTTTATTCTAAATGTAATATTTTTTTGTGAGCTCATGAGGCTTTAATAAGTGAAAGTTACTGGCATAACTTGTATGTAAATCCGACGTAAAAAATGAAAATTTGCAGTTTTATGCTCTGCAATAAACCTCTACTACATTAATATAAAAAAATTCAATCTTTATGTTATACAATTAATTTATTATTCTTTACCAAAAAAATTTGATGTGGAAGTAAAATAACATTTACCTACAGGGTGGAAAAAAATTAATGTAAACACTTATTGTCGCTGGTAAGTGTCGCATTGTTACTAAACAGTTTAGTTATTGATAGAGCATTATGCAACTGTAAAACCTGCAACAAAATATTTACTCGATTAAAAATATCCTGCAGAAGGACTGTTGATTTAAAATGTTCAAAATCGAAAGTGCACGGTGCGTAACCGATCTGCATGTAGTCCACAACAAGTCTCCTTTTCAGAAGACGCATTCAGTCGACGACCCGAAAGAAGTAAATAAATGCCGCGCGTCGTCCTCCAAGACCCAGAAATCCTCATCGTCCCGTCAAAAGTCTCCGTCGCTTTTCCTCCTCTAGCCGCGCGTCCGGCACAGCCCAGGCCGGCGGTCTCGTATTCGCACTCGGGACACGTGCGCCGGGGCGGCCGAGGCCTCAATATAATCGAACCCATACCTTAGGCGAACGAAAAGAAAATTCGTGGCGACACGAGCAGCGGTACACCGGTAGTCGTCGTCGTCGTCGGCGGTGGGCCGCAGGGTGGGGGCTCCTCGCGATTTGGCGGCGATTTCAAGCGAGCTCGCCCCCCGTATAAATAGGCAGCTGACCAACCCAATCGGCATCAGTCAACGATCCGCAGTCGTCCCATCCACTCCACTACCAAAGAGCCGCGAGGTCAGCACACACGGGAGGAACAATGAACTCAATGAGGATCTTCGTACTGTGCGCCGTAGTCGCGCTGGCCGCCGCCCAGCCGGCTAAGAACGAATTCTGGAAGGGCACCAGCATGGACACCATGGTCGAGCAGACCAAGCTCGAGTGCTCCCAGAAGAACGACGAGATCTCCTGCATGAAGTTCAAGATCCTCAATCTTGTCGATCAGCTCTTCCGCAAGGACAACTTCAAGGTCGGATGCTTCTAAAAGGACATTTGTTTCTTTCGTCGCGTTTTATTAACGATTTAATTTGTGAACTTCAGGTATCCGAAAGCGTGGAAGTGAGCCGCAACTCATACCCCGTAGACGAGACGTCCGGTCGCAGTATGGGCGATGGCTCCTTCCTCGAGACCGTCCGAAGCTACCTCGCCTCCCACGACGTCACCTTCAAGCTTCCCCTGGAATCCAGCGTGAAGGTGTCATCCCGCAACATCGACGAGGACGAGCTGCACTTCGACGTGAAGTTCGGCGAGGGCCGCGCCGCCGAGGCCCGTAAGTCCAAGCTCAAGAAGGTCATCATCCCCATCCTGGTGTTCGTCCTGCTCAAGGCGATGACCCTCATCCCCCTGGCCATCGGTGTCCTCGGTCTGAAGGCCTGGAACGCCCTGCAGCTGTCCTTCTTCAGTTTCGTCGTCTCGGTCGGTCTGGCCATCTTCCAGCTCTGCAAGAAGATCGCCGCCGACAGCCACGCCGCCCCCATCGCCGCCCACAGCGCCTGGGAGTACCAGGCCGCTCAGTACAGGTCCTTCCCCGAGGCCGCTGAGATGGAGGGACCCGCCGCCGCCCAGGACCTCGCCTACTCCGCCTACGCCCAGGCGTAATGACGACTAAGCGAGTCGAAGCGCGCGCGCCACTTCCGGATGCCTCGCCGTTAAAACGGGGCTGGCGCGACTTTTGTAAAATACTCTTCTTCCTCTTCGTGTGTGCTCTGTCTTTTGTACCTTATTTAATAAATTATTTACTGCAATTAAAAATGATTTCCTTCTGATTTATCACTCTTTGCCATTTATTATCCACGACACGTATTTTTATTGTTTTATTAATCTGTTCATGATGAAAGGATATTTTATAGTTTTATGTAATTTAATTCATAATAAATTTGCAAATGAGTTCAAAATTTAATTTAATGGAGGTAATAAATTCTTTTGCTGAGTGTCAATTCTATATGATTAATGCAAATCACGATATATAACTCACAGATATAAATAATTTGTTAGAAAAAAGTGATATCAAAATGCCAATTTAATAATTTGCAATGCAAACGTTTTGAAATATATCATCATATTTACATACAAAAGATGTAGAAGTATCTATAGTAAAATAGTAAAATATTTAGAGAATTGGTGTTGACAACACGCGTCATAGAAAAAAATTGTTAATGATTAAAGCTACATTTAAAAGTTCTTTTTTGAGTTACATTTATAATAGCCCTCGTAGAGAATAAAGCATCTTTCATCTTTGAGGTATTAAGAATTAAGAACATTTCCTTTTATGCATGAAACAATAAAACTATGATACTTTGGCTTAATTTGTTTTCATCAAGATAATGCCGTAATTTCATTTCAATAAATTTTTAAATATGCATCTATTACGACATTAATTCTATACGTAGTATAAAAAAATTCGAAATTATTATGCTTGCAATTGTAAAAGAATTTGCCAATTAGTCTGAAATAAGTAATATGGACACTTGAATTATGCATACACCACTAAATAATAATTTACATAATCATTCAGAATAATATCTGTTCAGAGGAAAGCAAAATATTCGATAGGATAACTTAGAATCAGTTATTCTAGGATCCAAATGATCAATTTTTTCATGAACGTTAAGAATTATTAGATTTGAATGTTGGATAGCAAATAATGATAAAAAAAATCAATCACTTCATAGTACAACATTTCTATAAATATTTATAGCATGAAAAATTATTACCCACAATTCAAAATTTATTCTGAGAAGCTCAAGGATTGTTGTATTAGACAGTGCTATTTTCTAGTACTGCAATACCATTACGATGCAGTAGACAAAAGAGAACAAAACTGAAATGATTGGACCACAGACACACCTGATCAAAAATGTATCAAAAACATTATATTGCAGCAAACAATATGTATTCAATTATCCATGATGAAAATTCGTTGAAACAATGATGTTGTTGTACAGTAGTACTATACAATCATAAAAAAAATTGCTATGTTCTTATTCCTAGTACTGCGTGTTCAGCAACAAACATTTGTCATTTTTTGAATGGGCATTTAACTCTTTTGAGGTAGGTCAGTGATACAACAACAATGTGTTGTATGAAAATTTTTTTCGCTCTTTCATTTATTAGCTTCTTTTATTCTGCAATGATTACTATGTAATCTATGTAATATTGTGGTTTTTTAGGCATTCGTTTTTTCAAAGATGTGAAATAAATAAAAAAGCCCTAACGTTCTGTTTTCAACTATTGTAATGAATAAAAATATGTGATTTTTGTCAGGGCTGATTTCTTTTCTTAGACATTTATATATAAAAAGCATTTAAAATTTGCCTATTAATTAATACTTATTTTATTGCTAGAGCAGCTCAATTGTGTCGCAGCAAGCGGTTTAATTATCTAACATCAATTCGATTAACAGTTTCAATCGGTACTTCGGCATGATGCGTACTACATACGATGGCCCGTTTAAGTTCCGCAGTAAAATTTTGTAGGCATACCAAGCGAGACTCTGATAAGTGAGTACTACAAAGTGATCCCTGACACACAGAGAAGCTTCAGAGTACCGTCAGCTTATAGCGGAGGAATCAATCAGTGAATGAATAAATTCATAATGCAATGGATTGAGTACATTTTTATGGTTATATTGAATATTGAGAATTTCTCTATTTTCCGTGAATTGTTGCATCCGATATATATTTCAATTTTTCTTATCAGTATATCTTTTTTTAATAGTAAATAAAAGTAAGAACAGTTTATTCATCTAAAAACATACTTTAAAAAATCTCTTTTGAATCGTAATATTTTAATGGAAAACTTATCAAGTTTATAAGTTATTATTATTTAGTTACTTTAAAATTTCATTTGGTCACTTCAACTCATTGATCAGTGATTGTGTGTTAACCCGATAAGCGGTATGTCGTAATATTATAAGGGCTCAGAATACAAGTATATAACTTAACTCACGAAGGCAATAATTACATAAACTCTGCTCCACCAGGATATGTAAAAACCTTCACAAAATATGATTGTATTTTGTATTATGACAAATGCTTTAGACTATGCTACCAGGGCATTTCTATGCTTCAATGTACCGATTGCTCTAACGATTTGTTATTTCTAAAGAAGAATTTAAACAAATAAATAAATGTTAGTAAAAGAGTATAAAAAATTTAATCAAAACTTTTGTGCTGCATCTTTAAAATACTCATTGTTATGAGTGTCACAAAAAGGAACTGTTAAATTTCACTTTTTAAAGCTCGTGGATGCATCGAACGGGTTATTTTCTTGAAGTTTTCATTTCAACTTTTATATTAATGTTTATTCTAAAGTAAATTATATTAAGAGATGTTTTCTTTAAATATTGGCCTGCTTGTAGTATAAAGATAGCAATTCTTATAATAGTTAAATAAAAAATAGCACAAATTAAAAAAAATTGTAATTCACAATTACATTATTAAAGTATAATTAATAAATCTTCGCATACGACTTCCTCTATCACGGGATATTGCAGATCTATTGTATAAATCTACTGCATCAAACAGAACATAAAAAATACTTTGAAATTTCATTGACATTTGTATAGATTTCATACATATAATTTACTTCCTCACTCACAAAATTGTCAAAATTTACATAAGCTCATATAATAAGCTCGGGCGTAAAAAAGCCAAGACGGCTCCCGGGGAATGGCACTCGGGCCGCGTGCTGGCGCGTGCGTCGCGCGTCGCCCATACCAAAGGCTCTGCCCGCGCGCTACAGTTCCGCTTCCCGCCGCGTGCCTCGGCTCGCTCAGCGCGAGTGAAATTTAAATATGATTTTCCTTCGATCGCCGATTCACGGCATGCGCGACCGAATAACATAGATTTTTCGGTAGCGGCGGTGGCGAGGGGCAAATTAAATAAAAGGGGCGGGCCACTCCTCCGTTCAGTCGCAGTTCGATCGCCGATTGTGCCTCAGCCGCGCCGGCGGTCCCCCGAGTGTCCACTGAACCGAGAGCGCGCACTCCGCCGACAAACGAGAGACGGACCAGCGGCGTCAAGAGACAGAAAAAAAAAAACGATGCGCACGTTAATGGTGATCGGTATCGTCGGGCTGCTGGCCGCAGCGGGTCGCGCCGACTTCCTCACGCAGTCGCTCAACGAGTGCATCGGAGCGGACTCCTGGTCGTCGTGCCTGAAGCAGGAGGTCCTCGGCTACCTGGACGGGAAGCTGGGCACCAGCACCGAGGCGCGAGCCCTGGACAGCGTGGACGAGGCCCTGGTGGCGCGCACCGTCAAGTACCTCAAGAGCTTCGAGTACGGCGTCGACCTGCCGTTCGTCGACGCCCGCCTCAAGTACCGACCGCAGCGCAGCCTCGCCGACCTCGACCTCGAGTTCAAGGACAATGAAGTCGCCACCGCACAGGCCAGGGGTATCCTGAAGAAGAAGCTCCTGCTGCCCTTCCTGCTGCTGCTGAAGCTCAAGCTGAAGGCCCTCATGCCGATCTTCGTCGCGATCATCGGCCTCAAGGCATTGAAGGCTCTGGTGCTCTCCAAATTGGCGATTCTTCTGGTCGTCGGTTTCATCGCTGTGCAGTTCTTCAAGAAGGGTGGCATGACTCCACCTATGGGTAAGTTTACTTCAAAAGCAAAATAGAAACTTCATAACGATCTTTGCACATTTGACAGTTTTTTCTGGTTTATTTATCATTTTAAACGGACGTTTTTGAACTTTCTAATAATTAATTAATCTTCTTCCAGGTATGGCAATGGAGCCAGCACCGCCAGTGTACGGTGCCCCTCCAGTATCGTCGACTACCTCAGGCTATGAACCGGTCAACACATGGGACGGCAACGGTCCCTACTCGCGTGTCTGGACACCGAGCAGTGGGGTGGAGCCCCAGAACCTCGCCTACAACTACTACTCAGGCAGTAGTTCAAGCTCGTATGGCTCGCCCTCCTCCTCTTCTTCCTCCTCCTCCTCATCCTCATCGCCGTCCTCGAGCTCGTCGCTACCCACTGCGGGGAGTTCTAGCATCGCCACGAACTATTAAATAAATCGGATGAGACAGTTTCATGACGAACAACGACGACAACGACATACTGGGAAAAGATTGTTCGATTTTCTGCAAATGTCTCATACGTGTTTTAAAAAAAAATTGTTTATTGTTTTAAATTGCGAATGATGTGTTTACATAAATCGAGTGATTTTTTATTGGTCACACATTCGGCATTTGTTAGGTCAATAGTCATGAATGGACACGACTCGACATTTGGTGACAATTAACTTGATTGACAATGATTGATTAAAAATTATTTATTGACTATTCGGAGACTTTTTACGATTATTATTCATGAATATTTATAGGACAGAAACAATTGTCACTAAATAAGTGTCAACGTTGTTGATTATTTTTATTGTAATTAAGACGAAGACGTCATCGCTGTTGAACAATTGTAGTTTTTTTTTCATCTATTTACAATCGGCGATGATAATTGCGAACGATCCGAAATCGTCATAGCATATAAACGGCACGCCCAAAGAAATTTGCACCAAATAATTTATATCAATCAAAACATAAGTATACCACGGCATGCGAACTCGAGACAGTTTTACTCAAGCATTAATAATTAACTGTCGAATAGTGATAAACCCGCCATTAAAAAAATTAAGATGAAAGAATCACGCTTATTTATTGCTCGAGATTTCAATTACTTATTATCTTTTCTATACTTTTGTTAATAAAAGATATCATAATTAAACAATTATTAAAATTATTTCACAAATGTTCATAATACCATCCTTATGCCCACAATGATTTTGTACCTATCTAAATATTTAATTCTAATGTTGCAGCCGATATTTATGTGAAACAATTGTGTAAAACTTAAATATAATTATGACTACTACGTTGTCATCCTATACTTTAAGAGGCTACTCATAAAAAAACTGCTTTATTTTTTAAAACTTAAGAGTATTTGAAAATAACTACCAATAGATAACTTCACTCATAATCATCAAAATGTGGAAGAGTGAAAAATCACTCGAAACGAGTGATAACACAGCCATTCGAGTTTCGAGTGGCTGCGTTTTTTATGAAAAAGAGTGATTTTCTGAATTTTTCACTCTTCTACATTATCAGAGTTAACAAACCAAATTGAAAATTATATTATAGTCCTTTAATCACTCGTGTTTTTAATAAAACACTCTGTAATTATGTAAAATCAATTTATGGTTACAACCCTGATTATTAACTTTTCGTTCACAATAAATTTGTATAGTAAAAAATTTAAGAAAATCGAGAAAACAAAGAAAATCAAGAACAAGAAGGTTCATGGCCCTCACTTGACTGAAAATTTCTTTAGATCAATTGGACATTACGTACGGATCACCAACGCCTCGACTGAGTATTTATCCAACATGCTAGAATCGAAAATAATTTGGAAATAGAGGGGTTATTCATTGCATTTTTAATCACATTTGGTTGCGATGATTATAAGAATTCAATCGATTTTGTCAGCATTTATGTGATTCTTAAGAATCAGTTATAATCGCGTAAATAGTGAAGCGCTATAATAGCTTTCATCAGCGCCTAACCGTTTAGGTCCAAAAGTGTCGGTAAAGGTACATACGAGCTAATATTACGCGCTATATCGAGGCCTGATCGCGTTTTAATTTAAATTAGTTCATATTGAATCAAATACACGAAGTAAATAATTCGAGCGTTCAATGGATGAATTGTTAATATTTATTCAATCAGCGAGAGTTGCGAGATCTGAAAGGACATTCAAACACTCTGTATAATTTTTTCTGAAAATTTCAAAATCGGTCAACCCCTTATTTTTCTTTCAGATTTGGATTCAGTAGCTCAAAATACATAAAAAATCATGTGTCACTTGCCGTGTTCAAACCACTTATTCAAAAATTATTATTCAAGAAATTGTTATTCAAGAAAACCAGTGACAATTATTTATAATTATTATTATTTTTAATTCTCAACAAAACAATTGAATAGAAATTTCTAAACAACAATCTGAATATGGTAAGAAACTCTAAAATAGTGAATTATTTATCTTCGTACGTATCTACTGATGCAAAAGAAAGTGATAAAACTTCTACCTTTCTTATGTAGATGTCAGCTCTCTATATTTCTGAAGGAAAGGTGAAAACCACACTTGGTGCTTTTACCTACTCAAATATACAACATTAGTGTACTTGTCTGTTAATAGATGTCGCTTCAATCAAGTATTTATTTTATCAAGTTTTTCCTGTTCGGTGCGATTTTTCTATCGGTTTTTCCAATTCGAGTCTGCGCTGAGTGTGTTTAGAAGTATAAATAGGCATCCGAATTAATGTTAAGTCTTTGCGTGAGATCAAAAGTATAATCAAACCTATATGTAATTGCGTCATGACTGTATAAACGTGTAGTTTTAGCCAATAAAAATTAGTTGAATTTAAAAAAAAATTTTTTATCAAGTTTTTAGTTTTGTACTATGACTATATACATGTATCTGTGAAGCCAATAAAAACCTTATTGAACTAACTGACTAACTAATTATCAAGTTTTTAAATAATAAATTAATTGTTACACAATAGATGTATCTAAATCATAGTACTCTTTCAATTGTGCTACTTCATTTGCTCAGTTCGAAGATGCGAATCATTTTACTGATGAATGAGAATAGTTTCTTAAATAACAATTGAATTAATCTGTTTAATATATTAATAGTTGATAATTAATATGATTTCTCTAAAAGTATAATTGTTTGCATTTACATGAGACGTAAATAATCGCAAAAACTGAATAAAAAATTTACATTTCTTAAACAAACATCCAATAACAGTTTAATAATGAAAGTTTTATTGTGCATTATGAGCATATACGCGTGGTTTAAGCAGGCATTAAAATTTTGCAAAGAAAATGAAAATTTCAATAATGTGGGAAGCGCTACATAACGAGCCTGAAGAATCCTGAGAAACGTCGCGGAATTCGAGCCGATCGCAAAGCAATCAGCGAACGCAGAACTTCAAAAAGGGTGACGGGAAGAAAATGGCAAAGGAGCGGAGGTGGCTGTTCTCGCGTGCAAAATAAACCAAGCTCCGCGGCGTCGCCGTCGACGGGCGCCGATAAGGAGAAGGAAGAAAGAAAAGAGAGGATCCGAGCGCGCGCGCGCGCGCACTCGCGCCGTGGTAAAGGATGGAGAGCCGAGATAAAGAAAGAAATAATGAGAAAATAAGAGAAGGAGGAGGAAGAGTCGAGGTAGGGGGCAAGTGTGGCGGGTTCGACGGCCGGCTGGTGGCCCAGTGACCGGGACCGGTTCCCTCCGCTTGCGCGGTTCCTCCTTCCGCCTTCCTCGCGAACGCACAACTGCATCATCTCTCGCTAGTCTCTCCTCTCTCTCTCTCCCCTCGCCTAAGGCCTCTGCCCGTCTCTCTTTCTCCTCTTCTCTCCTTCCATTGGAGTCGCTTTTCTTCCCCCTTCCCGCGACTCTTCTCCCTCTCTCGACTGTGTAGGTCTAGCTCCTTTTTCTCCTCCTCCCTTCTACGTCTTCTCTTTCTACCTCTTTGCTGTCTCATTCACTTCGGGGTTGCGCAGTGATGTAACATTCGCGATTTATTTATTTTATATTGAAAAAGAAGTTCATCAAATTCTGATTCGGTATTATTCGAGAGCATCGAAGAATTAAATTTAAAAACAGTGCCGTCAATAGCAATTAATATTTGTACCGCATGAAGATGCAACGTGCAATTATATCCCTCACGGACGTATTAATTTTCAGATTTAAAAAAATGCACCCGTTCATTAGTCGAGTTTAATTTCGACTAAGAGCGGCACGTATACGACTCAATATTGAAAACATAAAAGTACGTCGGAACTTAGCGCGAGTTTCGCAGAAGCACGTCAATAAGGATGCGCGCAAGATACAGCGCTAATAAATTATAAGGCTCGCGATAATCACCCTTTACATTGTAAAGTAATGACGTAAACATGCGACTCTACCCCTCGCTCTATTATCGAATCAAAGTCGCGCATTTTTCTCGCGGTTCTTGCACCGACGTGAATCGCGAGGCTAGTCGTCATCCCCGCGGTCCCCTTTCTTTTGGTCTTGGCGCTTATTCCTCCTCCTCTCCCTCCTACCTTCTATTATCGGCGTCCCTTCTCCATTTGTTCGCTTTGCGGAGGCTCGACAGACCGCCTCTCTTCTTCCTCCTCCTTGTTTTGACTGCTGCTTCTGCTTCCAGTTCTCCGTCCCTCGCATGCGCTTCTTACGTCAGCTATTTACCTCCGCGCATTCGACTATGTGCGTGCAGGCACACGAGGAAAGTGAATGTGCAATTTTCGTTTTTGTCCTTATTTATTATTAGTAAACAATCTACCGCTTTTTACGACGGGGCACAGTCTAATGATGCTTTTTTGTTAATTTTCATTGGATTTTTTACGATTTTCTCAATCACTACCGATTTAACTAATATTTCTTTTTATTGTCGCGAGCAGTGCAGTGCACCGATCACTTTTTGCGCCAAGGAAATAAATGCAAAATGAGAAACGACCGTGAATTTATTAATTGCAAACATTCCGCTTCGCTATCGCATTCCCGTCGAATCGCTCGTAACAGTCTCATAAGTCAGAGGCGGTAATGCTTAGCAGCGGGAACGATAAGTGACGGTGGCACGATCATCTTTTACATTGGGGAGGCGAGTAAACTGCCCCGCAGGAGCTTGGCGAAGGGACTTTAAATTCTAGCTGGGCATGGTCAGCGCGGCGGCGGCGGCCGTCTTCTGGCAGGGAAGACGTCGGCAAACACAGAGAAGAAGAAGAAGAAGAAGAAGAAGAAGGGCCTGAAAGGAAAAGTAGTCTATGCGACCGAAGGGGAAAGGAAGTGAAAGTACAACGCGTCGCGTTTGCTGCACATTGCGTCTCTCCACCTTATACCACGGTAGTGTCGGTGGTAGCTCTCGGGGAAGCGAAAGAGAGAGAGAGAGAGAGAGAGAGCGTCGCGCACACTGCATCCGAGATTTCGATTTCCTTCCTCACTTCCCCGATTCGTTTCTTTTCGTCGCCGGTGCGGTGAGCCCCCTTTCTTCTCGTCTTCCCCCTTTTTTTTTATTTCAGCGCGCCCGCGCCTCCGGGCTAAAGCGCCGCGCGAACTTTCGTTCGCCGTGCGGTTTTGGCAACCGGCGGAGAAATGGGAAAGTCATGGTGCGCAACAATGCGACTTGAATGAGCCTTTTCACGTTCATTCAATCGTCTCGTTTACTGTGTTGCACGCTATCGCTTTTCAATTTTTGCGTGTGTACAAAAAGAAAAAGTTTCTGTGTGCACAAAAGGAGGTCAGGCTGAAAGGGGGTGATTGTTGTGTTTCTTTTTTTTAAAGAAAAAGTTAAATCTTCTCCGCAGAAAATAGTTTCAAGAATATTCAAAGAATGACATACGGACGGAAATACTCCACTCGTTAAAGCTGGCATGGTCAAGGAGTTAAACATGAAAATATTCAATATTTGCTAGTTCTTGCCTGCACAATATAGGCAAACATAGGAGTAAAATATCTTTAAAACTTTCTTTGCTACACTTGTCCCTACACTATGCCAACACTAAGAAATATAAATGCAAGAAATGCACATTTGCATAAACAGATACATCATGTGAACATCAATGCATTTTGTCAGTGCATACTCTCTAAAATCCAACCAGCGAAATTTTCACTGATTTTTATAGTGACTCCAGTTTTCACTGGTTGGTAAGTGAAAAACTACTGTTTTTTTTCAGTGAAAAATTTTCTTTTTTACGAAA
>JAXIUT010000037.1:25027724-25046712 GCA_035586675.1 Eurytoma californica | reverse complement strand
ACCGAATATCTCTCGAGAGTTTCGAGCGAAATTTCCTCTTAATTTCTCTCTTTACATCGGAGTGAAAAGAATCATCCTTTTTCGAGTGAAAATCGCAAAAAATCACACGAAAAGGAGTGATTATCAAATCACTCGGAGAAAGAGTGAGTAAAATCACTCTTTGACATTATGAGAGACGTGATTGATTCGATTTAAAAAATGTCCACGTCACCAATAAGGATGTCAGGGAAAAAATAGTACCTTCAATAAGACCGCCGTTTCAGACGGTCAATCTATTGCAACCGCCGACGGTGAAGGTCGTCGCGGCAATTGGCGTCGTGCGTAACAGCGTCGGCGAAAACGCCTACGTGGCCGACGAGATCGTGACCGCCCGCTCCGGGGTCAGGGTGCGCGTAAATAACACCGACGCCGAAGGTCGCATGGTCATGGCTGACATACTCTACCACGTGAAGGAGATGGCTCTGTGCTCGGTAAATCCTCACATCTTCACCATCGCCACTCTCACCGGGCACGTGGTGATAGCTCAGGGCGAGCAGTATTCGGTGAGTTGATACTGATTACTTTTACCTTATGTACCAGTAACAATGAAATGCTATATATCTAATACGCAATGGAAACATCAGTCTTACGGCAAAGATAATGAGATCTGTTTATTATGTATTTTCAGTTTTACCTTCAGTCGAAGCCCCTGATTTTTATAATATATCGAATAGCTTGTTAGTCGTGAAGTTTTAAAAAAAAGTTTTCAAAGGAATTCTTCCCTACTTTGCCTCACATTACATTTCCAGCAAAACTAAGAATTAGTAATTTTCGAGTAAAGTATAGAGTAGAAATTTTGTAGAATGCAAGTAAAATTTAGAAGAGATTTATATCCCTTCGGCTCCTGACAAACCGCACTTTTTTCTCATTCAGTCGAGACATCTCATATCTAAGAAAGCTCTTCCCAAGGCCGTGAAATTTTCCAGCTCTGAGTAGCTTCGCTGTTTTGCAACTCCCCAGTAAATCATCCCTTTGATCATAATGAAGAGCTTACTTCGGAGCGCAGTATGTATGCAGTGCATTAAATCCGAGTCGGCGCAGTGCGGAGGAAAAGAAGAATCAGAAATAATAAGAAGGCTCTTTATGCCTCTGGTCGTCTTACTTTTCTTCCGCGACACGCGTCTTTTTTAATAAAGACCTTCTTCTTAATAAAGTCGAGATGGACGTGTATTACCTCGTCTTTGTACATCACAAGTGATGGCTGCGTCAAAAAGTACAAAGTATCGAACTTTCATACGAAAATAGTCTCTTTTTTAATAAAAATTTTTAATAGGAACTTTTTCCCTCGCTTTTTCCTCACTGCCGTTAACAAAAAGGTATATTTTATACATAAGCATCTTAATGAGATAGAATTCCTGAAAACTCCACGATTCATTCTGTTGCTTATATCTTTTAATGAGGTATCAGAGCACACTGATAATGTACTATTTTTATGAAATGAGAGTAATATTAAATATTCTGAATAAAGACAAGAACTTTCAGTTCGCTCTGCAAGATTACTTTTTTAATGCAATGTACTTCACTCTGGTTTAATAAGCAAACAAATAAATATTATAAAATAACTTTCTTATTAATGAGGTAAATATTACGCAGTGCAGTTATTTAATTAATAAATTTACTAAAATATCGTTTTGCTCAATTTAGGTGGCCATTGATAACTCTGTAGCGAGAGCAGCGTGCAATGCTTTCAAGTTACAATCGTGCGGGGAAGTAGTAGCCGATCCATTCGAAGTTTCGACACTGCGGCGAGAAGACTTTGCTGCACACAAGGGTAAGGGCGAGGGTGATGACGTCATACAGTCCTCGGGAAAATCGACGTCAAGCGCCGGTACTCAAAGAGGCCACCAAAATCCAGCTGCCTTCCTAGTGGTGACATCCGGTCTCACGCAGGTAACACTTTTTAACTTACCTTTTAAAAGATTTCGTTTTTCTAAACATTTTTTCATTGAAAAATATCATGATACTCCACGTTTCCTCTTATTCCTATTCTAATTTTCCTTCCTTGAGGCTGGTCTTCAAGCTTATTAAAAATAAGTGGTGTTTATGGTTATAAGGATAAAAGGAGTTATATTTTATTTTAACTTTTAGGAAACGAGAAATTTAAAATTGTTTCAAATCCTCGTTAACTTTTCTATTAACTTGTAAAATAACTGTCCTAATTACGAAGAAAAGGAGAAAATATGTTTCTGCAAATTTTGGTCATTAACTCAGCGCAGCCTCTTTAAGTTTAGAGTGTTATAAGCATGCATTATAATACTCGAAATTGTACAAATCGAGAGCGCATTACATTTGAAATAACAGAAATAGCGGTCAGCAAATAAATAACGCAAGAACTGTTGTTGCGCGGTGAAAAGCCAATTGGATTCTGCAATTATGTCTGCTTGTTTCGGACGCTATTAAATGCTCCTCAGGATTACCGGAGCTTAAATACGTTGAACTAGATTTTTGATCCGTAAGCAGATTTCAAGCGGATAACATGAACTTGTGTGCAATGATTGTATCAACAAAAAGTGAGAAAATTGAAGATAAAACTCGCAAAGCACTAGCCAATAAAAAAACGGATCAGAAGAAGAGAAGCCGCAAGCTAAATCCAGGCACGAGGTGGCTTCTAAATTCCGCCGCGTGTCGGGAGTCATCGGATCCCGATTTTGGGCGGCGGCCCCGCAGCTCGTGACGAATTTCCGTGTCGGGCTCGCATCTCTCCTTTGTCGACACACATCGCCAGCATGTGTCGCGCCGAGCCGACATCTGACACTGGCCTGTGTGCGCGTGCATCCCATTGTCGCCGCGAATCATTCGTTAAGCCGCGCGGAATAGGCCGGAAAATGCCTTTTGATTGTCGCGCCATACGGTAGCCTGATGATTTGCGAGTCCAATTTTCTTCCGCGCCGCGCTCGCAGGCCGATGACATCCGACCACTGTGCGGGATCCAGATGGAACCGTTAATGAGGAAGGATTTTTCATTGTCGACAATTTCGATGCACGCGACAGGTAGATCAACCTGCGCGACATTCCAAAATTTATTGATTTATTAACAGGAACACTAATGATTCTTTTAGCTTGAACTTAAATCATTTTCATTACCCTCTAAAGTTGAATCAGTGAATAGTCACTTATTTAACGTTAAATATCTTCCGACTTGGAAGACTTTTGACTTAGAACAAGTGAATATTCACTTATTCAACTTTAGAGGGTAAGAAATCTGAATGTTAATATAAAAAGTTTGGAAGAAATATATAAAAACTATTATATCATTATTTAGATTTAGAATATGTATGAAATAAAAAGTGTTCTATATTCTATAGATCACTTTTAAATAATTCTTCGTGAAATTTTACGCATTGTAATAGTTTTTTATTAATTTAAATTTAATTGGTAGGAAAAATTAATCTAAAAAAAACTAAAGCGTAGAAAAAATCAAAAGTACTCATTTCATTTTTATATGCCAAATATTGATTCAAGAAAAAAAGGCGGAACCTCAAAAAGTGGATTCCTATAAAAAAGGAAAACGAAAAATGTGAGTTTCCTCTCCAAATAAATTGGTCTAGCGGAATTGTCACCGATAAACTATTTTTCTCCCAAAGATCGTATATTCCGATGAACAAGATAACGGGAAAATATCGACGAAGCCACTTTGCGTAACGCGTTAGCGCAAATTTTACGTTTTTTACCCCTCTGGCGCGACAGGAGCTTCGCGACCGAAAAATCCGATTGATGCTCTTCTCCGCTCGGGAAAGTTTCTGTTGGCGTGAATCGTCGATTCGCGGGTGCTCCACTCGCTACTCTGCGATTCGCTCGATCGGAGTTACAATCTCCTTCCTGACTCGCTGTTCCCAGGATCTTTATGTACCAGTTGCGAAATGCGCGTAATATGCAGCGTCGGGAAAGAAAAACAGAGGCCAAGCGATACCACTCGATGATTTGTGCACTGCTATGGGGGCGAGAAACATATTGAAGACATTTCTTCCTCGATAGTGAGTGGTGCTCTTTTAAATTAAAAATGTAATTTAGATGGTTATTACAGAATTAGATGACTTTTTTATGACCGTTCAAGAAAATCAAGAAATTTATGTTACTACTAATGCTGTTGAAGGGGAATTTAATACAAGACCAAACCTATCCTGGAGCTTCCTAGTCCACAGAATTCCTGCATCCTTAAATCCTTGTTGAAAGTAAGCAAATTACATACTACATACCTGAATTGACTATCGTTAATTTTTGTAGCACGGAAAGGAATCAGAGAAGCCGCTGAAGTACTGCCACTTGGACATCTCAGGTGCTGCAGGCAGTCTTCCCGATGAACCCACTGCAAGGCCGCTTGTAGCGCTAGCCAAGCGCTTCCTCGCCAAGGAGTTCGAACAGAATCTCAAAGAAACTGAAGATCCCAAAAGTCCTGAGAACTAAAATTTAACCTGATGCGTTGATTGGGACTCTACTTGCTTTCAATGAACTTGTACCTTTTCTTTCCATAATTTTTAATTTAGTTGCATCTTTATTTGTTCACTGAATCAATGATAAAAGAAGTGCGCATTAATTGTACTTATCGATGCACTTATAGGTATTAGTAAGCATTTACTATACTATTCTAAGAATGTCAATATGGAAAGATTTTCTATACCACAATATATATATTTTGACATTTAAAAGTTTTGGATATTTTACTACAATCGCAACTTCCGCATTTCACTATATTCGCAAATTCAGGTTAACTTAATTGAATGGCATGAAATGAAAACATTTATTCTATATTTGAGCATAAAATCTCCTACAAGTTTTTACCTCCACATTTATTGCAGGAAAATAAAAGTTACCCAATCTATTTTATGTTTAGCACGTAAATAATTTTATAATTTTTACTTGCACGATTGATGATTGATCGAAGAGAGATAAACTAAAAAGGCTTTTTCCGTATAAACAGAATTGATCGTTGAAAATACAATCCAGCCTTGATAGATTCCCCACCGCGGGCGAAGCGCTAACAGTTGTAAAAAGAAAAAGTGCAAAAACACAAGCAGATTGGCAAGCGTCGATTCCGCGCTCCTCCGATTTCCCCGCGAAACATTCGATCAATCAAGCCTTCAAAAGCACATCCGATGCACGACACACCCATTCGTTAATCGCGTCATTTGCAGCACGGAATCTGTAGCTGCGCGCCCCTCAAGTACACGCACATAGACATAGCCGGGCCGTCGCTCCATCCACCTGAGCGGCCGTACACGGGTACGCCGATCCTCGGGCTCGCCTACTGTTGCCTGATACAGGGCAAGTGCCTGGTGTTGAACGCCGTGCCGCAGGTCTGCTTCGAGTGCCTGCCCGTACTCTGCGCGCCCCGGCCCTGCTGCCAGATCATGTGCGCCGAGAATCCCTGCAAGAACGACTGCGCCGCCGGTGACTCCTGTCAGTAGCAACCCGACACACTGTGTGTACCGTCTTTCGTGTAAGCTCCTTCGCGCTTGCGACTTGTATTTTAGCTTCTTGTCCATTTTCTTTTTTACGTACGACATGTCGATTGGAGATTGCAAATTTTAATCGAGATGTATTTTATAGAAAGTAACTGTTTTGTCATTTTTTTTTGTAAAATGTGACTGTTGTTTTAGATAGCTCGGTAATCTGAGGATTTTTAATGAAAAATATTGAAAAAAAATTTTATGCTTCTAGATACCTTTTTATAATAAATTTTATTTTACTCGAATAACTAGTATAATTTGATTATTTTTTTAGAATTTATAATAAAGTATTTTAGAGTATAACGAATTGAACAGTAAATTACATGAATTTATTATACTTTACAATTCTGCCGACCCATGCAAAATTATACGTAAGTCGCATTTTTCTTTTTCAGTGAATTCCTTGAGAAAATCTGAATCTAATCGAAAAATTTGGTGTTTAGTAAATTTACAAATATATCCATCACATACATGCTAATGCAAGAAAAACGTTGAAATATGAAACTCCGAGGAGAAATTTCGTTGAAAAATTTACTTTCGATTTACTTCCCTTGTAAAATCATCTAGCACAGTGCAGTTATAATAATAACATTAATAATAGTGAAAATATAACAGAAAAAGACCGGAAATGCCCATATGAATTTTTTATGTTCGAGTTAAAATCGAAAGTCCATTAGTTCATGATTACTGTTAAAAATATTGTGTTTTTTATTACTGAAATGAAAAGAGCATACTCCTTTTGCTATAGATATTTCTTAAAATCAAATATTTTATTTTTGGCTTGATTTTATTAGTGAATAGTTTTTGCTAATTTTTTCGGTTTTATGGAAAATCTAATTGTTTTTGTCCGGCGCGGCAGAATTGTAAGCAGGCATTATAGATTCTTTTTTTTCATTGAGTAGTCTGGTCAACAATTTATATAGTACTTTAAGTTTCTAACTCACCTTGCTTTATAGGCATCGAATCACGCCGTTAATGATTATTTAAAGTCAGAAGGGTAAGCATTTTAGATTTTTTAATTTGGAAGAGTGAATTCGTGACGCACGGCAATAGAAGTAAGTTTGCACCCTTTCAAAAATTCATTCCTCAACGAAGGTTTTAAATGGCGCAGCGCTATTTTGGTAAGAGGCGGGGAAAAGTAACGAAGTCGGAAAAGAAATCGCAGGGGATGGGAATAAACAAGCGGACGCGATTGCCAGCGATGTTAAAAAATTAAAGGAAAATTACCGCGCGGATACTCCTCTGCGTTACCCTAATTTTTTAGAGGCGCCGCTCGCTCCCCACCCGCTGGAAAAGAAAGGCTTCGGTGTATAGCGCCGCTCGCGTGACTCCACGTGCCTCCGATGAATAGACGCCGTTCTTTCTACGACTCATCGCGAACTCGCTTCTGCGGCCTGATGCGCCCTGGTCACGAATTCTTAATGACCACTTCCGCGCGACCTTACTGTCACTGCATCCTTTTTTTTTCCTCTTTCGCCGTCCTTCGCGAGTCTCGAATAAAAGCTGCCTTTCAAATTTATGGCCCTTGCGTTCTTAATTCACTTTTTTTTTAAACGTATACATCATTGTCTGCACGCTCCGGGCTTTTATTACGAATTCGATGATTAACCATTGATGCATGGCTCTATTGTGCGCTTAGATTGGGTTGTAAGATTATTTATGAAATTCTATTGCTGATTCTGATTATTTTTAGGCAATCCTATAAAGACCTGTGTATA
Organism: Eurytoma californica; assembly: GCA_035586675.1. Classification (NCBI taxonomy): domain Eukaryota; kingdom Metazoa; phylum Arthropoda; class Insecta; order Hymenoptera; family Eurytomidae; genus Eurytoma; species Eurytoma californica. Next base: position 25,039,508 of record JAXIUT010000037.1, on the reverse strand, counting down.
GAATTAAAAATAAATTTATAAGGGATAGTTCTGGTATTATTATTGGTGGAGAAATTGAAATTGAGAAACCATAAAGTAAATAATCAAATATTTTTTACGTAAAAAGGAAAAACATTCAGAATCCGAAATGAAAAATCTAAAATTTATCGACAGTTAAATGTTTCTAATGCTTTTCTGAACCAAAAACGATTCCGCGGATAATAAATTATAGAGACGAAAATATTTAAAAAATGTTAATTTGCAGGATTTTATAAGTAGAACGAACTTCAATATTTTTTGCAAATGTAAAAACTTCATTCGCGCTCATGAATTTTGAAACTCGAGAATTTTGATCTCAAACTTCAAGGTTCAATCCATATCGCAATGCATTTTAATGCGATGCAAGGGGATAATGCATGCAACTATATATCAGTTACCGCTAAAAGATAATCGATTCTACAGGAGGTAAATTTTTAAATGTAGGTATTAAAAAAATTCTATAAGAGGGCGTTACGTGCTACTTCCAAGTCGGTAAATGCAACGTGGTAAAGAAGTTTCTTACTGTAGGTAATTTAGAAATCTGCATTTTATTAGTTTTTATCGAAATAACTACTTACTTTTTTGACACTCAATAAAATAATAATACAGTTTTGAAATAATACAATTTATATAACACCACATCTAATTGTTTATGTCAGCGAAAACATTCTTTTGCAGGTCTATGCGGTATAATAATTTTTTTTTAACAAAATGACGAAAGCATATGAATTTTATAAAATTTTACAACATAACAGAAAAATAATTTAGAATAGTCAGTGGATCCAACACTGATGTCATCGATGACTTTGTTCAGTAAGCCGCTGGTAACGTCGCGGTATCCTGTAAAGGCAGACTGCCACCCCTTTTTTCCGCGGAAAAGCGGGAGAGAAGAAGCGCCCACGCGGAAGAAATCTTCGTGCTCTGTCCTTTTTCGAATGCCTTTCCAATACCTAACTTCGTTTGCAGTCCACCCTGTTGCAATTCCCTGCTTCGTCGGGAAGAAATTCTGCTGCGCTAGCTCAATACTCAAAGGGATATTTTATGAAAATAACGTTGGAAAATTTACTAAAAATTCTTGATGGTGAAGTTCAAATCTGAAACATGAAAAACTACAGTATATATTGTAAAAATTTCAAATCATTATCACGTTATTTTTTTCAGTGCAGTTATAATGTTGAAAATTAATTGCTCAAAGACCTGTCGACAGTGGAATTTTTTCTCTACCACAAAGACTTAAAAGCATTAAGAAAAAAAATGTTAGGCGCTAGTAATAGGCACACATCGTTCTGCGCGAAAAAATTGTTATTGAATCTCGATCGTCAATCCGCGAGTGCATTAAACCCTCGGCTAACGGAAAGCATTGTCTTATCCAACCGTATTTCTTTGACAGTCGATCTCAATGTCATCGTGGCAAAGAAAGTGCATGGACTCTGCTCTGGTTCAAGGTGCTCGCGAACACTCTCATTGAATAATCAAAATCGCGGTGCATTCAATCACCCAGCTGCTTTTTTTGCAATTATGCATCAACTTAGATTAAAAAAATTGTTTTACACTAGATTTTACAAACTGCGTACTTGCACGAATGCACACGATGATCCGTAACCCTCTAAAGTTGAATAAGTGAAATTTCACTTAAATAAGTGAATATTTACTTATTCAACTTTAGAGGGAACGACTCTTATTGATCGTTAATTTTCATCATTTCGATAATTGTTTTGTTATTAAAAAATTTTACAATAAGGAACTAAAAAAATCATCATTCCGAGCTAATTAATTATTGTAAGAGGATATTATAAAACACATAATAAGAGTAAACAGATATTTTCAAACGCCCGCATAAAAAGTATGTAAATTTGCCAAAATTTTTTTTCACGAAAAGTAAAAAAAGGTCCTATTGACACGGACAAAGAAGCATCTCGGAATCTTACGCTGCGAAGGATCAATAGATCGATAAATCGGCGAAAAAAAATCGGGCGCATGCGTTACGAGCGAAAGAAAAAGATCGGATTTCGGCGCGCATCCGATGCATCGTACTTGCAGCCGATGCTCGCCCGCCCGAAAAAATCTCTGTTTGATCGCTCCAACAAGCTGCCGGCGCGCGCTTCATTTTTTTCTCATTAACCATTCGCCGCGTAAAAAACTTCGATCGCCAAACAGTTGGCCGGCCGCAGAGCCGCCCCTTTCCGCGCACGCGTCGCGTATCCGATTGCTAGGATTTCTCGGGGGGGCTAGAGGTGAGCGCGTGCCGTTGCCGGAAGTGGCTGCGCCCTCGAAGGGCGGAGGAGGATGAAAAAAGCTACTCGCGCGTGCCGTGAAGAGAATTTTCATAATGTCCGGCTGTTCTGCTACGTCATTATGCGTCTGTACGATTTTATCGCGGTCCAGTAATCGTATATATATTTTTTTTGTGAAAATTCAATGCGCTACTTATATGAAAGGACTAAATTTTTCATATTTTTAAATTTTGTAAATAAAATTATCTTTACTTATCTTACAGAGTGTCTAGTTATACAATGTTAGGAAGAAAATTTGAATTAATAAAATATGTAGTTATAATAGGTATGAAAGATAAGAGGATTATTTGAACAATCGTTCATTTCAATGGTAGAAAAATAATCGGATGATCGGATGAAGTTTGAAGTCAAGCGCATTATCTCCGTTGAAACTCACCCCTCCGCGGTGCTGGTAAAAAATCTCTTTCAAACGATCTTCACCTGTTGTATTTCGCTGCTCAGTCCCAACGACCGTTTTTCCAATCCACCGTCGTTGCTTCACTTCGGGAGTGAAAAAATTCGTCACTCACGCAAAAAGAGGCGGTTGCTTCTTTTTTTCCTTTTTTCAAAGCCGACGACTCGCCGAAATTTCCTGTACCGATCATCTGCGCGTGAGTATCTGATCTCGAAATCTGTCGTTCGTCCGTCAGGCGGGAAGATGTCCGTCGCGGCATTGTTCCAAGACCCTCCGATGCAGTCGATTGGTATCGAAAACTGTCGAAGTCAAGATGAAAGAGAGGCCGGAGAAAGAAGGAAAAGCGTTTGCCGCTAAAGCACGAGGGTACGGAGAAGCGTTTGACGAATTTATTTTCTTTACGCACTGTCGCATTTAAATTAAGTCTTTCAGCTTTGCCGACGATTGCTTGATTAATTGCTTGATTGTGTATTTTGTAAATTTTGTTTATTACCATTGAAATTTTCTTCGTGTTATCGATTTTTTTTTACTTTTTATAGGATAAACTAAGATACAGAATTACTCAGATATTATCTTATGTTAGCTGTATATTAAAAACTATCCATTTTGCATTATATGAAGCACTCGTCTATAATTATCTATACTGAATTATTTCAAACATTAATTATTGTAGCATATTTGACCGAATTACTGAATGGCTGTATTTAGCACTCATGAATGCAGAAATTGCATCGGTTGCACGTTAATATTACATCAACGTAATAATACTCCTATGTTTAGAATATTTGCGGTTCTAGATGCCTTGGATGATTCGCAACATTCCACGAGCCATAGAGAATTCGGCTTAGGTGGCATATAATTAACGCATTCAATGTGCCTGGCCACTCATGCCGATATTCGATTGGATCGTCCGATAACACAGTAGATGCGAGAGAACGCATTAGTACCGGTCCTCATCAGTGAAACTCCATTAAATTTTATTTACAAGCGTCTAATTTAACACAGAATGCCCAGTTTCTATGCAAATAATTATTTTATTCATGCACGCTAAAATACGAGTTTCTCCTCAAAATGATCACCATAGTTAGCAACGAATCTGTGATGTATTGTTTATACGTACGTAACTAGTGCAAAAATAAATCTAAAAAATCATAACATTTTTTTCAAACATTTCGTAAGAAAAAAATCAAAATTCATCAAGCTGACATAAAAAGGTCTAAATTAATAGCTCATATATCCAAGCGATTAAAACAAGATCGATACGCCACTTTCGCTGTCGGTTCGGCGAACGTCGGATTTTTTCAGCGAATTTTAATAATCCACCGGGATTTCGTCGGAAATTCGGGTGGATCGGCGCATAAATTAGGCACCCGCAGGAGGCGCGACTCACCGGAAATAGGAGGAATAACTCCATCAACCCTCTCGCAGTGGCGGCCGGCTAGATAATCGGGGCTCGCGCGGCTTTCGGCGAACCGGCCGATCGCCTCCACTTTCGCTTTTTATTTTGAGAAAGCCTCCGCCGCGCGCCTCTTCCGTGCGGGAATGCGCAAAATCCGCGTGACGGCACTCGCGAAGAATCCATTCGAATATCTTCCCTCGAGGACGAGAGGCTGCGCCGCGCGCGCCATTGATAAGCCAATTTAAAATGCGAAGGATAATGTACGCGCGTGTTTTACGGCGCGGCCCGCGCTGAGTCATTACTATCCTCGCGCGTTATTTCTTTTTCTCGGCGGATATAATGTCCCGATTTTTAGACAGCGATGGTGGATCTCTTTTTTTGCCGATCGATCACTTATCAATTTTTTTAGACCTCACCTTACGTAATACGGATCCTCGCGTTTCGTTTATAATTATTAATGTATTTTATATTTGCCGATATATTAAAATTGACGGTGTCTCGATAAAAAAAAAAGGCGAATGGGCCGGAACTAAAGTTTTATTTGTTCCCACACTAAAAGAATCAAACGAGTCAATCCGTGCGCAAATTCCGCGGCCTTAAAATATTTTATGTGCACTTGAGGCAGGCTCACTTTTTCCTAGCACTCGCGCGGGTCTTTTTTTTCTGCTTTGCGCACTGCACGCACGCGTTTGAGCGAAGTCGCTCGGAAGCACGGTGGAAAAAGGCCGTCGGTTGCGCAAGTCGAAGATCATTGTTCAAGTTCATTGTTCAGTCATTGTCTTGGCCGCGCGCGAGAGAGCGCGAGAAGTTTTAGAGCACGGAAGTTGCAAGCCATCGAGATAATTCAATGTCACGGAAGGATAGGCTCGCGTAAATTGTGATCGTCACTTTTGCTTGGCTCTTCCAACATTTTTTTTCTTCGTTTCCTATACCTTCTCTTCCTTTCATTCAGTTTCATCGATTTTTTTGTTTCCATTATTTTTCTGTTTTTTCTTTAATCGTGAATTTTATTTTAGATTGAAAATAAGAAAGCCGATAGATGATGATCATATCAAATTTCAAAAGTTCACTAGTAAACAAATATTTCCCTGTTTATTGTAATTGAGCGAATGTTGATGTAGCTTGTGCGATTTCTCAAGAAAATAAATAGCTTATGTAAAGTTTACTTAGAATAGATTATACAACGAATTAACAGTTTCTAGTAATCTATGCAATTTCTTTAAAGAATTCCACCTTCGTACATTAAAAAAAAAAAAAAAAAAACAGAAATGACAATTTCAATAAATCAGAAATCGGTAATCCCATTTATCTCTGGTAACGATCTTTCCCTTTTGACGCGCCGTGCACAAACGCACCGCGAGAAATTCGAGCCACCCCGAGATCCGTCATTTCGCACACTTCGAATTTAAGCGACGGGGCCGTAATCGAGCGCGATGATCTGAGCTCGGTGGCTAAAAGTTGCACGCCGCTCCGGAGAGGCCGACGCCGCTTCGCCGGCGTCATAAAGTCATTACATTGCGGACAGGTCCGAGACCACCGTCGCAGCTTTCTTCCCGCCTCGCCCCCCTACCCCGTAGAGACCTTTCTTTTCGTGTATGCGTGTACCCTCGGCCCCCGGCCTGTTATACCTGCGCCACGTTCCTCGACTTCCTCGTTTCGCGTTTTCGGAGGCGCGCGTTCGGGGAAGACGCAAATGACCATTACCGAACCGCCGCCGATCCAAAGGCGACCGGTTGGACTAATCTGATGTTTAAAGTCTGCATACACAATGAACGATAATGTCTTTGTTAAACAAGCAGTTCAATATGCTCCATTATTTTTCTCTTTATTTCAGGGTATATGTAATAATTTAGAGCGTATTAATAATTCGATTATTTATAATTGAAAAAAGCCAAAATAGTAAGTTAAAACATTGAAAAATGGTATTACTAAAAATCATGTTTTTTTTTCACTCAGCACTACATATATCCTTTAATTATATTAAAAGAAATTAAGGTTGTTATACCTTCCAGCTTGAAAAATATTAAGCCCATAAAGTTAAAAATTTTCGTTTCTTTCTTTTTTACATGATAAAAAATCACCCTCACAAGTTTAATATAAAATCCATTATCCAACTCTTTTATTAAGTTTGCAATCTTTTTTTTACTAATCAGTATCAGCATTTTTAGTGCAGTACAATATCCTACAGTCGTAAAAAATATCTTACTCGTAGATTGTAATGGAAAAGTGTATAACAGTGTTTTTTGAGATGGTCACGTAATGGTTAGAGGTGACGGCTGGTCACAACGGATTTCCACTATTGACAAAAAGCACCTTGATATTCTTCGGTAAGAAAGATTGAATCGTTTAAAAAAATAAAACTTGGGAAATTTTTAATTTTTTCAACTTTTCATTTCTATGAATTTAGTCATTAAAATTTTCCAGATCCGCGGGATTTAATAATGACGAAACGGTAAAGAGCATACTCTACATTGAATAAGGCGTTAATTACGTTTTTATCTTGCGTCTAAAAGCAATTAAATGCATTATACGAGTGAGAAAAAAAAATAATTGGCTTTTACTATTTCTAGAGGAACTACCTTCCTCCAGTCAAGTGTGTCGACCGGAAGTGGTGTATCTATGCATGTATCTGCTCGTTATAGACCAGCGAGAAATTGTAAGTAGTCGCGTGGGCCATTCCGTGGGTGGGAACGGAAGAAATGGGTGAAACTTCTTTTACATCCCGCATGCACCGATGACTCGGAGTAGGTGTTCTCCTTTTATCTCTCGACGCCGTTAATGAAAGCAGATAAACGCCGATAAATACTTTCCTATTTGAGTATGTGTGCCAGACTGTACAAATGCCGCATGGAGCGTGAATTTCGTAATTTATGAATTTCCATTCATATGCATGAGGGCCTCAATGGGACACGAGCGGGACGAGATTTATTATGCGGATTTTATGTGTATCTTTGTAATTTGCGGCGATGCAAAAAATTATCTATCTATATATTAAAAAAGAGCTGCTGCAGGAGTGCGAAACGAGAGGAAGTTTTGATTTTTATGTTAAAAACAAGTTCCTGGACTTTATTAAGTATCCACGTGCGCTATTTCCTGCTTCTAGTAAATTAATACCTACTTTTTTTCACTTTTATTGTAATTAATACCTTTTTTCGGGGAAACAGTGCTAGTGCATATATCATTGCAATTTAGTATTTTAAATGTACAGTGTTACTATGCACAGTAGTAATAAATTTTTTACTGAAATAAAAATCGGTAATATTCGGTTCGTATAATTTTTTTGAAATTTGTAACTAGTTATTAAGATTTTGTACTGCATGCTTTCTGGACATTCTCGTCACTTGCTACGCAAAAAAAAAGAGTTTCCTGATCCCCTTTTATAGTGTAGAAAAATGCGCAATGCAATTTCCGTAAGAAATTTTACGTTCATGGCAACGAGCATGACAAGTTTGCGCGGCGTTTGCGTAAGTTCAGCTTTATCCTTGCATTGGCGTAAAATTTTAAAAATGACGTCAAAAAACAACGGGAAGAAAATATCTGATTCAGAAAAGCAGAAAAAACAATGTTACTAAACTGTAGCGTCATTTTAACTTATACTGACTTCCAACACTCATTTCTTTGTGTTTCTAATAATGAAGTGACAGTGCTTTTATAAATATTTTAGAACAAAGATACTTTTTACCTACCTTTTCTTCTCCGAAAATTATAAAAAACTTCTTTTTCCTTTATCAAGATGCAACGTGTATCGCGGCGAAATGAATTAATCCTTTGTAATATAATTAATGAATCTTAGTACGTTCATAATTCATCCTTTTTCCCCAAAAACACTTTTATCATCGTTAAAACTTGAAATATTGTGTAATGGCGAGAAAGATATATGGCCGTATTCATTAAACGAAGTTCGACAATTTTTTTTTCCTCCCGATATCTTAGTTTTGAATGTAATATGGCATGACATCATAAATGATCTGCTCGCACATGCAGGTTTTTTGACAACTATCTAAAATCAACCGCAATTTTTTTATTTCATCAATTTAAATAAATTATGAATTTTGTGCGTTTTATGCGATTCTATTTTTGCAGAACTCAATCCATGAGAAAAGTCTCCTATACGGAGTCCATAATCACCTCCGTAGTTAATTTACGTAATTTTCAGTCTTTTACTTCATATTTGCTCATCTTAATTGTATCAATGTACAAAAATATGTTATTACATTTTTCAACAAACAAAGGAAATGAAAAGGTTTGATTAAGAAATTAAACCAGATTATGTTTGCTATTTTTTATTATACAAAAAAGAACATACTTATGATTCGTGTAATAATAATTAATAATAATGATAATAATAATAAAATAATAATAATAGTAATAATAATAATAATAATAATAATAATACAATAATTTAGCATAAATTACATTTAAAATGAAAAGGGAAAAAAGGTTCGATGACTATACCGTCGGTCTTAGTTCAGAAAAGGATGAGACCCGCCGGCGAAATGTTCCGTGCACACTTCGATATTCATGCGCTTATTATACAAGTCTGAAGAAAAAAGTAAATGCGGAAACAACAAGGACTCGCCACGCGAGAGCAACGTACCTCGCGTAACTTGTCATTCAAAATTTTTCAACAAAATTTTTTCACTAGTACTTATATTTTTACCTCGTCCCCTATCCAACAATCGAATTTCGCTCGCTCGCAAGTACATCTTCGCGAAGATCTTAAATAATAAAGTGGACGCGTAAAAAGAAACCGAGCTCCTTTTCGTTGTACGAGGACCGTGCTTTTTGCGATCTATCGAGAAGTAAGAAGAACAGAAAGAAGAGCGTGGTTTTAAGATTCCCCGGCTGTATAGTAAAAAAATATATATTTTATTTATACACGATATCTCTTTCTTTTCTTCGCCTTTTTATTCGTTGATACGTCTCGTTGAAATTTTCATCCTCGTTATAAAAAGTTCTATTCCTCTCTCACTCGCTCACTCACTCTCGTCGTGATTGGCTTACTAATAAAATCGTTAATAAATTCGAATAAACGAAAGACGTTATAGATAGGTAACAATAATAAACTGCAAACAGAGTTAATGATAACTGCGTGCTGATGGGGATGTGCGATTGATAAAAAAAACTGTTCGTAATGATTATAAGCGCTAAGCATCGTATTTAAACATTTTTGCAATAATATTACCAACTTCAATCGATCTATGTGTAAAGCAAATAAATATGTTTTAAAAATTGAGCTGGATTGATTCGTAAAACTATCCAAGTCCTTAAATATTTTATATTCGATCAAACCTGAATGTAGGATTTTTTTTTAAATTGACAACTGTAGCAAATTCATTTTTAAGAGTAAGATTAACATTTAAATAAAGGTTACTTAGATAATGATGAACCATCTTTATTAGTGATACAAATGACTTGAATAAGCGTAGCCTAATTACTCGAACTAAATCGCAGGACGTGCAGGTTTAAATTCTATACTTGTATACCGACAATACTTTGTTAGTAATTAAGATTACTAATTAAGTATATGATTAAATTATTGGCTATATGAGCAACATTGTGACATGATACCTTGGATACTAACGTGAACATAAGCGGCGCATGAGTATGTAAGTAAACGTGTAATTAACGACCAAATACATGTTCGAGCAATTAGGCTGATTTCTTGAAATTTCAAGCGGGGTAGCCAAAATTGTCATATTTACATATTTTAATTTTCGTCTTTAAAATTATGTTTAACTGTTGATATATTGTTCATATTTAAAGAGATACTGGAATACAAAAAAACTCAAGAACTTCTATTTTTGCCTTTCACAAACAAGTTCATTGCGATTATTTTTCAATGGAAATGATTTTTTTTTTTAATATATTAGATTTTATTCAATAGAAACTCTGCTTTCATGAAATACGTTTTCGTTTTATCCTCATTATGAATGAATGCATACTTGTTAACGTGATTGTCAAATAAATAAAATAGTGGAAAAATCTTGTTAAGCAATTTTATATTAGTTATAAATAGTATACAAACACATTTGACGTCTGGTAACTCGTACACATAAATTATACATATACACGATAAGTTTCGAATTCGATATAAATTCCCTCCCGCCGTATTTTCTTTAAGAAATTTCAATTCGTTTTTATAAAAATGATCGCAGAAAAAAAACGGCCGAAGCTCAGTACATCGAGCACTTAATTAATTACGATAAATAAATCGAAGAAACAGAAAGAACGTGGGTACAATATAACTGAATGCAGCTCTAACCATTCGTTGAAAAAAATTTCTTCAAACTAAAAGGTAAATGCCGTCTCAAGACATTTATTTTCTTACGAGCTTGAATATTTGATATAATAAATAATTAATGTTATCACGTATTGAGCAATGTTAGTTACGAATTCTAATTTCTCTTCTCAGTTTTGTTGTATTCAATAAATCAAAAAATACTTGCTGAAGAATTTTCATTTTCAATTTTCACTTTTCGTTGATTTAAAATTATTTTTCGCACAACATATAAGTTGCGTATTATATTATTCCTCTTCGCAAAGCAAAAGGACCTTTAACAATTAGCTCAAAGAGCCGAAGTGCGTGTTTTTAATCTATAAACATTGACAACAATGAAAGTGGCAGTAGAGTGAAAAAAAGAGAAAAAGAGTACGAACACACCTATTGCGAAATCTTCTTCGAGGAAAAAAAAGTCATAGTGCCAGTTCTATGAAGACGAATTCGCGCGTGGAATTTACATTTCTCTGAAGTCTTAGAATCTATAGGTAACACTAAACCAAAATGCAAAAACGGAGAACGTCGACGCGCAATCGATGCGATTTCGAGTAACAATATAAATACATAAATATTGGCAGTGCGGGAGCGCGAAATGCATCGATCGACGGAAACCGCTGCGAAAAGCGTTAGCTTTCTTTTTTCTTTCTTATCCGCTCAATTACAATTTCGAGTGCGAGAGAACGGTACTCTGAAGTCTTGAAATTCTGTCTTCCGAGTTGCAGAATAATACGTCGATATTCATATTATTATTAATGTAATAATAATATTAATAGTAAAAAAAGAAAAGTACAAAGGTTAAAAAGTATTCTCTAGATGAAAGCCTGCGTGCCCCCATTTTTAAACGCTACGAGGAAAAGCTCCGATCGTTTTCCTCGTTTCTTCTTCATTTTTTTGTGCGCGGCAGGCAGTTTTCTTCTTTAAAACTCTTGTTATTCCTTGGTACGTGCGCATCCTCCTCCATGGCGTCGCTCTCGTTCCACGGGGAATCGTCGCGACGAGGCCGGCAGACGACGCGGCTTTGACTACTCGGCTTTCTGCACGCTCGCGAGACAGAAAATAGTTTTTCGGGCTCTCCAGCGGCTTTTCTTTTTTTCATAGCTTACGAAGGCAGTGAAACGCATGCTGGTTGATTTCTGCAACAAAAAAGAACAACAACTTTAGTATTATTAATGCACATATTAATGCACATATTTATTTTCTTTTTTCTTCTTCGATAATGCATGTATTTATTAATAGAAATGGTGCAGTATGAACATTTTACTTGGTTCACTGAATCTATGCATTTTCGTTAACCTTCATTTATATTTGACTAGGAATCAAGCGCGACTAAATTTCTGTTTTGAGTGAAAGATATAAATCATGACGGCATCATTATTTTCTCTTATTAATTTTCATAAAT
>JAXIUT010000037.1:25007094-25027624 GCA_035586675.1 Eurytoma californica | reverse complement strand
CTTTATTATTCAAATTAAAATGTAATTTCTAAAAAAAATTTTTGAATATTGGCGCCATTAATTTAAACACTTGTGTTTCTAAAATTTCAGACCAATCACGTTCACGTATTAAAGGCTTCACAACAAAAGCCATCACTTTTTTAAGATAGGATATATCAGATTTTTTCAATAAACATTGGATTTTTAGCGGAACGTTACAATGCAGCTCGATCGTTCCCAGAAGGCTGGCGTACGAAATAGTATAACTCCGGACTTTTCCATCTTTGAGAGTGATGCTTATTTATCCTTTGCGGAAGGGTTAGAGGGGAAAATCGTGATCGGCCGCGGTTCTGGTCGCGCGATTAGGATCGCGCGCAGGCAAGAGAGAAAGAGAGAGAGAGAGGGAGCGAGCGAATTAATGCCGCGCGAACGCGGAAGCGCGCGAATTGACGAAGCTCACGTATAAGGGAAAAATTATCCGGCAGTGAGTCGGGGAAGAGAAGAAAAATACGCACGATCCGCCTTTTTTGTATTTTCTGCACCGCTGATAATCTACGGCGCATTGATTTATGCGTAATTAGAACTGACTCTGCCTCTTAACAGCATTTTTCCGCCTTATAAGTATAATGCGGCGTAAACAATTTTATTTTACTACTTTTGTTTTACAGATATGTCCTATATGTTTATTTAAGATTCAAGTTCAAAATTACGCTCAATTGATTATCCTTTAGAAAAAAGAGAAGGATATTTTTCAAGTTATAGAGTACGATTTTCACTTTCACTTCGTAAATTTTTGTAGGGTATTTTAAATTGATGTTTTAGATGGAGAATAAAGAATTAGTGAATGAGCTGCAGCATCGTTAATAAAAAATTTACCGAATATCCGGAATATTGAGCAGTCAGTCGGTCCCACGGTCGAAAAAAAGTGTCGTTTCAACGTGTGTTATGCTGATCCCGGCGAAGGCCGCCTAGTGCATTTTAAGCGGGCGAAAATTATTGCAATAGGAAGCCGCACCCCGACCGGTACCTCGCCAACGCAACTCTCTGGTCAAACTACTGTCTTTTTTATAATTTGTTCGCGGCAGTTTCGAAAAATAAAATAGTCCATTCATGGAAAAATCCTACGAGACTTGGGAAAAGTACTATAAATACATTAGAAGACCGTAAAAGTAAAATTTATAAACAGCTTGTCTCAATAAATTAATAAATTACGATGTCTGGTTGAGCAAAATGTAGCCCAAGATTAGATTTTTGCTACTTCAAAACTTTCGACTTTGAAGTTTGGAATTTGATACCTGCATTACAAGGGAAAGTTTTCTATTACTGAAAAATGACACAGAAACAAGTAGTACTACTTTTAATAAATATTGCTTATGTAAGCTGTCGATATATCGAAAGCTTTCATAATGGAATGTTCTAGCACTTATAGTTTTGAGTAGTTATTTTGCTATAGATTAAGTAACGTGGATACAGAACAGAATTTAAAAACTTACAAGTTTCCTCATACATTAGCAAGAAAATACGACAAATTAGTCTATTTTTTAATGATAGCAATAAACCAATATCTGTTTTAATTAGTCAGCTGATCTTATTTATTGCTTCTTAATCTTCAATTATCGTGGGTTCATCAATCACTTAAAAACCGATGTCGTACGACTGGTGTGTTAAAAATGTATTTGTGTGCGATACTCTTATCGACGTTTAACGCTGGCGACCTTCACCAGGATTTTGTCGAGGCCAGAGTGACTTTTATTATTTAGTATTCAGTGTATCCATTATGTCGATAAATAATGAAGGAGAATTAACGATCGTCGGAGAAATTAAAAGATGCATCACGTGAAAAATGAAAAGCGTTAACACACTTATACGGAGTCTCCCGTGATTTAACGTCGGCACACATATAGAAAAAAAATCAATGAATAAAGGAACATTAAGTTGTTGCATTATTGTCTCCTATATTTTTAGCGTGCAGATTGATTTTAAATTAAAACTTTCTTTTCATAAATTAATACAAAATCACATAAATTAAGAGTAAGCCACGGTCAATCACAATATTATCTCATTAACACCTCGTGTACCCGCAGAAGATACACAAGATAAAAAGAGTAAAGTCGAGAGTTTAAACCCCGAAGGGTGTTGATTTAGTCGATCACAATCGAAAGTGAAGAAAAAAAAGCAAAGAGGTGCGTAGCGAGCTGCATCTCCCGGATGGAGCATCGACAGGAGCAGAAACGAAAGTCACTTCCACTTTCGCTCGAGGGGGGCGAGGGGCATTTTTCCCTGTCGTCGAAAATGAAGATGCTGCGCCGTAGATACGGGAGTGACTAAATATCGTCCGTCCGCGGCGGGCAAACGAAAGGGAAAAGAGATAATTAAGCGCGACGCTGCACTCGAAAAAAAAAATCTCGGCTGGTTACGCAATTTGCGTGGACTTGGAGAGCTCGGCCTGAAATCGGTACGATCGCGCGAGCGACTTAAGAATGAACGGCGGTTATTGATAAAATCGCCGGCTGAAAAAAAAAAGGGGGAATGAAACAAATGGTCGCCGGCGCAAAAAACAAACAAAAACACCGGCGGACCTTGCATTTTTCCTCCCCTCCTTGGGTCGCGTGCGTGAAAATACCGTTACGCTCGATTATTTCGAAGTTCGCAGGAGTATATCTGTAAACCACCTTCGGTCTTAGGAGTCGGGCGAGCTCGCGTCTGAAACGAGCCGTGGCTGGGAGAGGAAGAAGGAAGAAAGAGAAAGAGAGGGAGAGAGAGAGAGAGACGTTAGTGCAGCAACTTGCCCCTGAACTTGGTTCTCCTCTACCGCAGCCGGCACTTCGTGCATATGTCGACGTTGACCTACTTTCCTGGTCTCTCTCTCTCTCTCCTTCTCTCTTTTTCCATGCCTCTCTTTCTCTTCCTCGTCGTCGCCGCGCCGTACACACACGCGCGCGCGCGCACACGGAACAAACAATATCGCTACCTGCAACACGTGATTTCCTATATGTGTGAGCGCGCGCTACTGTTCCCCGCCTCGTAACTGCTCTTATGCCAGCCCCATTGTGGCCCGATTCTTTCATTACGATTTTTTTCACCGCTTTCGTCATCCCGCGAGTAGCGGGGATCGCTCGCAACCTACACAGATTCATCCACTCTCGAGAAACTCTCCCCCTCAATCCCGTGACATAATCGTTCAAAATAGAATGCAGTAGCTATTTTTTTTATTCAAAATTCCATCTCAATACCGTAAGGCACGCGAACTGCGGACACGCGATCCTCGTGCGGTTTCTTTTCCTCGATTCAGCGATATTCAAATTTCTCGCACCACGAGATCCCGGCGAATCGGAGAGTGACATTGCTCACGTGCAGGGGCAGCGGCTTCGCTGTGCACAGATATATCTGGGAGCGCAGACGTGGATAATCGTTGCTTTATATAACGAGTCATTTCCCGCGCGAGCACGTGACTCTTCGGTTTTCTTCGACGAGCGTCAAGGCGATCCGCTCGCGCGCGCGCGAATTTAGCCGCGATTATTGCACGGCGAAAGGAGAAACGTGCCTGCTGTGTTCCGCGGCTGAATCCGGCCGGAGGAAGTTGGGACCCTCTCGCTTCCTGCTTCCAGGAGACGGGATTCGAGGCGATCACGCGACGTCCATGCTAATCGATTTTAGAATTTAATTTTAGATCCGAATCAATATGCATATATCATCGCCGCACTTAAAAGCCTCCGGATTTATTTCGTTTTGTGGATTTCCTTATTTTGATCCTTATGTCCTGCAGTCTGTAATACATGTATTTAAAATAATAATAATTTTGTTGTAAGATATGCTAACGAGGCCTTTAAATGCAACAGTGCGCGCCTGCTTGAGTTGTTAATTTAAATCGCCTTCAGGACGATGATCCGCGTGAGCTCATAATATTCAATGATGTTTTTTTCGTCGTTAACATTCGTGTAAAATAATTTAAAAAAAAAAAAGACACAACCATCCATTGTACCTTTTTTATTCGCAAATCGCAGAAGTCTCTCGAGCAAAAAAATGTTGCTTTCAAATGAGAAATTCAATTTGAGACTTGTGTTGATAGCGCACGAGAGATACATCGCGCGCGAGTCCTTGAGTCTGTACGTCGAAGTGGATTTTCTGGACCTCGAGGATCGTTTGATCATTCATCATTATTATTTTTTCTCCTCTCTTCTTTGCCTTTTAAAAACCTTTTTGTATTTTACGGTTTCATGAAAGCCGTAAAAAGAAGACAATACTCCTCTTTGATAAGTCACGTTTCTAGCATTTTATGCTCATCAACCTATTTAACAGCGTGAGTGAGCTTTCGAAACGAAAATCG
Source organism: Eurytoma californica (assembly GCA_035586675.1). Lineage (NCBI taxonomy): Eukaryota > Metazoa > Arthropoda > Insecta > Hymenoptera > Eurytomidae > Eurytoma > Eurytoma californica. The sequence goes on along the minus strand of JAXIUT010000037.1, from coordinate 25,023,318 downwards.
AAAGGAGAGAGAACGTTTTCAAAGTAAAAGGCAGTATCAAACTGAGTGTGCAGAACTTAAGACACCACGTAACAATTGCACGAATTTCAGATTAAGCGAAATCAATATTTGCATTTTCTCGTATAAAACGACTGGAATCTTGGGATATTCACTCCTTCGAAAAGAAAAACTGAAAAGAATCACCAGGTCAGGGACGTCTATGCCGCGCAAATAGATTTTCTTCTGTGCACCGAGGCGAATGCAGCGGAAAATGTGATAGCAAAAGTAATCTCGATGTCATCCTCATTTTTTTCTCTCAGATTTGACCAACAACATGATCGGCATTGAAGTCCGAACCCACAGTTTCAAATGCAACATTTTGCAATTAATTTTCCACTTGCAGTCTTTGAAAACTGCTTACGAGGAGCAGAAAACGGATCACTTAGCGATCTGGAAATTTAAAAACTGGAGCTATTAATCCAGCGCGATGGGTGAGCTCCCTCCTTGTTACATAACTAATTTAAGCGAGGCACCGGGTGTCGATAGAGAGAGACTGCCGGTCGGCCGCGGCTTATACCTGTCCAGCGGCAGTGGCAACATCAGGATCGCGGAACGAAGGAAGCGTGAAGGTATTTCGTATCTCCGCGAACCTCGCGCCTATCCTCTCTTCTTCCTCTCCGCTCTTTTCTATCACATTGCGCTCGCTCTCTTTCTCCCTCGCTTTTTTGCCGATCGCTCCTCTCTTTTTTCGCATCGATGAGAAACTTTTATTCCGGCCGTTATTTACTTTTATTCGTGAAAACCTCCCCGGGTCTCATCCTCCGCGCGGATTAGAAAAGATTTTTCATGTAGGATGTTAGATAGTCGATCTGTAATTAGAAATGAATTTATGACATCGCGAATCGCAGCCATAAAATCGTGATTTCATAAATTATAAAATCGTATGATTTAGTTCAGATTGTAGCTCGAGGAGCTGCAATTTCACCTGGCTTGACTACAAAAATAGTAGCTGCGGTCGCGCTCGATAACGTGAATTATAATTTAGCGAAAAGATGCGCGCTTCTTTTGCGATCTCCGCGGTGGAAAAAACGCTTCTAAACACTCGAGCATTAATTGTGCTCTCGTCATTCCGTGAGCATTCAAAAACTGGTTATACATGTCCGCGCAAAACCTAAAAAAAGTCACGTATTCCCCCGTTTTTTTCCCCGCGTTTCACCTTTTATTCCTCTTTTTCTATTACTCAACAGCCCATGCGCCATCTTGTCTCCCTATCTTCTCTTTCTTACTCCTCTGTCTATCTTCCTTGGTGTTAACAGCCGCGAGTAGCTTCCTCAACTCTATGCGGCTTCTCTATAAGTGTACGGGCGCACACGTACGTGTATACATACACAGATTTCCTGTCGACCTCGTGTGAATGCATCCTCCGACTTTTTTGCGCGCTCCTCGCGGGTACATAGAAAATTAATTATGAGCGCTCGGATGTTTCATTAGCATGCCGGCGTTTCTATCTTGATTTTTCGACGCTTTGTCGGTTCGACAATTTTCGTCTCCCTAAAAATATACACGAGCGCCGCGGAGATTTATGATAGTGGAATTCTTGAAAGTGAGAATAACGACTAGTTTTCGGGCGTTTAAGAACATTTTATTGGGGTGGTCCGAACATTTTTATTTTTTACTCGGTCGACCCCAGAAATGGATATAATATGTAAATTTTATTCTGTTTCTTTGTAATTGAGAAATTTATCTAAGTAATCTTATTGTTAAATCGCAGTTAATGATATTTTTAGAGTCAGTTTGAATTTCTGATTCATGGGCACAGTGATGATAAAAAATTATTACCATCCTCATTAAATTTATAAGAAAGACGTAAATTTGAATTGCTTCTAAAATCCGTCATTATCATTATTTATACGTAAATACAATACATTTTAAATGAAGTATCAAACTTTATTACGAATATCTTATCTTTCTGTTCGAAGCTTTAAATAATAGTGTTTACTTTGTTTCAATACTTTAAAATGCATGTAAAATTGTTAATATCTTACAGCAAACAATAGATAACACTAAACTAACATGCAAATGTTAAGTTCTATAATTACTCATGATGCTACATTAGTATTAAAAAGAAGAGCAAAAGATGAGTTAGTTTGCTTTAGTTTATTGGAAAAGCACCAATGATATAACTCCCCACTCATCCGAAACAAAAGATTGATAATGCTCTTCGCGTCAGCAGTATCTTTACCCTTATCAACCAGAGCGCCGTCGAAACAAACGCCGACTCGCTCGAAAATCCCACCGAAAAGTGTTCGTTTCCACAAAAAAAAGTGTAGAGCCCGTGGAATTCGAAATCGAAAAATTGGGTCCGGTTCTTCGAGGGCCGGCTTCTCCTTCCCATCTTTGGCGTTTCCCAGAGGAGGGCCGCTCGCGCGCGCGCTCGCTCGCTCGGCGCGTCCTCTCCTATCCACCTTGTAACTATCCGGGCCTAGACCGACTCGTAGCCGCTGCCGCCGCCGCGCGACTCGCGGACGCTCGAGGTGAACGAACCTCACCTGCCGCAGCAGCCACGGTGTAAAAAAGAGTTGCGTCCGACGGGAAAAAAGACCAGCAGTCGAGCCCCGCGCGCCACTGGAGGAGGAAGAGGCGCGGGAGAAAAAAATGGGGATCCAGACGAGGAAAAAAACGACAAGCGAAGGAGGAAGGACATCTTCATAGAAACGAGTCGGGACACCGGTGGTGCGACTGAAATTTCGCCGAGGAAATTGGGCAAGGTTTGTCCTTCTGCGAACCGTTCCGCTGTCTTTAAATTCGACTTCGGTCTTTTTTTTCTCGCTGGAGAAGCCTCCGCGAATAGAGCGAATGAATAGTGAACGAAATTACGCAAGAGCAAGTAGTACTCATTAAGACAATTCAGTCGCTAAAGAAATAAAAAAAGGTATCGTTTGGACTTGAAACGAAGTGGTCGAGCGAGGTTAAAAAAAAGGTTGAAAAGTAAGAGTGTCATTTAAAAATACACCGATGCTCGATTAAATTAATATTTGTTACGAAGATGAAACAACGTTTTAACGGGACGTACAATGTGTATGGGATGAGTGTGTTTGAAGCACACCGGCACTTTCGCTTTCCTTCGAAACTTTTACTAAAGTCCCCGCCGCCTGGCGCCCGATGCGGAAACTCGTTTGCGAGTTAGAACAAAAAAAAAATTATCTTCCTTATTAAACGTCGCGCGCGGCTCCGCGAAAATTCACGACGAAATCCGATAGCGATAAGAGGCGAAAAGCGGAAGGCCCGTGGCCCCGCGCGCGGGTCAACGAACGCTAAAATATGAATTGGCTCGAAATAAAAAGTAAAGTTTAAAGAGAGCCACGCGCTCGTCGTTTTTTTTATGTTTGCGCGCGACTGTATCGCGTCACGCGCGCAACTATAGCAGAAAGAGCTTGCCTATTTCGGCGAGTGAGATCGCCGATAAAAGTGTGCGTATATGACGTTTCGCCGCCTCGAGGAGGCTTACGCCGAGGAAACGAGCACTCGAGATTACGCGAATTATAAAGGCGAGCGGGAGACGGCAGAAAGGATATTTAATTGTTAAATAAGCGCGGAATGAGGAAGATCGGAGGAAAGAGAGCGTTTCAACTGGACTGCGTAATTTCAGGATTGTTGTTGCTTTTTGCTTATTCGCATTTTTACCCGCCGAGGCGGAATATCTATATATATTAATTGCGTGCATTTAAATATTCTCAAGGAAGATAATGCAATCACTGCCGGAGGAACTTATTCATCTCACTGAGTAACTTGACACTTATTGCTCGATTTTTTACTTTCATATTGAAATTGATTACTATTATTAATGATTTTCGTTTTATGAAAATTGAAAGAAACACAGGAAGTCTTAAATCATCCTCCATCTCTATAAACGATTAAATGGGAAAAAAATGTTGCTCCTACATTCGAACACGCGAACTTTTCCACCTCCCGGTAGCAAAGCCTAGGAGCGCAAAACCACGAACTCATCGCCATTACGATCGAGCCCTCCAAAACGCGGCGATTATCGCTTCCCGATTTTCGCCGGGCGAAGACAATGCGGATTGTACATTCGACGGCCGCGTGAAAGAAAAAATAATCGATTCGCCCGTGACATAACGCGACGGAAAAAATTCGCGAGCTCCCCGGCGGCCGGTTGGTATGCCGGTGAGTTGCCGAAAACCTGCCGTCGGGTCGATAGCTTCTCCATGGCGTGTGTACGTTCGTGCACGTGGTCTAAAGTTAGTATCGCCAGCGGATGCGTCATGCGCGAGAGGCGCGGGGCGAATTCCCCCCTTTCCCCCCCCTGATCCGACGCTTCTCTCTTCCTCTTTTTTTTTCCACTCTGGCCTATCGCGAGCCGAGCAACCAGTGTGGGTAGCTACTACGCCCCCGCCTTCGGTTGCTGCGGCAAATTTTATGCTTTATTTTCGTCAATTGTGTAATATCGTGAAATTAAATTATACGTGAAATTCATTCTTTTCTCGTGAGATTTGTGATTAATCAGAATTTTCTGAACTATTAATTTTTCAATTTATAAAGAGTAACGAGGAATCGATAAGGCTCATTTTAAAAGATGTTAATTGTCTTAAAAGATCGGCATGAATAACAGATGGTTCGACGAAAGAACAAATTCCTCCTCGCATTGAAAAATAAAATATTCAATTTATACGTAATAACGTGTAAATAATACATAAAATTATTGAAAATATAAAAGCAGCGGAGGATGCGGCGATGAAGAATGTACGCGATAATTAAAAGACCGCGAAATGGAGAAGCGAGGGAGAAAGGAGAAAGAGACGCAGCGCCGGAGCTTTGATATTAGTTGCCGGGAGAGCAAGAGAGAGGCAAAGAGGAAGAGACGGGATTGGCATGCAAGTCGTGTGGTATGTTGTCCTAGGTCAAACGTGATTCTCTCCTCACTCTTTCTCATTCTTTCTTCGCTACTATCTCTCTCCCTCTCTCTTTCAGTGCTACACGCCTATTCTTATCCTATCTATTTCGCTGCATTAGGAAAGGAAATTTTATTTCCCCGTCTTTCCTCTCGAAAGAGGCGAGAAAAAATCGCGCCTCCAATAATTTTCCCCATCCCCATCCCTCGTCCTCTCGCGCTGGAGAAAATTAAATTAAAAAAAGGAGGATGAGTTCGCCGAAGTAACCCTCGAGGGATCCCGGCGATATTTTACAAAAAAAAAGTTGCTCATTTTTTTTTCATTGTTGCGAGAGAGGAAGGAGGTGGCCCGCGCACTGCCAATGCCGGGGACGACGGCTCTTCGGTGGCCGGGAGGAAGAAGGACAGAGAAAATGACACGGCTCACGGGCCGAAAGAGCCGACGAGGCGAGCGATTGAGAAAGAGAAAAACGGCAGGAGGAAGCGAGGAGAGCCGCGGAGAGGCCGGCCTGCCCAAAACTCAGGTGCGGTGTCAATGAACCCGGGGCCATGTGAGCGCCGAGCGCGCGCGCGCGAGCAGGCCGCACCGACGAGCTACCCACTATCGGGGTCTTGTCTTTCCCATGGAGCCAAGACTAATTTCGAGCGCGCGCGCGCGCAACGTGCACTTGCGCGCAGGCGCACCGACTGCACGTGGCTGGTGTGCGTTGCGCCCGCGGGGAGAGCAGCCGACGACATCCTAATTTCAACCGCCTTCTTCGCAAATTCAGTGCGATTTTTTTTACTATTTTCGGAATTAATTGCTTTAACGTTACTCTCAAATTTTACTATTAAATAACACCATGACGATTTCATTTTTAAAAGAAATGCGCAATATCGTGCAAAAATTTCTTGCTACGCGTGGAGTGCTGACTTTGAAATTAGAATTGAAAACGTAAAGTAAATATACAAATCAATGTTTAAGGATGTATTTTATGTAAATCTTGTGGTAATTACGATTAAATAACCTTACTGTATAAGTTTGTTTTAAAAGATACGTTTTAAGACAAGAAAATAAAAAAAACTACAATAGTTACGAAAACAACTGCAAGTTACATATGCAAATCTAAATTTTTTAAAACAAAGGCACGAAGTTTACTGCTGTATTTACGGCAGTTTATTACTTAACAACTAATTAGCCGCATAACGAACTCATTCCTTTATACAGCAATTTACGTAAGATTAAGCCTTTAAACTTAATTCGACAATGAATAATTTATCATAATAAATAATTAAAAGGGTCTTTTATCGCGGATCGAATGATTAAATTAACGAGCGGGCGCGCATCGTCTTAGTATATCTGCGAAAGTAAAGAAATTCGCACCATTTGTCAGGCGAAAATCGAGCGAGACAAGACTCTTGTTTGGGAATTCTTAATAAGCGGAGCGCGAACGATCGTATCGCGCGCGTTCGAGCACATAGTTGCACCTGTTCACCGGCCCCGATTGGAGTGTGCGCGCACGCGCCGGCCGAGACCCCGAGGCCTGCGCTCATTTCACCATGCAGTAACTTATGGCGGTCTCCTCTCCTTTTTTTAGAATGAATTTCACTCTTCAAATAGTCAATGGGACTCTGTTACTCTGACGAATTGATTTTAATTGAGATACTACTTGTCTTGCAAATTTATGAATTATTCATGTAATGTTTGTTTTATTATTTTGCAGATTCTTTTATGTTATCTTTTACTTTACACTAGGAGTACAATTTTTAAAAATATTTTTAGTGACGAAAAATGATAAAAGCTTTAACCGTTGAAGTCTGCGACAGTGTAATGGGGTCGATTGCGAAAATTTTACATAATTCCCATTAAGCAATTACGTAAAAGTAATTGATTTAACATTTTGCATTAAACAAAATGAGAGAGAAACTCGGGATTTTTGCCGCGCGAAATTTTTAATAGATACTTATCGTCTCTCGTTTTCTCAGTTGGCACGGCTCGAGTAGCCGGGAATCATGCGCGGCGCTGCTGAGCGCGAAAAAACGCCCTGATTGATGGTGTTTCCTGGTTTCTCCGTGTGTAATTTTACAAATCAAGGGCTTATCGCCGGAGAAATTATGCAAGGGCTTAACGATTTGTATGATGAAACGTTTCGCGGGTTATTTCGTTGGATTTACAAGCGCCCCGCAAACGGCGCGGACTTAACGACCTTTTTGTTTATCATCCTCTTGTTGCCCGCGGAATGTTTGTATAAATACACTTTTTGAGAAAAAAAAAGCAAAAGCTGTTGATCCGAACTTTTTCAAAAGCATTGTATTTGATTAACGCAATTAGCGTAATTGCGATGCTATTGCCATTGTTAATGGACTGCGATTAGAGTAAATTATTGTAGGCGGTAAATCAATGCTTGTGTTTAACAGGCATTCAATATGGGATCCGTCGATATGGACGTAAATATTATCTTTGATGAACAGAAACTTTAAATATAATCCGAATACAACATTGTGATTTAATGCTTTTTTTATGGAACGATGAAGGACTTCTTTCACGTTTTTCAATAATCTTTTGTATAGACAAAGGAGTATGCACTCGTATAAAAATATATTGATTTTAACATTAGGTTTATTGTTGCGATGAATTATTGCTAGACGTAAAAATTTTAGAGTAAACAATCAAGGTTATAAATATTGAATTTCAATTATTTTATCGACTCTGAACGCAATGATAATTATTTTTTAAAATAGTAAATAAATTGTCTCTAAAACTATTTGCAATTAATATTTTAATCAAGGCCACATTATTTTATAACGTAGAAAAAAACCAAGCTTTTATTAAACGTGGTATCTCTTTTAAATAATGCAGATGATTGAGTGCAATATTCTTTTGACGTCATAAAGAAAGAGCAAAAAAGAGAAGAATAGGCAGAGAGATGCGTTTAAAGAAGAACATCAATCTTGGCAGTTTGCGAGAATTTCACGATTAATCGTACTGAGCACGGAATGAAGCCGTAAAAAAGGTGGAAGTTTGCAAGCGAACGCCCGACGAAAGAGTGACGACTGAACGAAAAATGTGCGTGCACGGAGTAATTCGTTTTACAGAATATTATTTCGATAACTCGTTAATATCATAATAATCGTGGTTATAACTATTTAGCGCCAATTTCACAAATGTGAAATTGATTTAAAAAAAAAACAGACATTTATGCAACAAAATAAAAAAATTTATTATGTTTTTGTCTCGCAAAATAACGTTAAAAATAGTGCAATTTACAATAATAAAACGCGATGTTATCCGCGGTGTCGAAAGCAGTCGTTGCAAAAAGCGGCTTGAAATAAAAAGCAGCTTGTAATTTCATCGCAAGGTGAATGACCTTTCGCGGTCCTATCTGACATTACGCTCATGAAAATTTGCTGCGCACACACGTAACGCAAATGTTACCTTTACCATCGCACATGCAAGATCGCATATGTACGTGACGTAAATTAAAACTAATACATAGACAGACAAACAAACCCTTGTGAAACCTGATCGTGCTTGCGGCAGTCATTCTTACGTGAATCAAGTAAAACGAAATAATTCATACTCCCCAAAAAGTTTTGGCCGTAACAGCCCGACTCCTTTTTGCCGGATTGCAGGTAATAAGAGTTAACGAGGAAAAAAATACAACGCGGCATTCCAGTAAAAGTTTAATGCCAATCCGTCTAGAGTTCGGCGAAAAAAGCTCCGGGTATCGTGAAAAAGCAGGCAATTGGCCAAAAAGTTTGACTGTTACAGCAAAAAAGGAGAAAAAGATAATAAGTATACATAACTCGGCGTCCCACTCACCTTAACGATCTCAGCGGGCATTGACATGACCGCACGCTCTCTCTCTCTTTCTCTCTTCTTTTTCTCCCTTGGTTTATCGAGCGGCCGGCACTTCGTCCTCGTCTTCCGGCTGCTTCCGATGTCGTCTGCCCTTGCGTATGTTTATGCTCCATACCGATCTCCTCAGATTCGTCGAAGAAGTCTCCTCCCTTCCTCTCACAACAACCGCACTCTTCTTTCTGCCTATCGTCATTCTCCTCTTGCTATGCAGCTCGCGCGCGCGCGGGGCCCACTGATCCCTCCTCGGCTTCCACGGCGGATCGGCTCTTCCGCGCCGATCTTTTTTCGCACTCTCCCCCGTCCCCTCGGTACCGACTCAGTACTGACCGGTGGGGTCCAGTGTGGCGGCCATGTTGCGGCTGACCTTGACAGCGGCTCGCGAGCAGCCCGTGCGAACTCTCCTCCGGACAATCGGCGTGTCACTTCCGCGATCGGCGCTGCGCGCTCAGTACTGCCCGGTCGGATCGAGGGTGGTCATTTTGGCTGGATCGGTCGGCAGAGGAGCTCGGGGTGCGCGCGCCTGCTAATCGGTATCGCTATCGCCGGCGTTAAGTCAGCACTTCAGTAGAGCCCGGTAGGGTCCAGTCCTATGGCCATCATCAAACCGTCGGGGCGAGAGAGCGACTCCGTCCTTACCCGCGTCAATAAAGACCGGTCGGGTCGAGGTGAGCTGACATAATACGTCTCCTGGGGGTCCGCTGCGCCGGGAGCGCCCTGCGAGAGAGCAGCGTCGGAGATCTGCTGCGAGGGAGCCGCGAGTGAAGCTACACGCAGACCGGAAGAACTGACAGTGGCTGCTGTGTGCGTGACCGTGCCCCACAGAGCTCTGACAGCTCCGCGGCGAGTGGCCTCGCTTAAGTCTCTCTCTCTTTCTCTCCGTCTCTCTCCCGCGCTCCCGAGCTCCTCTCCCTCTCGCTCGCACCGGCGAAGCGCCCGCGCGGGTTATCCCCACCAGGCGGCCCGGAGGCGCCTTCCAAGCGCGAGGCTCATTCGCCGGCTCCAACGGAATGGGCCGGCGGTCGCCCGCCCGGTGGTAGGGGGCCCGCGAGCCGCCGCTCATAGGTGTTCACCCCGCTGAGCCTGTGTGCACGCCTGCAGCGGTGATAGTTGGCTCCTCCGATCCAGCCCCTCTCCCCTGCCGCGCCGAGAACATTTTGGGGGATGCCCAAAGCGCCAAAATCTGCCGACTCGAACGGGTTGAAACCATTTTCCATGCGCCTCGAGTTTGTAGATGCAATCGCCCGACTGGATTGCCGAACGGACACTCGCGATTTGACGCTTATTACATCAGATTAGTGCAAGTTTGCCGATTGAAAAAACTTAAGCGTTTACTTTTTTTTCGCACACCAAAAGTCCATTAGTTTCACTTTAAACTGTCTTCTTGAGAAATGCGAGCTTTTTCTTCGAATGATGAAAAGGAAAATTTTGCGAACAATTAGCAAGTAAAAATAAGACACTGATTCCACTAAAAAAATTTAACGAAAACAACAAAGGGAAAAGAAACTTGAATTTCCTGTTCGCGAAGGAGAACAATGTGAGAGCAGTCTTTGTTAAAACATTGTACGAAGTACTTACGTCAAATGGCATATTTGTCGTTAAAAAAATCTCAATTATTTTAAGAAGGTCGTTTTAGCGTTACCCGATCGGGCAATTCTCCGAGTACTTAACACTGGGCCATAACGAGCGAGCGACAAAAGATTAATCCCACAAATGTAATATGCGTGTTCGAGATAAAAGCGCAGCGAAAAACAAGTGAAATCTTTAAACGGACCTTTTGACAATTATTAATCGTAACGGGAGTGGAGCAGCAAAGAGGATTGCTGAAAAGGGAAGAAGAAAAAAAAATCGGCAAATCCACAATGACATGGAGAACGTGGGCATAGATTTGAGAACTTTAAAGAGTGATACAACAAACAGCGGATTTGGCAAGTCTAAGAAAAAAGATTGAACAACAGCATTTTAATGACGTTTGATAGTAATGATTGAAAGAATTCAACTGATTTTTTCAACAATCACTTATTTTTTATAATTAGTTATAATCGTATAAAGGAAACATTTGTAGCCTTTTTCAGCGCCTCTAAACCATTCGAATCTTACGAGAATTTAAATAAAACTGAAGCAGCAGACCAATTAACCGGAAACATAAAAGACTCAGAAGCCACCTGGCGATAAATAACGTACTAATATTATGCGAAGAATTGCGACATATCATACGATGCCAGAAAAAAGATAATCGAATATTTAATCTTTGATTACTCCTACAACTTACATTTCATAATCTATTTAGATTACTTGTAGTTGGTAGTAATTTTTTATTTAAGCATCATAATGACTGATTCATTAATTTGTCGCACTTTTTCGGGATTTGACTTAAATAATTGATTGAAAATAAGTGAAACTATAAACAACTAGCTTGCACCGAGTTAAACAATTACTGAAAAAGATACTTCATTGAAAAATAAATCGAATTTAAATATACAGGTTCAGAATCATCCCAACCAGCGGATTAAGTTTCGTTCGCCGGTGCGCGCTCGAAGAATCACGATTCCACGGCGACTAAAAGGATCGAGCGCGTGAGAGCTTTCCTATCTCCCGATCGTCGTCGTGTCGTGCACGCGCACATTTCGCCGGCGGCGCACGTGTGCATACACATAATAGCGGCGTAGCAGTGGCCGGTAGCCGCGGCGGCGCCAAGGTGGGGGTGTCTGCGACGAAATTTACGAGCGCGAATTCCGCGGGGCCGATTTTTCGATACGCCCGATTTCGAGCGAACCCGCACGCGCGCTCGGAGGGCCCCGGACCCTCGCGCGCGTCTGCATGATGTACGTCACGTACTCTCGGACGCGATGTGTGCTGCGGACGTATACTCCGTGAATGCCGAGTCAATTTTTATGGAGCGATATTTCAAGTTTTTTTCGTGCCCTGTGTTTCTGAGATGAGCCTTTTGGCGTTTGCGACTGCAAGGGTGCACGAATTTTATGGCAAACTGTTTTCGGTACTCGGTGTAGTATAAGCCGCTAAAAATTTAACACTGCAGCAGTACAATTTTTTATGCGTATAAATAATTAATTTAATTTCCATTTTAATATAAGAGTGAAAATAGACTTATCTGCGTTAAGATAGGTATTGTATAGGTAAGCGATTAAGATGTTAATAAAATTAAAATAAATACGTAATGTTATATGTTTAAAGACCATTTAAAATTTAGAGAAAAATAAAGATAATAAAACAGAAATTTTTTGAAGAAAATTTCAATTTACACCTTTTTTAATTTTAAAAAATTTACGTTTAAAAAACTACAAAAATTAAATCAAGTTGTTTCTACCTCTACATCCACCAATGATTTTAATTTTATAATTATTCGAAGGATAATTCAATTAAGTACTAAAAAAAATGTATAGAATTATTATTACGTCAACTAATGCAATCGCTTCACTACCGATCGCCCGCTTCCGAGCTAGCCGTCTATGCCAAAACTGACGCGCGCCTCAACTTTTGTTTTGATTCCGAGCATGCAAACGCGTGCACTGGCGGTCTGTACGTACATGTAAGGTAAGCGTTCATTTCGGTGACAATGACCCTGTCGGCGGTGACTCCTCGTTTCGCCGTTATCGCCACCCACCATTCGTTCAAATTTATCTGCCCTTGCAGCGCCGCGTCACACTGGCCAAATTGATTTTTTTTTGTGCCCCGGACAATTTTCTCAACCAGGAAATGTACAACCTTTCTCGAAGGAAGAAAAGAAGGCGGTCTGGGAGGTTTTTAAATGGGCTCGCATAAATAACGGCGCGCGACGCTATTGAAGTGCAAACGTACTTTATGACCCGGTGGACGAGCGATCGATGAGCGTCACAAAAACGTAGTGTACTTTAGTGCAACACTAAATCAAAAATAAATTAGAAGTGAAAATAAATGTTACAAATAAAAAATCTTCTAATTATTATTAAAATTTAAAAATAACCATAAATTGGCCAGAATATGCGTTTTCTGACAAATTTATGCTAAATGTTTTTACAGGGTACTATTTGAGAAATTCGAAATAAGTTGAAAAGATAAGTATAACTGTTGCATTAAAATTCTAATCAGTCTGAACAAAATGAACCGAATCTAATTAGAATGAAATCTATCATTCCGAATAGTCTGAATACAAACAATGCAATTTATACGCTACGCGTCAGAAAAAAAGATCAATTGAACAATATTTGCCCAAACGAAACGGGTAGCACGTGTGAGGGTGCAGCGTTCAATTATCTGCCTCATTGTTCGCGCAAAGCCCGCCTAATCATCCCTGGGCCGGGCAACCCCGGATCCCTTGCGAAAAACTCCCAGAGCCAGCCGTCGAGTGGGTCAGGTATATAAGGGGGGAGAGCCGCGCGAAAGCCGAAGTCGGCATTATTTCCTAGGCGCACTTTGCGTGTCGCCGCCGTCCCTTTTACGACGCCTGCACCTGATGACGGGGCGCGCGAGGCTGTCGCTCCGCGAGGGCTGCCCCCGGGGGCAGGCCTCAATCGTGAAAACGGTCGTTACGAGCGTTTACAATGCGCCTTTTCCCGGCGCTACCCTCGGCGATCGCACTGATTTAGTTTGCACTAAATGTCTTTATTGCTGGTGTAATAATTGTTGTGACGCGCCGCATTTAAATGTCGTAAATTACTCTTGACAAAAGCTTCAAAGCCGGAATGTTGAGGTTTCTGGGAAGTGGGTGCTTACCGCTGAGGGCAGCACGATTGTTTTATTGCGTTTATATAAACTTACTCGTCAAAAAATAACATGTCTTTTCTTGAACGTTATATAAAGAGTTAACAGAAATTTATAGTTGTATGACGACCACGTCCATCGTCTTAAAATAATTTTGAATTATTTCTAATTTATTCTACTTGCGTCAATCGGAGCATAAGCACTGATGCGAAAAATAATAAAAAGATGATTCCGTTAATTAGCTAGATAAAATTCTTTTACGCAATTTTTTGGCAAATCCATAAACTGTTTATTATTCATTACGCATTCGCACTTTAAAAGTAAAACAATCGCTTATCAGTCCACTTGTACCAATATTTCAATTTATCGTCGCAAAAAAAAAGTTTCATCTCCATTTTTCCATTCAATCCGCAGTAGCAATTCTTTATCGGAAGTAAATCGAAGTATAATATCTTCACGGACAAAACATCTTCATTGAAGAAAGAAAGAAGTTGACAGGAAGAAACCCGGAGTGAAACACCTTCTCGAAGAAATTCATTTAAGACTTCACTTAGGAAGTAATATCTTCATTTAAAAAGAAGTCGAAAAAATGTTAAAAGCCGCGCGCCGAAACTTCCGGATAATTCAGCGCCGTGAGGCGAGAATAAAATGCGCCGCGGGTCGTTCGTAAAAGGAGAGTGCGTAATTTGTGAAATGATCCGCGGGGAAAAATATTTCCCCGATAATTTACGATCGACGGTGCGGGTCGCCTGGAACGAGTCGAGGTTGGAGGAAAGGATTGCGACGATTCCCGGACGGGGATTAAGGGTGCGGCCAGCCTCGCGCGCGTTACAGCTAGCCGCGCGGATATAGACGTATAGCGCGCGCCTCGGCCTTGTCTGCGTGTGAAGCGTCGTAAAAGGACAGATTATGAGGAGCACTATTTTCTCAGGCGCACTTGCGAGATCCGAACCGAGATATACTTGGGCAAATAACGCGCTAAACGTCAGACCCTATTTATTTGTTGCGTTAAGATTTTATTACGGTCGTCCACCTACTTAGCGCTGGTTAAATTTCAAGTGCTCGATTGATTTTTAATTGCGCTCGATTCCGCTGAAACTTTAGATTTTTATTTTCACTAGGAATCAAGCGCAACAAATTTCTGTTTTGAGTGAAAGATGTAAATCATGACGGCATCATTATTTTCTCTTATTAATTTTCATAAATAATATTCTCTCAAAAAAAGCATACGTATTATGCTAAGTGTTAATAGGTAGATCGTAATGCATTCGATATTTTAATATTATGAGGTTAGAAAATAAATCAGATATTCATTTTTTAAGAAACTTTTTTAAAAACATGCATATTAATTAGAAAACTTAATTTTTAGTTAATTAATCTTTATTATTCAAATTAAAATGTAATTTCTAAAAAAAATGTTTGAATATTGGCGCCATTAATTTAAACACTTGTGTTCCTAACATTTCAGACCAATCACGTTCACGTATTAAAGGCTTCACAAGAAAAGCCATCACTTTTTTAAGATAGGACCCTTTCATACTCGTGGATTTAAGTAAGTAATTTTCAAGCCTGTGATTGACTTATTAATTAGAAGGAATGCCTTTCAATTCTTAAAAACAAACTCGCAAATTGGAACAATTATGATGGAGCGTGTACACGGGGATCGCGGCGCGATTGAGGAAGTAGGCACGCACATAGCCGCTGAACCCCATGAGAACCTCTGCGCGTATTAGTAATTGCGCGCGCGGAGTTGCAGCTGGGCGGGAGAGATGATGATGCTCTTGCGTGGCTCGAAGGGAGAGACACGCCGGCTACTCATCGAACGATATAAATAAAGCAAGACGCGCGGCCAGAGCAGAGCCGAGAAACAAAGAGTCCGACTCCGTCTTGGGTCGGCGGAATTTTTGCCGGGATTCCTCAATTGCCGTGCCGGTGTGAAAAAGGTAGTTGTGTAAGGAATATCTTGCCTTTTTCAACGGAAATCGCTTTATCTGCTCCCATTGTGCGGCGTATAGCTACTAAAATTGAACGATTATTAGAACAGCTTTAATTAAGCAAATAAATGAAGTGAAGCATGCTCATCTGCATATTAGTCCATAACTACTAATTTTTTGTAACAATTAAAATTCATACCTCATCACTTGAAATAATTTTCCACGCGCAATTGCCCCGAGTCGATATTAAGTGCAAAGTAAACACATAATTGAATTGAAGCGATCCACTCGCACCTACCACCGGCCGAGTTTCAAAAGAAGTGCGATATTTCATTCTTACCCCTCGGTATATCCTCCTTTACGTACGTACGTTTTCCAAACACATTACAGCTGTCAATTGGGAATTTATCGGTGAAAGATTCGTCACAGCGTGATAAAGAGCCGGGCCTCCGGCAGTTTGTATGTAGTTTGTCGCCGCTGCAGGCCGGGCTCGCGCGCCGTGTTACTGGGATAAAAGGTGAACGACTCCGCGCTTGGGGCTTCGCGAGCCGAGTCGTCTTCGCCACCGCCGCCGCCGCGGCTGCAGGCCGTGTCTCTCCGCCGATGAGAGAGCGCATCTTTATCCGCGCCGCCGCGCGACCACGAGGGGGCCCGCCGCGAGCTGAATTAATTGCGAGCTCTCGCCACTTCCGAATTCCTCGCGCCGAGCCACGATTTATCCGAGTTTCCGAGTTACTCGCACTTCTTTCCTATAGCGCTGCGATTCTTCGGAAAATTTCATGTCTCTTTTGTTTTTTCGACTCTAACGGATCATAGCAGACGATTATAAATGTTACCCCTTTATGACAACGTTTCGGATGTCT
>JAXIUT010000037.1:24959604-24979308 GCA_035586675.1 Eurytoma californica | reverse complement strand
AGGTTAAATGAAGAAAGTCCGCTCGATTCTCTGACCGTTTTTCAATCCGTAGGATTCAGCCGTCGAATAGCTGAGCGCACAGACATACTACGGGATCTGATGCCAATATAACAAATGTAAATGTCTCGAGTACTCCATAATTTAGTTGAATAAGAGAATTGAATGATCACGAAGATCAAAATATACATACTGCTCCCATCGTTCGTATTCTGTGTGGTGGACTATCGTTAACAGTATCGTTAACTGCAACAAAAATAATGAGATACAGATTTTCGAAAAATAATCACACAATGCATTACGCAATTATTGTGGATAGAGGTGAAAGCTATAACCAGCTGTTTAAAATCTTGGTTTTATAATGTTTATAATGAATGAATGACTATACAGTAATACTTAAATTGAATCCAAGCCTTATAACTAACAAAATGACATTTTATTGTAAAAATGTATTCGTTCCTTTTCCTCCACATGATGACACTTCGATCTTTCGTAAGGAAGCCCTAAAAGCGGCCCGGTCATCCACGCGCAGTTAAAAAAGGAAGGCACAACCGGCTCTCTTGGCGGCGGCGGCGGCTGCGCACGCGAAGGTGGATATACGATGATCCGCGGCTCGATATCCGCCTATCTCGTGAACGGGCGCACGCATGACGTCAAAGGCGCCGAGGAATGCAGCTCTTCGTATCTCTCTTATTTGCACGCAGCCTGAGGCCGTGTCCGTTCAGCCGGGATAATCGCTCTGTTTTTATTACATCAATTTCTCTGTCTCATTCTCTCTCCGTCCCTCCTACTCCCTTTCTAGCTCTCGCCTTCAGCTCTAATTCTAAAGGCACGTTAATTCACGCGAAAAGTTATGACGGCAAATAATAGCGATTATCCTAGCGTGAGCATAGAGAAGCCTTTACCTCTCCTCCGCCGGTGTTTTTTCGTTTTCCAACATCCAAGCTGAGGCTTATCCCCTACTTTTTCCGAACGTTTGACTGATTTTGCAAAAAAGTTGCGGCGGCACCGCAGAACCGAGCGACTGTAAGTGTTACACTTGTGGACGAGGAGGGATTTTCCGCTGATATACATTTCGCTTGGTATCTACACTGAAAGAGAGGAGAAATAATTTATTTCAACGACTGTAGTTAATAATTTTGATTGACCAAAAATGCAAATTTTATTACGCATACTTTACTTTAATACATTTGAGGGGAGTGTTTTAATACGCATTTTGCAATGTGCATTTTGTAAAACAGTGCTTGTTCGACGAAATAAATTAAATATGTTGAATAAATTTAATTTGACGAAACTATAAAATAATTCTATCAATCTAAAAATCTGTCAAGAATTGAGGTAAAATGTGGGAGTTTCAGGGGAAGAGCAGACATTTATGTCAGTGGCATTTCAGTCGCAGCGCATAGAGAGAAAGTAATAGACGGGGGTTGCCGCACGCGCATTTAAGCTCTCTCACTCGTTCGCTCCTACTCCCTCCTGTGCACGCGCTACCTCGATAATAATAATTCACGCTTGTGCGTTTCACGACGGCTTTTCCGCTCGCGTTACCGACATCTAGTCCAACTCTCCCGGTCGCTTCCCCTCTCCTTCCCTCCACCGTCCTCGTTACAAGACAAAAGTCCTTTTCCACTTCATTGCGCCGGGTAATATTCGAGGGAGCAGTGACCCTCCTTTATTTATATAAATCTATTTCCGTTCTGTCACACAAACGTGAACAAAGTATTATAAGCATTTGGCTTAAATTCTTTACCCTCGATCGAAGTGATGCAATCAGAATTTTTTGTATACTCGCTATAACGCGTAAATGCGAACAAATAAAATACGCAAATTATTTAGAACGAATCTAGAAAGAGAAACTCAACTCTTCTTCAAAGACAGCGAAGATGCTTTTCTACAGTCAGTTTTCATATTGTATGAAAAAAATTTCTGTCAAATAGCTCACAATAATTAAAAAATCCCTAAGAATACTCAGTAATGAAAAAAGGGAAATTAAAATTTTATTAAAAATTCTTTAATCTGGAGTAAGGGATGACTTTCTCTTTTATTAACTATGATCGCAAAAAAGAAACTGTCCCAGATATTTAAAATTTTTTTGTAGTAGCAAAGATTTACAGCACTTTTGCGCATATCCTATTTGTTCTATCTTTTACATTTCATCTTGCTAAGCCAATTATTATTGCTTGTTTTACTGCACATCGCAAAAATTACCCTATGCAGTGTATAAATTTATAATAAACAGTACAAAACAATATTACAAAAAATAAACAATTCGAATATTAAAATTTTTACATGATATAGAAAAGTTTAACTTTAATGCAAATTTTGTTTTCACAGTCCACAACACCACGGGTTCTTATAAATTAACGTGATCCCATTACGTAAATAATCATACGATACCGCAAAAATGCCACAATGATTAGACAGAATTCTATTTTTTAAATTTTGAAAATTAATTTTAATTAACGAAATTAAATTGCACGATGATATTCCGAAATCGATTTTAATAAAGTTACGATTTACCAAAAGCTGGTGATAAATAGGCAAAAGGGAGAAATCCGCAAAAACGAAGCTTGGAAAAAAAATTTCGGTAAATTAAACTTTTTATTTACTTTTTTTTATTCTCTTAAATGAGCGTGCGACGCCAGCGCTCGCCGCCAGTGTGGCGTCACGTTGCGCACCGCCCGAGACAGAGTGAAGACCGCAACGGGCTTTATTAAAAAATTTCAAACAAAAGGTATTCAGTGTACGAACACGGCCGGGCGATGGCCTGGCGATGGCTCGGCACTGGTTGCACTTCGCCGGAATAAGAGATGTTTTTAATAAAACTGCATTCTAGACTCCGGACGTCTTACCCAACTTTTTCTCATTCCATTTTTTCGTATTCTTTTCGTGCCGCTACCCTCCTTTTTTACTTCCTTCACTTGTTTATCGATCCTACGTAAGTTTTTTACATTACGTAAAATTTTACATTTTTTCATAGATCTAAAAAAGGATTAATATTAAAATTATAAATAATTATGTGGATGTTCCACACCAAAAAAAAAAAATTAGTAGTTTCACAAATTATTTTAAAATATCGTACCATTAACAAACAGATAAAAGATTACAGATAAAAGAATATGTTTGATAATTAAAATAATGAACACAAAAATAATTACTCTATTATGTACTCATAATCCTTACTCTCCTTTCCCAGTTATTTTCAGTTCCATTGTACAGTTCCATTGTACAGTATTATCTGATCTGAAATTATGATTTTTCTGCATGATCCATAATTATTATGGGCAGTCTTATTCATTATTTTAAACATTTAACTATTACAGAGAAACTTTTTTTGGCGCCTTTTTCTTGTTTTATTTTAGAGCTTATATCCAGAGAGGAAATGTGTGTTATGAAGAGGCGATATAACTTCAAAATAAGGGAGCGTTAAAATTCTCGCTACATGGCATTGCGACATTGAATAATTTAGTAGCATTCAAGAATAAAGGAATTTTTTATTTTTTTCCCTTCAAAACGCTTTTGTCGATTCAATGACACCGATTATTTTAAGAGTTACCTGCTTTTTCACGAATAGTAGAAATATTTTCCATAGGCAGTAAAAATAAATTATGTAGAATAAAAATATTGATCGCTTGTTAGTTCAGTTGTATAAACTACCAATTATAATAAACGCCTAATTATACTCGTGCTGAGTCTGAATAAATAATAAACTGGTAATTCCGATACCTTATTTACTTCTTCATCAGATTGGATAACACACTTGCCCAAATGCTGGTCATTAGGCATTAGCTAACAGTTTACTTGGCTAAATGTATCGCAGAATTTTCTATATCTGTCACTATCGTATATTTAGTCAGCAGAAAAGTGATTAATCTATCCACCTTGATAAAATTTAACTCGATTATTTCAGGCAGAATTTGAATAAAGAAACAAGGAGAAAGCTTAAAATATTGCAGTTAAGGGCTTAAGTATTTTAAAAACTTGAACCTCTTAAATCCATAAACTCATTGTTATATCTGCTTTTGTACGACAAGACGTAGACGTGCGTAGCCAGAGTAGCTCCCAATGCTCTCGGTGGTATTGGGCAATATCCATTTTCGATATTTCTTTTGCCATGCAAGAAAATGAGGTCATGATTGGGAGGAGGCGAGAGAGCCAGTGGAGCCCGCAGAGAGAGCGTAACGCAGTCACGAACACGGACCTTGCCCACTCTGGCAAAGGCTATGAATATTTCAAATTATAAAGGACCGGAAGATTATTCATTTCTTTTCTCCTCGAATTTTTTGCTAATATTCCATACTTTGCTCTCGGTGCCCGTTTGTATAGGAATTTGTTATGATCGAATCTATTAAATTTGCCTGGAGGCGCACTTCCCCCCGAATGGCCTCTGTGCTCTTCCAACCCTTCCCACAGTTAACGATATTTTACCTTCGTTTTACAAGTAAAAAGACCATTACTCAGTGGAAAGTATTTTACTCTAGTTTGTCTGCGGAATACACGCGTGTTTACTTAAAACAGGGTAATTGTTGCTCCGACTCAGCAGGAGACCCCAAATGCATTTCTACATTTGCCGCTCCCTTGATTCCCGTCGAGAGTCGCGACCATACTGATACATCGTTGGAATGAAGAACTTCGCTCTGAAAAGATTGGCCGACATACCAGGTCAGAGGTTTTAGTGTCGCAACTCTAATTCCCGCACTTTCCCCAAAATACTCCCTCCCTTTCTTTCGTTTTCTTCTGCTCTATATTTAACTCTCCCTTACGCTTCCAGCACAGACCATCTTCCGAGTTTTTCGCTTTCTTGCGTTGCCTCGTGTAAAAGAAAGGAGTTTCTCGCTCCTTCCCCCCACCTAATATTCTCTTTCTCTTTCTCGCATTCAGCTTCGGTTTTTGTTTGGATGAACGGTGGCACTGATTTTTTTGGAGGGGGAATGTCGAAAAAAAGTTGGAAAGCAGAAAATTACCTGTGCAGAGAGCTGCTATTATCGTTTTTTTCATAGATATGATAAGTTTTTCGTCGAACGATTGAATATTTCGGCGAAAAGTAGGTATATTGTCTAATGGAGCTAAAATTTAAAAAAAAAAATCTCTTAAAAATGCAAATTAGTAAAAATATTATAGGTAAAGTTTTATTTTATTTGCAAAATTAATAAATTTTAATTCTTATGTATTACTTATTAAGACATACGTTTATATTTATTAGAATGTTATATAAATTATTATGCAAAGTAGGCATTTGCATGATAAATTTGTAGAAATTCGCGCAATATACTTTTTTAGATTCAAAGATTTTTCAAGATACGCCGCTGGAGTTTGTCGGTTTACCCAGTATTGATAAACTTATCTAGACCTGTTGCGATAACACTTTTCAAGATACAGCTCAATTGTCACACCTTTACTTCGTAGCAAGTTTTGTAGTTATCGTTTCATCAATTTTTCGTTGGTACGGATAAAAAATTAGTACAGTTTCAACTCGGAATTCTAAATTTAACAAGTTGTGAAATAATGGATCGTAAAATAGTGCTAGTGAATACTGAAGTTTTTGCTACTATGTTTAGCTGAACAAGTAAAACCTAACCTCTTTGAAGGCAGTTTGTTCGAAAATGGAGTACATTAAAAGTAATTGGGTGATAAACTATTTATTACATTTCAAACGACTAAACTTGAATAATGTTTAAATTGCCTGCCTATTTTAGTTGACAATAATGAGGCACTGTCACTAGCGATATACGAGGCAAATGAAATATGTTTGGAGCCAATACGATGCGTAAGTTATATTTTCTTTTTACCAATGCATACAAATCTTCAAGTGTCAATTTTTGTTTAGCATTGGGACGGCACTCTATTTTGTGGTAATCTCGATACTTCCGAAAAGAAAAATATCATTGAAGACATACGGTTTAAGCTAGGATTTGATCACGTGTACGCATGTGTATTTGCCCTAATAAAATTATAATGCATGTGTTTCATCTAATTTTTTTTCTTATCTAGAGAGTTGCTTGATTCAAAAGTAACGCGAAGAGAAAATATTCAATTACTCACTAGTACTGGCAGTCTTGAAACATTATCTATGACTTTTACATTTCAGTCAAGTGACACCGTCATTAATGGAAAAATTAGAATATGCAGTGTTTTATATGAACCAATAGTATCCATATACAGGTAAAAACACTCTACGAATATAGTATAGAAATTGACTATTTAGAGACATGAAAATGAAATATTTTTCAGATTACACTTATCGAAAGTGGTAATAAAAACGGTTGTTGGGCTTTGTATAGTGGAAGACAGTTACCACGTCACCCACATCAAACATGAATTTTTAGATGCACATATATCACTTATGTATAAAAAAGGATCTCAAATGATACCTGTCTATCATAAAGTTCAAATAAAATGTATTAGTACGTACTAGAAAATTATTGATATTGCTTTATCAAGATAAGTTTTACTAAATATTGTAATTGATATTTTAGAGCACTCACTTGCTCACTATATTTTACAAAATTCCATGAAAAATGATATTTCTGTGATAGAGGGAAAATTGCATTCAGCTTTTAATTTGACTTCAGTTAGCATTTCACTCAAAGGTATTTACGCTTATAGAAACCTCTTTAGGTATGTAACAAATTTACATTAATTAAAAAAAAAAATACAATTATTCTAAATAGTTTCTTTATATATTTTTCAGATCTCACGCTAAAAATATGCCGGTAACTTTTAATAAATTAGTGGATGAAATTATTGATTCCACAAATCTTATACTTGTTCAAAATGCATCTAAAATAACTTTACCTAACATGTCTGTGATATTAGATTTTAAAAAGAATCAAAAGAAGTCTGTCCAAGCTTTCAACAATTCGCTGACTGGTCTAAATTTTCTTGTGCGAGTTAATTCAGTGTCTATTTCGATAGAAAATGATATCATGATTCATGCTCCAGTTGATTTTGCAGATCTAAATGTAATAATGCTGCTTTGTTAGATAATTATTGAATTGTTGTAATAAGGAAATGACCACTGTTTCAGCTTCAATATAACCGTTTCACTATAAAACATGGAGATGTGGAGACTAAATCTACTGAAATTGAGGAGCATTATAAAACTCAGGGATCGTATTTAACATTATCGGTCAAATCAGTGTCAAGTCAAAAAATCGATATTAATTTAATTGATTTTAAAATTGCTAACCTAACGTACGTAATTTAAAAATAAACTTGAGTTTAACACTATAAAAATGCTTTATTAACATTTGGTACATATTTTGCTACAGTCTTGTAGATACAGATTATCAGCCACGTATAGACCCATTAATCAGATCGTGGATCAAGAGCGATTTGGAATTCAAAGTGGTACCTATAATTGAAGAAACTTTTGAAAAATATTTAAGGATGGCAATGGAAAATGAAAAATTTACAACTTTATTATCGCAAACTAATGAATCGACAAAGCTTTAACCACCGTAATAAAAAATTAACTCAATAGTCAGTCAACCACATTTACATTTACAGTTAACCTGCATAAGATACGTAAAAGTTTTTTACAAGTCTTTTTGAAGTAGAAGAATACCTTATATTATTATTTGTTATATATCGTTTTTTTATACATTCATTTTTTTATTAAAATTTAATTTATAAAATATGGCCCGTTGCAATTATTTACTGGTGTAAAATATTCTGAATTTACGACAATAAGGTATCAAAATTAATTAACATTATCATTGTCTTCTATCGGTACGTAATTCGACGCTCCCGATCATCCGTGACGTAATAGCGTCCCCCAGCAAGCGCGTGGGCCGAGAGATGCGATTTAGCTAAAGGCGACACCAGCCCTTTGATAAGCCAGACGTAGCGTGGGCGTCGCGAAACGTAGACGATAGCGGGAGACACGTTACCCCGAAAAGGGAATGGACGAGAGTAAGTGAGGAGGTGAATGAGCCCGCTTGTTTGTTAAAGTACGCATGAGAATTATTCCAAAGAGGATTGTCGGATTCTCACTTTATTTATATTTTACAAGACAAGATCAATTTATTGTGCAAAAATAATATAACATAGATATTACAAATCAGTTTCTGACATAATCAAAGAAAATTAAAAATTCTGACCGGCACCACTTTATTTGATAACATACGCGACACATTTATCGATTATAAGAGGCTAACATTAATTTTTAATTAAAGAACGCGTTTAGAGAAGTCAATGTTGCCGGAGGTTTCATAAAAAAACTTGTAGGGAATGTCACAATTGTAAATTAAATATCTGTCCACGGAATGTGGACATCGGTCAGAAGATTGAACAAAATAAAATTCAAAAGATTGAACAATATAAAAAACATGTTTTACCTGATCAACGACATTAGATATTTCTACATTAATTTTAACGCAATATTCAGATTTAAAAACAAAATGTATTTATAAAAGTTAAGGATGAAAATGAAGAGATGAAAATGAAGTTTTGGTTTGATGTATTTTTTAATAACCCTGAACTAGAAACTAAGTGGGACTAATTAACATTACTTACGAATGCAGGTAGTCAAAGACGGAGCGGTTGGATATACCTAGTAGCTTTCCACACCTCGAGCAAGTTAAACTAGCTTTGAAGATAGCGCGAAGTAGATGCATACTCCAAGACCGATGTACAAGCATTTTGGCCCGGGGCGCCTCCGGCATCTGTGACCCTTTTTCGGTAAATGAGCAAGGCGCGCGCACACGTCTCGTTGCTCTTTTATTCAGGTTGCTGGTCGAAAATTGATTTTTTTTTACTTTCTCCAAGACGTAGCGGGAGGCGAGCTCGCCTTGACAAATGGCCACTCTGCGCCCGCACCGAGAACTTTCCTCGAGTTGCCACACGCGCCATCCCTTTTAATTTTCCCAACTACGAAGGAGAGGCGGATGCGATTATGGGACGCGCGAGCGCGAACGCAGACAAATTAAAGCATAGCCGTTTTGAGCGTAATGCAGTATTCGTCTTAAATTAAATTACTCTAAAAGTATGCCAGTGCACTCAAAGCCGACGCCTTTGAAAAATCTTTAAACCTTAACGCTTCCCATTTTTTTAAATATATTTTTCAGTATTTCAAAGTTTTTGTTAAAGATTTTAGTGGGTTGATATCGAAATAATGAGTACAATGCAAAGTTAGTATTAACTATTGCCACGTTTCGGTAATATGACTATTACCCTTCTCAAGCTCTGCAATTTTTTATTGGAGCATTTACAATATGTCAAACAAGTTATACATCACTTAAATTAAGTTTATATCACTTTACGATTCGTCAATGATTTTTTAGCTGAAAAAATAACAATAATGATGCTTTGCACAAAAGTCGTTACAAACATTTATAAGTTACCTTCAATCTTCTTTAGTTTAACTTTGGCTTTAATATTATGTTTCATTAGAAACGTTAATAATAAATAAGACATGGGACAGCACATAATAAATTAACAAAAAAAATAAGCAAAGGCAGTCAATAACATTCAAATTAAGTGGTCAACAGTCAAGATTTTCAAAACAAGTAAACAAGATTATAACTGATTTTCCACCTGTTTATCAAGAGACATCTGACTTACATGTGGAAAATTAAATTAAGAATTTAATCAAAAGTATATACATATATACATATAGATATTTTGTTAAAGATGTTGCAGTAAAAGTTATAACTTTTTCCACGGGGTATTCAAAATTAGAAAATTCAAGAATTCTAAAAGAGACTCCTGCTTAATAAAAAAAAGTAAAATCTGCGATCTTTTGATAAAAAGTAAATTAGCCCCCTTTTTGGTCCGACCGTACTGTGCGGCAGAGCGTAATCTCGCGTCGTCAAGCGACCTGGCGATCCCCCGGCGGAAAATTTAATAAAGAGGGAAATCTCAAGTGACGGAATCGAAAAAGGGGCGCAAATCTGTACCGCGGCGGAAATGCTCGGCCAACAAAAAATTCAGTTGGTCAGGTTTCGCATGCGAAATTGAACGATGCACGCGCTCTCGCGGTTCCACTCCCCTTTGTAGCCGGTAGGTAGCAGCTGTTGCTCACACCGAAAAGTGCCAGGTCAAAATATCGCCCGGCTGCAATGCTCGCCTGGAATTTTGTCGCTGTATATTTTCAGAGAGGTAACCGAAAGCTGGAAATTGCGTTGTCGAATTCAAAGCGAAAAAGTCCTTTTTCTACCTTTTTTCAGGCCCTCGGCCGATTTTACGCGGTAGAGTGGAACATTTTTTAAGTGTCCTAGTATTCAATTATTCGAAAAATTGTATTGAAAACTTTTGTACTTTTTAATTTCTTGCGAATAAGTCTAATTGCGAAAATGAAAATGACCATTAATAGCTTGTGTATTTCTAAAAAAATTGTTTGAACATTTTTCTGTCTGCTAATAATATATTTTTCTTTTACAGGTGAGTGACAGAAAAACTAAAACCTCCCTCATAGCCACATAAATAGTGTAAGTTTTTACTGTAAAATATATCGCCATTTTTTATTTGCACTAGTACACTAAAATTAACGCACCTATTTACCCCGCTGAAGCAATTAAATTTGACGATTAATCTCTTTGACCTTGCCAAGTGACCGATTGATGAGCGCAGAAATAGCCGGAGAGCTATACCGCCGGGGCTAGTAAATTTCTTAGCACAGGCAGAGACAAACGATTAACCTTACGCTACGCTCGCACTTCCCTCGTGAACCCGAATAGTTCTGAAAAGGCAAGTGCCGAGTTGGCTCGTTACCCGAAGCCGGCGCTCTCCTTGCAATTGTATTCACAATTGATTTTCCCTACAGTCAAATTATTCTCTCGCACTTATACCCGGAACCCAATACATATGCATGAGGAGCGTTTAGAATTGAGGCTCATATTATTTTAACGGCAAGAATTTATGCTGCCCCGCAAATCTCTTAATTCAAAAAGCTCGTTGGCTTTTCGCTGCGGGAGAGAAAAAAAAATCTTTAGAGCACTTTAAAGTAGCGGAGAACAATTAGATAAGGCCATTAACAAGCGTTAGAAACTTTATTTGCTAATTCAGGATGTTCTAAAAAGCAAAGACAAGGCGCAGACCGAATTCTCCAAGTTTTGCAAGTCTTAGAAAAGAACGAAGATGCCATTAACTAAAAGGATAATCAAGTAGAAAAGTCAAAATGTTAGAGTACTAACTACGTGTTTTCGTTTAATACATTTTTTCCACCTCTGTTTCTTCGAAATTTCACTGTTCCGTATAAAATTTAAAATAAATACCGATAACTTTTTGGAGTAAAGCTTCTTGAGTTATTAATATGCACATGACGCTGTTATCGTAAAATTCACACAAAATAAAAATTAAGGAAAAAAGAAGAAAAGGTACAATAAATAAGGGCATTATCGTTGAGTTTACCCGTTTTATCAGGACTTAGCACGACTCGAGCGAGGCTCGCTCCGTCCAGGGCGCTTCTCTATTCCTCGGCCGTTGTTTCCTCCCTTTTCCGCCGGGGAAATCGAAAATCAACGCCCCGTTCGTGCCGCGACGCTGTTGTGCGTCGTCGCATCCTTAACTATAAATAAAAGACGGTGACGCGGGGGGACAAAGGAAAGAGAGCGGGTAAACTTGGCTCGCCGCTGGCGGCTGTTACCTATCCGGCGAAAATTCCGGACACGTATTCGAACGCGCGCGACCGAAAGAGAGGAGAGCCGGGGCCCTCCTCGCAGGAGCACGCGAAGAGTTACCGAACATTCGCTCTCCTCCGCCTCTCGGAGACGACGTTGTCTTTATTTTCACTCTTTGCTCTCCCCCCTCACTCTCTCTCCGCCCGAGTGATGTCCCTATCCCCGACACGTATTTCTGCACACGTGCGAAAATTTTTCTCGCCTCGGCCAAAGTTTCGCCGAAAATCTACAAGTTATTTTTAAGTATACTCAAAATATTGGCTTTCTGATCTGTATTAAAGGGAGATTGTCGAGAAGTTTGCGGGAGAAAGTTCATATTTGATGAAACGCGGATAAACCGAAATTATACAAAGAGATTTGTGATAAAAATTATCCTGCAACTTTGGCAATCTTCGAAAATTGTATAAGTACGTGAGAACCTTCACCTTCTTTTGCTTAAAGATTAAATTTTACTAAACTTTTATAAAATATCTACTTTTATAATTAGTATTACATTCAAACAAATTAAAAATATGTATAATTCCAGATTTAATTCTAAAAAAGACTCATTGAAATATAATACTTTAAATAAAACTTAATCTTTTATGATGGTTCATGTGGTTATAAAGTATTGAGCATTGAATCAATTTTACTGTCAATCAATGAATTTTCGAGTTATGAAACAAGTTGAAACCCCTGGCCGTCGTTGATTCCCCAAGGCGTTTCTTTGGCCAGGTTTCACAGCGCTCGGTGGTTACTGCTTCAATCCCTGTATATTTGTAATTTGCTGCCAATCTTCCACTTCTCGCTTTTTATTGTCCTCTGAATCTGCTTAGCCATTCAATTCACCTTTCTCGCGCTTTTTTCTATTTCATCGAATACTTGAGCGATGGTGAAAAGTGCCAAGGATCAGGTGAAAATTTATGTATACCGAGAAGAATGATAGGCTATTAGGTGAATAACGTATTAAAGAGCATAACATGAAAAAAGTTTAAAAGGAAGGGTTATGCAACCTATCGGTACAAGAGTAAGAGATTGATTCAATGCTGTTTTGAATTTTTCAAGGAAAAAGTATGACATCGTTCCTCTTTATAATTTTTTAACTTGGGCTTCCGAACTAATTTGTACTGAATCCACGACATTCTTCCTAACGACGCAAATAAAAGTCTTGCACTGGAGAACAGGATAGGTTAGAGTCGCGCGGAAAAAAAGAAGGCGAATAATCATATTCGTCTTCGGTTTTTTTAGCGTGTCGCGATTGACGGCGGGGCCCGCCCGGCGAAAACGCGAGTGGAAGTAACTCGCTTTCTCTTTCCCGGGGAGCCGTCCAATCTACGCTCTCCGATGCGATTATCGGATTTCGCTTAGCCAACCGCGCGACGCTCGACTGCCGCCGACACTGTGTGTGCCTGCCCGGCCCCGCACATATTTTTCCTCTCAGTCCGTTTCAATTTTCCTTCGTCACATTTTCTTTCTCTCTTTCTCCTCTCCCGCTCTCTCCTCTTCTCCCCATCCTCGAATCACGTTTCAAGCCCTTATCACGGTAGCTTCTCTCTTTCCCTATTTTTCTTTGCCCCGGCGTGCCTTTTCCATTTCGATTTGATTTATCGGAGGAACGCACTTTGGGATTTTCTAATGTGCGCCAAGTAAATAGTTTTATCCATTGAATTTTCCCATGAACTGCCGAAAATTTCTGAGAAGACGCGAGCTTGAGCTCGAGTAATTTTGATAATTCGCTAAATTTGCTCATTCAGATACTAGCTTCGTCCGCGTAAAATTCAAGGACATTTTTATTTATATTTTTGTAATAAGCCGATCGATTGGGATTTTCCAAAGAAGAATAAAGGAGGGATGTATAAGGCTTGTACAATTCGCTATTGATTTTATAGTATCTATTTCTGAACGTAAAATGTACGGTGCATAATTTCCATACTTTCTTAATAATTTAATCAAACAGGTAAGCGTCTTACCAACTGTTTTACATCTAGAGCTTAAAAAAGCATTATCTAAAAAGAAAGAAAAAAATGTATCACGCCCCTTTCCTGTCCCGCTGAATATTCGGCTCGAGCGAAAGAAGGCGACGTCATCCTCGAAAACTCGCGAGCGCGATATAGCCCGTGATCGAATTGTAAAATCGCATCGAGTCACGTCATTGCGGTTATCCGTGCTTGAGTCGACAAACGATCTCAACGTGCCCAGATGCTCCGACCGGCATCTGTATTCCTCCTGTACGGCCGAACTCGAGCGAGAGGGGGAAGAGAGTGTACCGTAGTAGATGCAGGAAATTGAAAAATAGGGAAAAAATTCAACAAATTTTGTTTCGGTTCCCTAAAATAAACTGTTTGCTGGTACCCAGTGTGATTGAAATTGCTGGGAAAATAGATGAAATTCGGTGGCTCCTAGTTCAATTCCAGAGGTGGTTCTTTCGGCGGGGTTTATTTACGAATACCGCTCAAACTCATCCGATTTCGATTTTGCTCTGATTAAGATTACAAAATTGATAATAGTTGTCGCATTAAATCGACTAAAGGCCATTAATGTATTAATTTAGGACATTGATTAAAGCTCCACCGCAAGTAACAATAATTATGAATTTATTTTCTTGTATCAATCTTTACTTTCTTGGCAAGCATTTAACAAATCTTCTTGTTCTTGCATACCTTTCATCGAGAGAAGTTAGCAAGCGAACCACGAGCTTGCGTTTTGCACGAGGGTAAAATCGCTTTTAAAGTCTTTGCCAGGAAGTTGCCGGGAAGTTGTGAGACTTCTTATGTGCGTGCACTTGACGCGTTTTCAAATCTTAGAAGCGAGAAAGGTAGAAACTCACTTATGCTGAAATGAATATAAAAATGGGAATAAAAATGTCACTGCTAAATAAAATACCTGAAAATAATTTATTTACACATTTAGAACAATAAAGTACGATGTTAATTAATCTTTTTCAAGAAGATAAGCTTATCGTAAAAATGTGAAATTCTAACAAAATTGAAGAGAATGAAATTAAGACGAAAATGAAAAATTAATTTTAAATAAAAACAAATGGTATGCATACATTTTGACGATTAACAGCCGCTATATGCGAAAATTTAATGATTTAAAGCGCTTCCCGCAAGAGCATTTAAAAACGATTCGTGGCTGGAATCCCGCTGGAAACCGCTCGATTTTCACAGGCCATATTCCGCGTTTCAAGCTCAGTAGTTCGCGCGCGTTCCAGCGCCACATAAATTAGCCGAGGAAATCGAGTGATTGCGAGCCAAAAGTGCGAGAGGAGACAAAATGGATTGCCTTTCCTGTAATTATTTTCTCGCCGCCATTAAGCGCCTTTCTGTGAACGACTCGCAGTTTGGCATGCGCCACGCGGCGTAACTTTTCCACTTCTCTAGTTACTTTTGCTTCCACCTAGCGAATTGTTTCCAGTCTTCTCCAACTTGCCATCTTTTTTTTGTGAAAATTAGTGTTTTGCACTGACTTTTAAATCTTAGATAATGTCAGTGAAATAAAATACAAGTTTTAAATAAACGTTTATTCAAAAATTAAAAAGTTAAATTACAAAAATTCTATGATTGTTTAATGATCCGACAATTAAATATATGTACTAGAATGGTCACTTTTGTTTTATTTATCTTTATTATAACGAAGCGGAAACTTAAATAACGTAATTCTACTTGCGTGCCTGACTAAAGATTGATAATATCTACTTTCTCGCTACTTACATAAGCAAATAACTTATGGTGAATTTTTAAAACTAACACAAATAATTGGATATCTCATTTTATTAAAAAAAAACAATGATTTATGAAAATTCTAAGGTCATAACTTATATTCATTGAAAGGTTCATATTATAAATATAAAAAACGAAAATGAATTAGAAACCGTAAAGAGATTAAATTTAATATTTTTTTTATAAGCTCAAGTTATGTTGATTAGGAAATTGTGTATCTAATAAATAAGCCTGCTGCAAATACCTGTGAAATATATAAATCTATTTACAGCCTCCGGTGCGTTGGAGAGATGAAGATGCTCATCTCATTATCGCTTATTACCTTTTTAATTCATTTAACCATATAATTTTATTATCGAAAGAAGCCATCATTAGCGTCTAGCCACCTACCCAATTAGAGAGATCGGGATTATTTTAAGCCCAGCGCGTTAATCATCGCTCCATGTTGGTGTTTTCCTTTTTTGTTCGCGCGCGCGCGCGCTGGTGCAGTTCATTCTCTCCGCAGGCTGTTATGCCCCCCTCCTCGCGTCGCCTCCCGACATTCGATTGATATACATATACAGTGCAACTAATCGTTATCACTGCTAATTGTCCATTATCTTTTCAATGGCCGCCGCTTTGCGCTCGCGCTTTTCCGAGGCGAGTAATTTTGCCTCTGTGCACGCTCCCGCGCACCTCGGCAGAAACAAGAGCCATTCATCGAGCCAAGAGGAATAGGAAGCGATAGAGAAGAATAATAGCAGAATCGATTAATGGATAAATTTATTTTGTGGCGAATGCAAATGAATCAGCGGAGGTTCTCATAGTTCAATAGAACTACTAAATTATCGATTATTCTATAAGTAAATTAAATTGAATTAGAAGTATTAATCATTTTAGAATGTATCTGCAATATTCTTGAAATGTCAGAATCATAAAAAAAATCATTTTTGATTATATACAATTGTTTTAATATCGTCTAATTATAAACATTAGTGTTTAAAGATATAATATAATAATTGAATATTTACATACAAATCATGCACCAAGCGAAAAATTGCACTCTTTATCTTTATAAAAATACTTCTTACTTTTACTGTTGTAATATTTGGTCATCAATATATGTGTTACCTTCCGTAGTATATCCAACTTATCTGTATCTTTATAGAGAGTAGTGTGACAGTTGTATTCGAGACGAAAGATGACTGATTACTCTAGCAAAGAGAAAACAAAAGAAATAAATAAAAAATGTAGACGGCGAAAATAATTCACCATTTTTCATGCTGCTAACGACATCGACATTTCCTAAAGTCATTTAGTTATTTTATAGAAAAATTTTGCGCTACTAATAATTCATATTTAATAAAATAAACTGGGGCGCAATGAGCAAAAAAGGTAAAGTAAGTAATTTTATGTATTGAGAGTCAGAGATAGAGATAACTTTTATTTTTTGCCTCTATAAGGGTCAGTTTCCATAATTTTTTTATTTCTTTTTAGCAAGACTTTTTCGCCTTGCCGTACATACATCACCTCTAATCACTTGTCCAAATTGAAACTGACGACTTCATTCGAGAATACAAACTTTTTGCGAGTTCTGTACCAACCTTGAGATCTCATTCCCTCTTTTTCACCGAGCAGTCGGCCGCAACCGCAGTAGTGGATGAAGAGTAGAAAAACGATAGACGCTACTTTTTTTCTGACCCTCTACCTCTTTGACGATACATTTTTGTCTTCGCTGTGTACATCGAGTCGCAAAATGATATCATACATTCTCGGTAACAACTGGTATCCGTTTTATCTTGGGCATAAATTTTCATGCTTAAAAATTCCGTTTTTATCGCGCGGAAATTGTGCTCTTAAAAATGGAAATTAACTAATTTATCAAAGGTGTGCTTTATTTTGAATTTACCGTCAATTTTTCGTAAGGTACGATCGCGCAGTGCTTAAAAACTCGATTATGGAATAAGTATTAGCCATATCGCAGGTCAAAAGGAGTTTATGATATTCTAAATTATTTCAATTATATCGCTCCACCATTATAAGCAATAACTTAGGATATAACCTGCTCAAGTGCGTAATTTCATTGGAATAATTCGGTATTGAGTTAAATCGCATTACCCGTTAATCGATATACCAGTTTCAACGTTATACCAATGTAATTGTATTATCTAAATTTCACTTTCCCTCTATCACGTTAGACTGGCTCGACACAGTCGTCGAGCGGGCTCCGTCGAATCGATATACATTATCCATACAGCGAATTTAATCGCCTCAAAAATTGCACAACCTCCCGGACGTCCCGCGAGGAAAAAAATCCCTGGAATTTCCGGCCCATAAATAAAAAAGGAAGGTGAATAGCGCGGCGAGGGGGGACGAATAAGCCCCGGCCACTCAAAGATAAGTTTTATCGCGTTTCACAGTTGAAAATTTTTGAAAGAGAGACGCTCAAAGAATTCCCGCGACGCGAGCGTGTGAGGTCAAGACACCGCGCGGCCGATCGATTATGGGGCGCGGGCGCCCGGCGGACTGTGAAATACGCGCGCGCGCGAGAAAAATCAACGGGCGGAAAATTCTGGATCCCGCGCGGCTGCGGATTCTATAACGAGCGCGAAACAAAACCGCAATCACCGCGGGAGCGCGAGAGAAATATAAGAGCCCGGGCGCGTCGAGTTATCGGAGAAGTATCAAGTTATACCTTCTCGGGCGAGGGATAACGACGTGAGGACCGATGAAAATATTTTTTTTTCTCTTCTGTCCGGAAACATTTTACGCACCACTGAGAGATTATTTTAGACATTTTTTGGAAAAAAATGCAGCACCGCGAAGATTTGCAGTTTCTTTCTAAATTGCTGACGGATTATGTTCGAATTGCGCGCTATTTAGGAAAAGGGAAACGTCATCGCGGAAGATTCACGATTAATAAAGTACGACTGCCTGAAGTTTTTTGAGGATAATCTTGCAAAAAATAATACCGCTGAATAAATGTTATCACTTCATATTTTCCTGGATCTGAGGTAGGATCTCCCTCGTTAGTAGACTCACGTCTACCGTATAATTTTAACTATGATTTATTTCCTTCCATTCTCTCATCCCAAGTCCGCTATGATTCGGTTCATAAAAATTTCTGATTTCATCACACGTGATATATCACATTCACGCTCTACCTACTTTTTTAAATAAAAACTGTGCTACTCGACAAAAAATTGGTCAGAAAATGGATTATTTTAATGCATTTTTGTAGTACGCGTGAAGCCCCAGTAAAATTCTAAAAATTTCGATTAAAAAACACTTATATTCTACGAGCAAGTGTAAACAGTGAAAGAAGTACAGGTACTCGTGTCGGAGTCAAACAGAAGCTGGAGGCATCAATGTGTACGTGCAGATTGTCTCCGTAATGTTGAACGGCAGAAGTTCCATCTCCTTATCGGGGGAATATCGACGTGTATACAGACGCGCGCACACGTACGGGGGGAGGGCTGCACACGCGCAGTTTCCCGCCGAGCGGTCGCCTTATCTGGCAACATCCAGGCCCTCGAAACACAGACAGTCGAGTTGCGGCCGGGAGAAAGGAAGAAGAGGACGATGAAATTTCGGGATAGTTGGGAAAAGGCTACGCAAACAGCGGCCGGTAATGAAACTAATGTTATGACACTCCTCAGCCTCCTACTTCCTCAGCCGGCTGCTCTTATTTTGATAAACATTGTCGCGCGCTTGACCGCAAAAGTGCTGTTGCTGCGGGGCTCGGGGCGAGGAATTTTTCAACTCGCGAATTTAATCAGGTCCACGAGTGGAGGGACAAATATTTTTCATGCGATTGAGGATATCACTCGTTAGTAGGTAAACACAGATTCAATTAAAAGTTCTCTCGGGGGATAATTAGTTTTGGATAGTATGATGGTCTGTGTGTGCTATTGCTACTCGAGTAAATTATGTTATTCTATTCGATACTGTTAAATTCACTAGGACTGACACCGAATCAGCACTGCTAACCGATTTCAGATTAATGAGAATAAAATTCCAATTTGAAAGCTTCCAATTGTAAATTCTATTCTAATAGGGACAAATTGATGAATTTTTAATCTATATTAATATTTTCAATTCAATTGATTAATAGTTAAATTATTATCTCAATTCATCTTTT
The DNA here is from genome assembly GCA_035586675.1 of Eurytoma californica. Lineage (NCBI taxonomy): Eukaryota > Metazoa > Arthropoda > Insecta > Hymenoptera > Eurytomidae > Eurytoma > Eurytoma californica. Next base: position 24,959,869 of record JAXIUT010000037.1, on the reverse strand, counting down.
ATTAAATGGAACTTTCCTTTGAATAGAATGCTAATTAAATAATTTCTTTAAAATCTATATATAGGTATATATATATATATAATATTTATTTAATTAAATTATAAATTAATATTATTATAAATTAATTAAGTAAAAATACTATAAAATATAAATAATTTATAATTCTAAATAAAAATAAAAATTATGAATTTTGGCTAAATAAGTGATAATTTGCGTGATACATATTGTGATATTATATTTACTTTTGACTGTGATAGTATTTTAT
>JAXIUT010000037.1:24945387-24959504 GCA_035586675.1 Eurytoma californica | reverse complement strand
CATTTCTGAAAAAGTGCGTCTATAGTAATTTTTTTCCTGGTCAATGATGTTAACGTTATCGAAGTCAATGTTATGTCAATGTTTAATAAATTCCGACAACATCGCATGACTAAAACCACCTATTTCAGAGGCTAAACTTTCTCTTATCTGATAAAAAATACGTGTTCTCGGATACTTTTTCAAAATTTAATTGCATTAAGCAGTTTAGTCAAAAATGTCGAACTAAATTTGCAGCAGTTTTATACTCCAACATCTTGTAATAAGTGTAAAGTCGAAATTTACAAGCAATGTAAGGAAAGCGCGTGATCCTTATAGCCTAATAAATCTAGTTTTAAAAGAGCCAAGTAATACCAATCAACATGAAGGAGTAAAATAAAGTAGCTCAACTATTTCCGTAAATGTGAAAGTCAAAAACAAGACGATTCATAACGCGTATAAATAATCTTCCATCCAATAAAGTACATTAACGATAACAACCGCGACTGCTCGCGGGAGTACCGAAGTAAAGAGTTAGAGAAGGAGAGAAAGAGCGAGAATGCTAAGTGCCAGGAGCCATAAATTCCAGCGCTATACGAAAATCGACACAGTTCGCTACATACTTTCTCTCTCTCTCTCCCAGTGAAACAGCATTTATAACGCCGTGGTAGTAAATCAAAGCGGCGAAATCACTAGTTCTACCGCTGTCTCCTCTCTCTCGCTCTCTTTCTCTCTGTCTCTCTCATACATGCGCCGAAAATTTACAGTCTTCGCAGGCGCAACAGACGTGAGTCGTAATATCCTCTAGCTTCCCCCACCTGCTCTATTGTGTACATGTATGTGCTTTTCCGCCAGTGGAAAATGCATCGAAGAGGTAGGTGTATGGGTGCGTTGCAAAGGGGGGGGGCAGAGTAAAGAGGGTGGATAGGGAGGTGCAGCAATTTCTCGCGCCGTCGTTTCGGATACTCTTGCCTCTTCTTCCGCCGCTTGCGCTACTTTCGCGTATGTGGCTTCAGTGCCGTGTAGGATCGCGTGCGGAAAAATAGGTGGAGCACCGTTGCGAACTTGCTGTATACGGAAGACTTAGATGCGAGAAAACCGTTGAGATTTTTAATTTCCAAATTTCACCATGACGTGAAAAATATTTTTACGTGCGGATTTACTTCGATTTTCAAAAGTTAGTACCTATATGAAAGTAATAATATCGCAATGTCATAAATGAGACGCGTACATTTGGAAATGCAAATAAAACGGCTTGTGTGTTTGCAGTCTAAACTTATCCAATAGTATTGGATTGACATTAGGATGAAAAATTATGTTGATATAGTAGAAATAATCTTTGTATAGATAGTAATTTAAGCTAATTGTATCTCCAGCGGCTAATATAATATTTCAAATTCAAACTTCAAATATAATTAATAAGGCGTGATACGTAAACATCGCGTTTCCCACCTACGGCAAAATTTAATTGATACTTTTTATTTAATTAAATTTATAACCATTAGCCAACCTCGAAATAAATCCTCACTTCGCAATCAATTATTAAATTTCAATATTACACACAACGCAACTGACGTTTTATTGACGTAGTTATTTATATTTAACGCTGGAAAAAAATGATGTTCCCACCCGAAGGGAAGCAAAACAGCTTACCCGTGAAAATGAGCATTATCTTACTCATCCGGCCGATCGAATTTCGGAATAGGGAAAAACCGCAGCGGCAAAAGGCCAATCTTCCTCCCGGCGAAAAAAAAACCTGCTCCCGACAGTTTTCGCATCCGAGCAGGACTATTATTTACCCGCGGCGTTCCCTCCTCGTCCGCAACAGCGGGGTGAAAGTTATGAAATTTAAATCGACCCCGGCGCGAGAGCGAATAAATCCGGGTAGATTTATCGCCAATTACAATAGTACGCGGCGCTAAAGCGGCATTTCGCGGAGCGCATAATTTTCGCGCTTTTTCCCCCGCGGGGCCGCCGATGCGTACTTTACGCCCCGGCGAATCGTTGTCTCGCCGAGTCGCTATACGACTTGGCGCGGAGCCGCGGGCTCGTCCCGCAGCCGTGCGTAAATATTCGCTGCGAGCTTGATAACTCGGTCACGCAGGGCTTCTTATCGCGCATGCTACCGCGACTAAGGGCCGCTGGATAATGAAACGCGAATTATGTTCTTTGATTCAAGCAATTAGTGGGTCAGATAAGAGGGTACCTTAAACTGATAAAACATTTTTAAACGCATGACTTTTTTTATACCATAGTAACATCCGAATATAAATATAGAACATATTAAAATACAATTTAATTAAAATACTTCGATTTTTATGAATAAATTTGGGAAAGGAAAGAAGCCTTTTGAAAAATATACTTTTCTCTGACGCTTTATTCAAATAGTGTAAGACAAGGGAGGGCAAGCCATTTTTCATGCTCCGTTCGAGAATTGTAAAATGTTCTCCATTCAAATAATTTTTAATCTTCTTAAACGTCGTGTAACTCCTAGTATATTTTCATTTCTCTAGAGTAATCAAGGTTAGTTCTAGAATATAGTTTAGCGTAGGGTTAATGCATAATATGGCTCCAATTGCCGTAATGTCGATTAAACTTTATTACGCTAGCGACGTTTCGCTATTGATTTACGGCCGTATAGTAAAATGCAAAAGCAGTTAATAAACCATTTCGATCTATACTTCGATATTCTCTGGAAGTAAACACAACTCTTGAGTCGTTAAACACCGAGGCGAAGCCGATGAAAATCATAAAAGCGAAAGAAGAAAATTCACCGCGATACTTTGATTTATGCAGCGCGTGGATAGTCTTAATTATCGAGGTAAACAATAATTCGTGAAATACGGTCACCTTTTTTTTCGAGAATTGTCACTTTTCACGTGATAATACTGCAAAACATACTATGATCAGAGCCCATGATATCAGAATTTCGAGTTGAATTATAAAATTTACGATGCAAGTTTATTTCTCATACGGTTTTTGACATAAAACTTTTTCAAACCGTCAGAGTTAGAAAGACGTATTTTTATTGATCAAACTTCAAAGTCTCACAAAGAGAGATAAATGTATTTAGAGAATTATATATAGTATTACTTGATTATTTTAATCTGTTTCATTTACAACCTACTGAAATGAAAATTCTGACTATGTCCGACAGTACTTGTCTTCTTCTACTGACGTGAATTTAGAACACGCCAAAGTCTCGCGAGGAGTGATATACGTATTTGCAGAATTATATACAGTACAACTTCATTATTTTAATTGAATTTATTTTCAACGTAAGGAAATGAAAATTCTTAAAATTGTAAAGGAGAAGACTGGGTCTTGCAGTATTCGTCTGTAATGTAAAAGAGCCCATAAACTTGTATTTACACGCGAAATGTATGTATAAGTAAACGTTAGGAAAAACAAAGAAAACTGATCGAAGATTTTACGGTATAGCCACTCTTGAGATAAAGCAGTTCACGAGATAAACGAGCATGAGGAAACTTTTTCTGGATATTCTCAATCAATTTTTCCCCCTTTTAACGTTATTTCGCGTCTGCTTCCTGTATCGAGTTTTGCATAACTAACATTACTCATTTTGTGGCAGGAGATGCCGGCATCGCATTAGTCAAAAGTAAGTCCATTAAACGAATGAAGGTAAAAATTTATTGGGATGAATTTCTTACGTTCCCGCACAAATTTATGCCATCTAATTTAACTAATTTGCTCCAATTTATACAGAGCTCAATTTAATCATACCAATATATGAAATACATTTTACATCTCATTTAATTTACGTTGCATATACGAATGGACGAATAAGCGGAGAGCAATTATTGTTTATCCATGATTAATTTAATATGATTTATTATTATAAACGAAAATTAAATTAGCATAATTCGCTTCGAGTAAATTATATACTCCTTTTCATGGTCTGCTTCGAGTTTCATAACTTCATGATAATTCGAGGGATATTAAAAACTCCTTGAAATGTGATTAATGCGAGCAAAATGTACTTTTACTAAATTAAAAAAAAAAGTGCAGCAGAACTGTCGCGACCATTTAAAAATGTACACCTCTATTTAAATGCGAACATTTATACTTATTTCAGTGTTCACAAGTTTCATACAAAAAATTGTATTCACTTCTTATCTAAGGAAGTTTTGAACAACTCTGAAAAGCCCTATTCTTAATTATACATTTTGAGACAATAAAGCGAAGAATTCAAAATAAGTTTAACAAACTCGCAGGAGAGCTGCTCGGAAGGGAAAAATGCTGACTGAAAAATAAAGGGAAGGAGGAACATTTTAAGAGGGAGAAGAGCGAACAAACGGAGGCGGTAAGAAAACTGCACTGGAGACGCCAATTCTCGAGAGGGCAAGAACTAAGTAGGCGGAAGTAAGAGATATACAAATGGCGCGAACGAAAGGAGATATAAAGTGATAAATAACAAATTTTAAACTCGCTCAAAGGTGAATTTTTCGAAAATCTCCGAGCCAACAATCGATTTTTCATAAATTGTCGCAAAACTTGGATTGTTTGCTGAGAGTATTTGTAGCTAAAATTTGAGAAAACATTAAATTTTTGAAAATTTAAAGAAAATTTTTTTATACATTTTTATTATAGATTTTATAATCTGTCATCGATTACTAGGTATAAAATAAACTAACAATTGAATTTAAGGTAATTATAATTTTTCAGTTTTTTTTTTTCATTCAAAGCGATTTGTAAATTTGTAAGTAGAAGTTGAATAATTAAAGGTAGTAGCATCGAACATTTCCTATTAGTAATAACTAAATTATTTTAACTACCGGTAAGCCGTAGCACCCGAACTGGTATTTACTGCTTTCAAAGTGGTATAATCACAGAACTTTCTTCAGTGGAACTTATTAATACTCCAACAGTAGTAAATTCTAGACACTGTAAAGTCAATCCCGGAGTAATCAGAGACTATATATAATTTGACTATAACTACTGAAGTTACTAAGGACGTAAAAGAGCTCATCTCTAAAATACCTATGCAAGCACTTACTACGTATTTCTATTACAGTAAATCACAGTCAGTCCGAACTTAATTTTCGTCGTTTAAACATAAAAAAAAAATCAACGAGATTAACAAAATATTTAGCTACGAGAGTAGCTCACTAAAAAATTGATACATTTTTGTCAAGGTTCTTAAAAAAAAAAGTTCGGAAAACGAGTTCTTTGTTTGATCGAAAAAAGAGACCGTATAACCCCGGAGTTGAAGCTAATTCCGTGACCCAGATTGTGTATACACTTCTCGATCTTCCAACGGCTCGAATGAAAAATAACGAAAGGTCTTTTGTTGCAATATCAATCTATTCAGCGGACGTCTTGATCGCTCCGAAACGATACAATACAGTTACAACCAGTGAAACTTTACAAATTCATGCTAAATGGTACAAATGGAAGCGGGAAAAAGTTGAAAAAAAAAAGATAATGATCGATCCACTGTGTGTAGCGAGCGCAGACCGAGGCGGAGGGAGAGAGAGGGGAGGGGCGAGGGCGGTTAATTTGATAGTCCCAAGGCGTGTAGAGCTCGAGCAACAGCGCCTCGAAATACCGGCGCTGGTGGGAACAGCTGATTTACGAGGGAGGCAACGCGTGCGCCTGAGCATTGGCCCCTATACGTACTTCGTTTTAATTTTACCCTCGGGTTCCGGGAGAGGGAGAAAGAGGAGCGTAGCCCTTTTCTTCCCGCCGTAATACGCATCGTTTTCGCGTGCTCCAGATCTCTCCGGCTTTTCTCCTCAAAAATGCTGGATGGCGCGTGACGCTCCGCTTTTTTTTTATTACTTCCAGAGTATCATCCAGACTTGATCTTTGTAATTGGGAGGAGCGTGAGAGGTAAAAACACGAACGTGCCTAATGTCACTATCCATTTAATAAGAAACTTTCCGAATTATAGAGAAAGTTTCACGCTCAAAACACTTGCGGATTGTTCCACTTTTTTTTTTTAACAAAAAGTGAAAAACTTTACAAATTTCCCAAAGTACTATCGGGGAATTTTTTTTATAGTAGATTTCATGGAAGAGAGGTTTGACTTTTTCTCTCTTTTTTTTGGAGCATAACAAATATTTTTAGCTTACCGAGAAAAAGTAAAGACAAAGAGAGAAAAAGTTTATGTAAAAAATATGGAAAATGCTTAAAGAAATTATGAAATAAATAAAAATACTATTAAATATATAATTTTTCTCAAAATACCGATATATATTTTTAAACCATATGCGTACGGATTATTACATATTTTACATTTATTTGACATGCATTTAATACTTCAATAAATCTACAGCTAAAATAAACAAACATGAAATACCTTTGATATATTTCGTATTTACATGTTATGAATTTAGCTTAAAAATAATTATTTTTTCAATAGTTTTTTTAATTTAAAATGAATCGATTAATCATAATCCTCCGTTCTGCAAAATGTTTTATTACCAAAAACGGAAAGTTCACTTTTATTGGTATTTCGCAAGAATTCGTTATTCAAATTTTGGACTCTCATAGCGTGCGTTATTTAAGAAAGATGATGAAAAATGAAGCAGGAGTTTATGAATATTATCATTCGGCCACCACACACGCGGGAAGTTTGAAAAGGCGCGGCCGCCCACAGGCGTACGACTCGTTCAAGCAGCGCAAAATGCGGAACGTTGAGTTTTTAATTAAGAGAAGTAATAAACAGCAGTATTCACGACTTTCTTTACACAAGGACTTTTCACCGGAAAAAAGCGGCGCACGCCAGTTTTTCCATCTGCCGCCGCCCGAATAATACTTTATCACTTGGCCGGCGAACTTTAAAAAAGGCGGCGGCACCGTCATCACGCGAACGACGAAGTTATTAATTTCAGAGAAAAAGTTTCTTCGCCAACATAAAAACAAGAAAAAAAAAAAGAAAAGAAAGATGATGAGAGAGTGGAGAGAGAAAGCAAACCGACACGCTTGGTCAGTTCGGAGAAGCAAGGAAGGTTGGAAGGAAAACGGACATTGTTCCGGACATTGCGTGCCGGACGGTCATTGCGCGGGTCCACTTTTAATTTCAGACATATTGCCCATGGCGGTGCGCGACGCATGCAGAGCCCAACGGTAGCAGGCGCTGCAATTATGTATCCTCCTCTCGCTAACTTCCAATTTACACGGCCACCCGACAATGGCGGAAAAGCCGAAATGAAAGCTTAATTAAATATACAATTCGTGGCCTCCCCCTGTCTGTCCCTCCCTCCCTTTTGTCTCTCGACAGCGATCCCGAAAGCTCGCTTGTTTTCCCCTTTCCTCGATCGTGCGCAACCGCGATCAAACAGTTCTAATTGCGAGCCTTATTTTTCGCCGAATTAACTGCCAACGAGGACAATTGAAAGACCCGCACGGCCGTTCCGTGCAAATTAGCTCCTATATACCTGCTTGTTTGAGAGCGATATTTTTTTAAATTGCTTTAACGCCCATACTGATTTATTAATGTAGTTACCCGCTTTATTCGGAATGTGTAATTAAGGCACATTTAGACGGCCAATTTCGACTGCTGATAACTTTTATAGCGCACACTGCTGCTTTGGGTATTTTAACTTCGGTAATGCATATATCGCTTACTAGAAAATACGAATTAAGTATGAGAAAATACTATAAGCACCGAATTGGATCATAAATACTTATTACACATGCTTATTTTATGTAAAGGATAAGTGTATTAGAAGCCCTCAAAAGATTTATTTGCAATTTTTTTTCTTTTATTACGATGCAAATCCTTAATCCTGTACATAATGCTGTATATAGTGAAGCTTAAGTAAGATAAACACGTTAACCAGCCACTGAATGCATGAAACCTATAAAGTCGAGCGACCCCTTCGCTGTATAATAATTCTTCTCAATTTCTCTATAACCAAAATCAATCTTATTGAAAATACCGGGCTATACTACGAAGTAAAGTAGATAATTCCTTGTGAATGATTGTCAAATGTAAAGTACCTTATGATTGCTGAATATTTTAGATGTAAAATGATGAAAAATTGACGATCCAAAAAAATTTTCATTAACAACTGAATAATTTGTTAATTATTCTTCTGAATTACTTCCCTTTCTTCGCAAAGAAATCGATGATGAAAGTACGATTATAATTATAAAGTATGAAATTCATCGAATTACATATAAAAGTATTATAAACGAAATCATGGAGGTTTATCGCTAGCAAATAGCAATGACACCCGCGGTAATGGTATTTCACCCTCCGATAATGGCATTTTTCCCTCCAATAAACAAAACGCCGACGTGATTCGCGCGATGAGATTGCAGGTCGCCGGGAGGAGAGCCGAAAGTTTTTACGAGCCGCCTGCAGGTCCGGCCTCGGTCACGTGCGTGGGTGCGTCGCTAAATTCACGAGCGGGGGAACAAAGGAGTCGAATTGGCGCGTGGGCGCTCGCGCCGTCGTCAAGTATTTTTACAGCGCCGGGCGAACGCCCAAATCAGCCGTTTTCTCCTCCGGGACATTTTCTTCGTGCGTCCGAGCGGGCCTCGCCCCTTTCACTCTGCCGCCGATTTGCCAGCGATAAATTTCCCGGCGAAAACTTACCGATCTCGCCACCCCCGCACTTACAACCAGCGCGCCTCTTTTTCTCTCTACCTCCCTTTTGCCTCTTTTTCTCGGAGCTCGGCTGCGGCTAAGATCGCGCCCCATTATGCACGAGACAATTTTTTCACGCCTTTCCTGCGCACGCTCGCCATAAATCTCCGCGGGGATCCGCTTTCAATAGTTGCGAGGAAAAACTTGGCCTTGAATGCTTCTTTTTCTCGAAGCGGGTTAGACGCTTTGAAAGATTAGCTTTTGGTAAAAACTTAAAATATTGCACGTTATTTGTCGGCTCTGCTTGAATAATACAATTACAGACTCACGTAAAGGATCTATTCGACATTTTTTCAGTAAATTAGAAAAATTCATCAACTGATAAATATTGAAACAGTGTACAAAAATATGTTTTTATTTATTTATTTTTTCCTGTTAATCAAAACACAATTTGATTCATCTCTCAATGAAATGATAGAATAATGACTTTAATCATAAATTATATACATTTTCCAATCAATGGCATTTCTACTCCATTCAAGCGAAACGGAAGTATTCGTTTTATTTGTCGGAAACTGATATAATAATTCGCATATAATTATCTGAAGTAATATAGATGTCGAACAAATCGTAATTTGACTACATTAACTTGTAAAGTTAAATTAGTGATAAAGTACTAAAATTTATTAAAACGTACTAAAATTTAATGAAATGTGCTCCACTGAGTGGTGATTAGTAGAGAACATCCTACTTATTTTTAGTGGTTCTTCACTAATTGAACTTTAGAGAGTACTATAGCAAATAATAATTCTAGTGAATGTACCAGATGTTTTCAATGTTTAAGAATGTGTTTAAAAAACGACAAGTTCAACATACCTGAGATTTTGACAGCAAACCCACAGCAAGCGTAGGCTTAAACCAGAGAAGAGACAAAAAGAAGGAGGATAATGCAGAGGGCATACAAGATCTTTCTAATCCTCTTTGAGGAGATATACCTTGACTCGGCGCGGATCGAGCGGCGCGTCGATGGCACATGCACACACGTTCCCTTTTGCCTTGGCACGGCAAACGGGCCACTTCCGGCCGGGTCAGCTTCCGCATCCGGTTCCGCTTACCGTTTCCGCCTTTAATACCAGTTGACCATCTGCCCCGGACGGCTCGAACAATCGCAATCGAGCAGGTCGCCGCCACCTCGCGCCCACCCCGCCTACGCCAAGTGAATATCGTATGCGGGACAACACGCAGCACGCACTCGTAGCTGCATTTTCACTTTTTTCCCCAGTATCGAGGTTACTTTTATATTTTGTTCGCGCGCCGTTCAATTGTTAACGATAGTCGATTCAAGCTCGCCAAGGAAAGCCGTTTAAATTAAAAACTTGTTAATCAATAAAAACTCCTTCTTTATAACATGTAAATTATTTCGAGGCAAAATCGTGAATAAAACAATTAGGCAGCAGAACGAACATTTATCGTAAACGAACTTTGTTCAACAATTACATTGAAACAGGCGTTATTGATTGTAACCCGGCGAACTGAAAATACAATGATCTCCGCGGGTCAAAACATGACGCATGACGTCCCCGCTGACGTAATTCGAAAGAACAGTCGAAATCGCATACGCGACCGCCGGCCCGTATGGAGAGAGCGCATCGTCTTCTCTTTAAATCCGTTCCGCTTTATCGGGGCAATTTGCGCGAGTGGCGTTGCGCGTGCAAATCCCTCACGCTCCTAAATTAGCGTACTCGCTGGTACAGAAAGTGCCACTTTTCTGGCGGGAAATTGAAAAAAAAAAAAGAGAGGGAGCGCGCGGTGGGGGTGCGGAGCCAGTGCGACGCGGAGGGGTGAAAAAAAAAAATAACACGCGAGCGTTGGCTCGTATTTTGAAGCGGGCGTGAAACCAATCACAGTCGAGACTTTTGTCACGCGCGTGTGAACGCGAGTGCGCTTTGCTTTGTTGATGTGGTGCCCGAAAGCCGTTCGTTGAATTCATTTTTCATTTTTTCATCGCTCCACTCCCTTCCCCCCCTTTTTTAACGTGGCAAATGAAAAACGTGCGCGGGCGGACATTAAAATTTTCGTGCGGCCGAGCAAGATTGAGCCGTTACTGATGAATTTAACCCTTCCCTCTCGGCGCTGTGCCTTTCCGATGAAATTTAGTTCGTTATCGGGAATATTGATGAAATGAAAAAAGCGCCGAGGGGGCAGGCTGAGATCGCTAAACTGTCCGGCTCATAATTTAACATTGTGGACATTTTGTAAAATTTAGCGCTGCCCGAGATAGCAATCGTTACGGTGTGTGGTATTTTTTTCGATACTGTTTGCTCGCAGTTTGAACGGTTGATTGATTTGTATATAGTTCCCGTACCCTTAAATATTTACCTTAAAATACAAAAAAACCTTTATATTATTTTAGTAACATTTAGTAAAAAAAAAGAAAAATAAGTGCGCAGTTAACTTCAATTTACTATAAAGTGGAAATAATTAAATCTATGCGTGGGCAATAACCTTTTTTCTAAGTAGTAAAACTAGATTATAGTCAGCCAACATATAAGTATATGTAAATACATCGTACCTTAATTAAACTCGATTGATTTTTAGTAGATGTTTTTCTATTTTTATCAATAACCTTTATTTTACTTTTTATACAAGTTAAAAGTAAACAATAATTTATTGGAACTCTTCGAAGAAACAAGCACACGATAAATCTGGCTAAACACATTTTACTAACGCATTCGGTTTAGGCTAAGACCATGATACGCATTTCGGAGAGTCGGAGGTTTTCTTCATTTTTCATCGTTACCACAGTCTGTGTGCAAGAGGCGCAGTCTCTCGGAGATTAACTTCCAGCGATGCTGGCTCAAGACGCAGGGAAACATCTGTCTTTATACAAGCACCCCGACTGAGCTCATTATCCAAATTTCTCGGTTGTCTCACTCACTCGTGGGTTATGGGAAATTTTCTGTAGGTAGCCTAAAATTGAGTATGCTTACTTTTCCATTTCTAAAAATAAATGTTGCAAAACAAATTTTGTTTATAAATATGTAAGAAAAAATTTAGAAATAGTTACTTCATTTACAAAATCCTTTTCTTTCTGTAAAACGTTTTATAAAAAGAATAATGTGTAAAGAATTTTTGTTTGCACATTTTGCACCGCATGTGGTTTCAGTGTGGAATTCAGCTCTTTGCTAGACGCATCCGGCGTGTAAGTAACGGTTGACTCGCTTTTGGTTAAACAATACCAACAAAGAGGTACGGGAAAGGGTCGCGGTTGAATAGAGAATGTCGCGTGTGCGTTAATGGTTCACCGGGGCACGCGCCATAACTTTTCAAAAGAAAAAGGAAGAGAGGAGCGTCTCTCAAAAGTCGATACAATTAATAAAACTTTTGACCCTCCTTTTCTCATTTCATTTATTATTTTTTCTTTCTAGTAAACTTTATATCCTAATTTTGAGAAAGATGCATTTTTAGATAAGCTTGCGTTTTTTAAAGAGCACTTATTGTAGTTTATGTATTTTGTCGTAAAAAATTGATGAACTAGCGTTTTTTGCGAAATAGATGATAAAATCTTTGAATATCGTAAAAATAATAAATCGAAATTTCTTTAAATTTTTCAATAAAGATAACTGCTTTCGATTTGAATAAAGGCAAATATTAGTTTTAAAAATTTTCTCAGTTTTTCCCTCTCTTTCACTTTCCATCACAGCTGGAGGAGAATATTAAAGCTGATGGGTTGCGCTTTAAGCTTTAGAGTGCAATTTAACGATTTTGTGGCATACGCTCCGAGTGAGCGACATTTTTCCACGTTAAAAATGTAATGTGTAAAAATGTTCTAAATACGAGTTTGTCCCCCTCAAAATTATTTATGTTAAAGTTGTTTTCCAGCTCACTTACTCTCCCTGTTATTTAATTGTTTTTTTTTCCAGTCGACGAACTTTAATAGCCTTTTTTTGTTCCGTTATTTAAATCTATATAACTCTATTTATTTTCCTTTAATTCAGTGTTATTTCCTTTTATGTTTCTTTTTTTTTGTCTCTCGATTCGGAGTGCAATAGTTATTTAGAACAGAAAGGAAACTATTTCGAAAGAATTGAGAAAATTTTATTTTTACATAAAAAAAATCATTCATCGTACGAAACAAGAGGAACGACAGAAAAATTCCATCTGGCTCTGTATTAAGTAAAAAAAAGGGCGCAGAGAATTGAAACTACGATTAAAAATGTTCGATACACCAGAACGCCGCTGTCCTTTTTCCGCAGCAAGAGACGTTGCGGTGTGACTGGTCCAAATAAAACACGCGGAAGCGCGATCTCTTCGCCGGAGACTATACTCCATGTCTGTGCGTGTGCGCGCGCGCCTGTGTGTGCGCGCTTGCGTATGTGAGTGGGTACACGTGAGTCGGGGCTGCCGAGGCCGGGGCGATCGATATAATCTCGCCGGAATCTCGCCCTCGTGTACTTGTTGTATACGCGATGTAATCGTCGAAGAGTGCAGCGAATGCAGATTAATGTAGCATCGTCATTAAGACGACGATTACTGCATCGGCGCCCGGGCTCGATGGCGCGCGAGTCGGCCCGAGATATACCCGCTCGCCGCGCACGTCACTTCCTCGTTTCTTCCCCGAGCGACCCTACTCCCCCCTCTCTTCCTCCCTCCACCGCCTCTCCCACGCCCCGCTCTGACGGGCGCCGAAGAGATTTTTACTTGCCTCGCAAGATAGTCGAAGAGAGCGACGGGTTATTTATAGTATCGCGGTAGACAGTTTTAGTCGATTGTTTTATCATACTTTTATATACTTAAGCTTTTGCGTTTCCTCTTAATATTTTCAATCTCTTTGCATCTATTCCCATATTTTTTCTGCTGATTATTTCAACTTTACTTTTTAAGCATTGAGAATTATATCATTTAAATTCAAATAAAAATTAATTGAAATTTTTTCCTGTTTCAGGTAAGAGTACTACCATATTTCAGCTACCGTGTGAATAGCGGAACATATGTGTAAGTTAATTTGACAAATTATCATTTAATTACACGACAATAAACAGTTTGAGACTTTCGTAAAATTAAAGCAGTTTATGCGCAAATAATTTACTTAACAGCAAAAAATGGATTTTCTTAATGATTCCGGAATTGTGCAATACCCTAGTGTATTCAAGGCCACGTAGCATATTTGGTTACATATTATAGAAACAAGAATGGACGCTTCATTAACTGTTCACGTCCATTGTGATTTTGAGCTAGCCGTACACTAAGCGTAATAATCAAATTCCAGGGAGCGACCAACAACTGCAAATTAGTCACCACCAGGGCATATGCACCACAATGAAAAAGTTTAATACCAACGCTGTGTATAATACATGAACCAGTTGTTTACACCGACTATTGTTAGAGTCCAAGAAATTATTTTTATTTGTATACAGTCTCTTTAGGGTACTATGCTTCATTCAGTGATTTAATAATACACGATTGATAAAAAGAAAAAGCTTTAGAAATAAATGATTAGCTAGCAACACGGAGAAAAATGGTCAAGTAAAAATTACTATACTGCTTAGGAGCGCAGGGACAGACTCGACCAACCAAAAAT
>JAXIUT010000037.1:24927329-24945287 GCA_035586675.1 Eurytoma californica | reverse complement strand
ATTATTATGAGATTTACTCCATATATTATGGCCGACTTATGGAAAAATTTGTCAGTCTAATTAGGCAGTACAAATATTGCCATAAGTTGGTATACTGCCCATAATATATGGCGAATTTTCTACCAGGCAATTCAAATTTCCCTAAAGAAAAAAACGCATAGTCATCGTTAATCAGTTCGAGCGTTAAATGCAAACAGCGGACAAAGAATTGCACGCAGGTAAACATAACACTTGGAATTACGGCGCACTCGCGCGCAGGCACGGAGGGAGCGGGGTAAGGTCGTTGCGGCGCGCCGAAATTCGGCATTGTCCCGTCGTCGGCGGGGCGCGAGCTCGAATCAGCATTCGACCGCCTATAATCGCTTAATCCATTTCTCTACAGCGCCCTTCCGCGGCGACGCGCGCATAAACAGCGAACATGTCCGCGCGATCCTGGGGACGGGCGGGGATTTCGGGAATCCGGCGCCCACGGCGCGCGAGTGTGATTGTGGTGCAAGTCGGATGTGACGTTTGAAAAGAGTAAATTGGATTGGATCGGATTAGATCGCGCTGCTCGGGCTGTTATATGGGAACCCAGAAGTACTCGCTGCGCTCGGTCAAAAGCATTACCGCTTATTTCACGTTGGGTAGGCATTTTTCTCTTTTACTCGTTCGCGGTGCGAAGCGCGAATATTGCGTTTTCCCGAATTTAGTAAATATTCATAAAAATTTTTTGGAAACGAGAATTCGGAAATCCGATTATTGCGAATATTTTGTCGGTGTGAGATTTTTTTTTATATTTTTTTAAAAGAATCTTTTCAAATAATACCATCAGCCATGGTAAAGGATATATTCTCTTAAAATTTCAAGAAATTTTACTTGCAATATTTTCAAAAATTGTAGGTTTATGCGTCATTATTTAAAAATTATGAAACCACTTTTCACTCATTGTCTCGAATACCAATTTTGATTATTAATATACCGAATTAAAATTATTATCGCTTTTGCGCGAGTATTCGGATTTTTTTGCATCGTGCCACTAGAAAACGGTTTTGCCGGTACGTAAGCATGTTTTTCCTCTGAAGCCGTCGCCTACGCTCGGCGACTTCCTCCCGCAGCCGCCTGCATTTGAAATAAGTCTCGCGCACTCGCCGGCGCTATTGGGGAGGACCATCGAGGTCAAGCTTTTACGAGCACTCGAAGTATTCCGGGCACGTAAGCGCGTTATTAGGTCTGTAAAAAATTGATATGCGATTTTATGCTCACCGTAAACAACAGGTGAAATAGAGAGGAGAGGGGGATGGATATGTGGAGAATCGCGTCGAGGCTGCCAACCCGGTGTGCTCCCTGTAAACACAAGCCATAGAGCGGCGCGCGTCGGGTACTGTCATTCGCTTTTATGAGGAATGCAACGCGATGTGACCGAGTTTCCCCCTTGTTTTCCATTTCACTTTTTCTTCCCGGCCCGGCGGTCTTGATGATAGGGAAAAATAAATTCCGACCGAAAGGTGGGGGCGTCGCTCCGTTTTTTTTTTTTTTTTTTTTTTTCATCCCGCAGACTCGACCGAAAAAAGGCCAATTAAAGTTTCAACGGAGCCTCGCGAACGTTACGAGGCTTGAATACTTTAAAGTGGCGCGGCTAAATTTGAATAGTATATTACGCCGCGATAGGATTGCGTTAACGTTCCTCGGGCAATCAGACGGCTCTTTAGCAGGATAAACGTTACGCTGGCGAGAGATGAAAAAAAGTGTGTGTTTTCTTTCCTGAAGATAGCTGAATGTTTCATGCTGACCTACATACGAGCGAATGTACCTAATTACGCACTTCGTTAGTCTTTAAAAGTCCGCGGAAAATGAGTTAAATTTTAGCGGTATTCTTCTTCCTGACAAGTTATTGCAACATACGCGCTGTCCGAATGAATTAATCAGGATTCATTTTGCTCGATGTACGTCGGAACGTCGGCTCGCGCATGATTGCGTTGTACATTATGTGGTGACCCACATTTTTATTTTCATTATACTCATGTTCTAAGCGTAGAGTCGCATCTGTGATTATTTTTAAGATAACAGTTATTTTAAATTATTTATTAAATTTTCGAAGAAAAGATTATTTGTTAATTTTAAGGAGCTAGCATGTTAAAACCAATACCAATCACTTAACTTATAAACGGAAGGAAAAGAAAATATGGGGAATCCCTTGGATCTTTGTATGCTAAATAATGGACCGCCGAAGCGTCGGTGCATCCCCCTCGGAAAAATTGAATTTCGATTACGCTCGCGCGATTCCTTATCCGAGGCGAGCTCCTCTCCCGACGGGCTTCAAATTTCAATTTACTTAAGATTCGTTATAGCGGGCAATGCGAACCCCCGAAAATCCAGCTACGCGCGCGTATAAACATCGTCCCTAATAAGATTATAGTGACTGCTGTCTGGGTGGCGGCCAAAAAGCACACGGCAGCGCCGACAGCGGCTCCCTCGCGTTCCCCTCGGGTCCATCGACGCGGAGAACGAGCCACGACAATAACTCCGCGGCTTGCTCCGCCACGGTAATCTGCAATAGTTGCCTCGTTAAACTACTCAAGGAACAGCCGTTAAAATCAAGATTATGGCCCTTAATGCCCCGGGACAAGTCGGGCCAAACAGAACAGAACGTGTCTATCGACTTCCGCTCCGGAGTTGCTGAAAAAAAGTTACTCCTCCTGCGACGTGTATCACGCGAGTTGATTCCATTCATTAGTTATCGGATATCGCTCTTACAATGTTATTTAGAGATAAGCTTTGGCTTTTATCGACGCGAAGGAAAAGATTGTAATGGAAAATCTTGTTGTTGATGAAAATGTTTCTATTTATTACTCCCATTGTCCACAGTCTTACTAACTCTATAATTGTAACTTTATTTAGGAAATAATTAAATTTTATATTCACGAAGATAAATGGCTGTTATAAAAGTCGACGTAAAACATTTAATTGTTTGCTTTTTTGTTTAATGGCACAGATAACAAATTTTCCTTACTTCGTAAAGCAACGTTTGAAAACTGACTCTTTCTTATCGTGATTGAATCGGGCAGCCGAAAGAACTACCTCATTCCGCGGCATTAAAATTAAGCCAGATGATGCTATCGGCGAATGACTACCATAATAGGCGTAAAAGTGGTCACCAGCTTGCAGCAACGATTGCACGCTTTTCTCCTTTTTTCATTAAAGATAAAGCGATTTCTATTAAAGATAAACTGGACTAGATAACCCTATCGCGTGTTTAGTGCGCTACTGACGTTCACGAAAATTTTACACGCGCGCGGGCGTCCTTTGACTCCTCGACCCGGCGGAACAATAAGAAAGGAGGAAAATGGAATCCATTAGATTCTCGACAATCCCATTATCCATAATGGGATCGTTGACTACGCCGTAGACCTAATTACCAACTGCCCTCTCCCTCTCTCTCTTGCCTCCTAAGTCTATCGCCGACGTTTTCCCTCCCTCGTCCCCGGCGGCCCCGTCCCCCCCGAGCCTCCCGCAACCGGCCGAATCAGAAAAGTTTTATTTTCCAAAGTTTCGAGCGATCCTAATAGGGGGTTCCGTTGACCTTTGCAGGTGACGCTGCCGACGTCCATGCAGAAGTCCAGCCTGAAGGCCACGCTGTCGGTAAACGGCGAGGGCCAGTCGGGCCCGGGGCACCCGGCGCGCTGCCGCGCCCCCAGCGTCGGCATCGACGTCGACATGGTGTCGGAGCTCGACCCCTCGTCCTCCGACAGCGGGATCGTGTCCCGGTGCGCGGTGGTCAAGCCCCTGAAGCTGCGCTTCTGCAAGCCGATCTTCGGGCGGAAGGCCATCGAGAAGATGAAGCAGCAGCACCACCACCACCACCACCACAACGACGAGCGCCAGCACCGCGAGCTCGCGGTCGAGGCGAAGCCGCAGAAGCCCCGCGACCCGGAGCGCGAGAAGCGGCGCCTGGCGAGGAAGAAGGAGAAGCGGGCCACCCTCATACTCGGCCTGATCATGGGCAGCTTCATCGCCTGCTGGCTGCCCTTCTTCTTCCTGTACATCGTCAAGCCGCTCTTCCCGAACCTCGCGATACCCGAGCAGGCCTTCGCCATCGCCTTCTGGCTGGGCTACATGAACTCCGCTCTCAATCCGGTCATCTATACGGTCTTCAACAAGGACTTCAGGAGGGCCTTCCGCAGGATACTCTTCAAATGAGGCAGCGACGGTGTCTTGCTTACGCCGTGAATCAACCGCAGACCACTTAGGGATGCGTGCTGCGAGCGTTTGAAGGTAACATTACAAATATTATAAGATTCAAAGTGGGCTCAAAGGTCATTCAAATCATTCTTTTAATGTGTCTGACTGAATATGGACCTATCTACTGATTTGAAATCTTTTTTTTCCTTATTTTCAAGCAATCGGCAATTATACTTTTTGAATTCCGTCTGATTGAATCACATGAAATTCTTCCGCAGCACTAACTTTACCGTTAAAATCTTACGCTCCTTTAAATAGGTTATTTACTCCGGGAAAAGGAATTTCAGATAGAGTAATTGAACGAAGCTTTCCCCTAAGCAATAAAGTTTTACTTCTATTAAGAGCTTTAAATTGTATCCGTAAGATGCACTCAGTTAACGTACAAAAAAACATAACTAAAACACATCAACAAAAAAACAGGGAAAAACTATCGTAAATTAATTAAAACCACAACAGTTTTAAACTTGATTTCTTCTATTTTTGCAGATACTGACTTTCAAAATAAAAGTAACAAAAAGCAACGTGAGCAGAAAATTCCAGTTTGACGACTGAAAAAAGGCGCGGACGCGGACAAGTAGCGCCGAGGAAAAAAAAGATCGAGCTCAGCGGGACGCGGAAAGATTTCGGAAAGCGTAACCAGAAGTTTCATTCCCCTAGGAACGACAAGGATTAGGCAAATTTGGGCACGAGATGAGTGTGCTGGCGCGCGAAAAAAAACCGTCCGTCGTTCCCTCTAACATTCCCTCCTCCAAGAATATCTTCCGTGGGTACAGCGGGCATTTATGCAGATTTCGAATTAAAAAAAATTTCAAAAAAACACACAGAATTGGAAGAAAATAGATGCGATTGGAGAGTGGGAGTTGGGCTCATGGTGCCTTCGTGTTCGAAATCGAGCAAAACAGCCGGCGAAGAGAGAAACGAATTTCGAAGGGAAAATCTTTTTTTGCGGACCCCCGGCCGAGGATCGAGAATGAAGATGGTTCCTAACCAAGGTGTTCGTAGGCCTTCGTCCGTCTACGACTGACGATGAAATAGAGGTGAGGCTGTAGGGTGAGAGCGGAGGAGGAAGGGAGACACGAAAAAAACTCCTCCCGAGCGAATTTCAAAGCACATCGAAATCTAACGTAGTCCTTGCGTGTATTATATTATAATGTAAATTTTAAAATTAAGCGATTGAATAAATGCGAGGGTAGAGATTTGCGCGCATGTAGCGGTGCCCGCGTACAATATGCGTGTGCTCTTGCGTGCGCGTAGAAGAACAAATAATCATCGAGCGAGTGGCGGCGTCGTGTTCTCTTGAAATATTGTCTCCATCTTAAAATTATTCGAAAAGTAACTTAACTTACAATCCTCAATAAAGATCGAAAGAACAAAAAAAAATGCAGTAATAGAAACACTTCTCTAAATGAATAATTAAGGGTAACCGAAGATTAACAGATTAATATTTAATAAAATCTAAATAATCAATGGACAAGCGCGTTAAATATTTTAACACTGGACCAATCGTAGAGATATATTTAATATCTTACAACTTTAAAACTGATAACAGACACCATCGTTTAAAATTAAGGTCTCTAAGGTGTAAAGGGAATGAAACAATATTGGTTTTTTAAAAGGATTTTTTTAAAAAAGGCGAAATTTCCAGGTATCTTAGGTGAGTAAAATTAAGAGACAGTCTAGGTGTAAACACAAGCGACGTTAATAACGCTGTCTGTTTGAGCCAATATTTCAATTCACCGAAGGAGGTAAAAACATTATCGTTTCCAAAAAAAAACTTATTTTGTATTTCGAAATTTGAGAAATAAAAATCTCCTTGGACTAAATGGATAATCGTAAAAAACGATATCTGCGATTTTTAAAAAGTCAGCAGAAAAGTCATTCCTTGCTATTCCCTTCGTACCCGCAAAAACATTTTCTCCTGACTCATCAAGCTATTCTTTCAACAAAGTGAAAGGCCACCTGATGCACTCGCTGTTGCATAATTCAAGCTGAAGCGACAATTGCAAATATTTTTTGTTAATATTCTATAATCAGTATAAAGGGTTCGACTAGAAACTTTCTCGTCAAATATAAAGAAGGGGTGAACACCGAGCAACCCTCGCTAAATTCGTGAATTGTGTATTTCTCGCGCTCGCAGTCCGAATTCCGCAGCAAAATGTTTAGAGCCGAATCGGAGCTTCGCCCGGGATCCCAATGACCCGGGAGGCAGGGTAGGCGGGTCGCGAACGCAGCGCGACTCCTTGAATATTCATGCGATCGCCAGCGACGATGAATATTTAGCTGACGATATAATACGCGGGTCCCCGTAGCTCGCGCTCTTTCTCATTGACCCGGAAGAGCGGCCGCGAGAAATGCCTCGATCTCACCAAATTCCAGGCGATCGCGCCGCGCCACCTTGAAATTTTCGTGCAAATGACTTTTGCCCTGATAATTGAGGAATTTCCCCGGGCAAGCTCTTAATAATACGACTTTGGCGATTTGGCAAAAGTGCGGCCGAAGTTATTTCTGTTTTAAAATCTTCTCTGAATTTGGAAAAGCAAATCTCCACTTTATTTTAAATATTTCATCGAGCGAAAACATATACTGCACGCTTGAAAAAATGGAGCAGCTTCATCGCTCTTTGGAATATATACTTTTAGATAAAATCCTTTAAAATTTTAATAAATGTTTTCTTTTTCAGTTTCAGAGAACATTACAATGTAGAAACAATTTTTTTCAAATGCTGCAGTGTATTTTTGGGTTTTTAACATTTTAGTGAGTACAATGTGAATTATTGTGAAAAGAACGTATCGAATATTTGAGGCAAATCAACTTTTTGTTGGTGAACAAAGCTTCGAGCGGAAATTATTCAATGATGCGATTAACAATAGTTATGGACTTTTTTTCTCAAATGCCGTTTAACAATTGTTTTATATTTACTCATTCGACATGATAGATTTCATTAAAGATTATTGGAATCCTCGTATACTATTTGTTATTCAAAATTTTGCCTCTGCACCGTTATCTGCGTAAATTAAATATTCTATATACAAAAGATTCTAAAAATAAATATATTGTGTTTCATTTTTACAATTCATTGATCAAACTTATATTAAAAGTTTAAAAAAAGAAATTAACTATCATTATATATGTAAAGAGTTGACGAAATTAAATCTATAAAATGTTACTGTTAAATTTTGTTCTCTTTCTAGGAAAAATTTTTCAATCAAAGCGTTTGAGAATGTTTAAGGATGGTATAAACTAAGCAAACGTTAATTAAATGAAAAAATTAAAATTTATAGATTTATTAATCTTGAAAAAGAAAATAAAGTGAAAACTGCAAAAAAAAATGTTACACCATTTTCTCTGAGAATTGAATCCATTAATTTAAAAAATTGTAACTTTAACGCAAAATCATGAATTAAGTTTGATTAATTCTCAAGTACTGCCAACAGTTAATCAAGCAAAGCAGTCTCTTGTTAAAATTGTATTTATTTCGGCTTATCACTTGAATCCTCATGAAATGAAACAATCACTAGGAAAAAATAACTTTGGCGAAAAGCTGGAGATATCGGAGGGAAAAAGACGTCTCCCGTAAATTTGTAAGTGTGTATAAAATGTAAAGCAGTAGGTTCTTCTTCGAGCGCCATCCACCTTCGCGAAATCCCTCGATCCGCAACACTCGCGCCACCGAATCGAGTGCACGTGTCGCTCTTGAACCAGCCAGCTTTTTTTATTTCCCGCCGAGCACTTCGGGATCTCACTTGATCACGCGTGCACCGGGATAACCGAGCTCGTTTGACAGCTTCGATTCACCGCGGCGATCCTTCCATTCGACACTTCGCGATCTGACGTGTTCGCCCCCGTGTCTCTGTTACTTCCGGGATAGAGATTCCGTTCGGTCGACACAATGGAGTCGTTCTTTTAGACTTTAGTTCAATTTTTCCACGAATGAGCGAGTAACGATTTTATTGCAACAATGAAAACACGATTATTTTCGTACGCACCGAGCATTTTCGTCATTTCAAAAGAAAAACGATAATCAAACAGTTGCACATATTTTCGTGCGATTCAACATGAGAGTATTTTATAATACAATTTTAGCAGTCAAAGTTTGAATTACAAAATACATTTTAAAGAGACATAATGTGATATGATTTTTGTAAGTGTCACTGCATTTGTCAGACTCTTTAAATGACATTGAAAATAAAGAAAGGTTTCAGAAACGGTAAATCCCTCTTTAAAAGAAAATAAATTATCTGTGACGTTAAGGATTTAAAACAAAAATATTCTGACAGTCTACATTGGATTTCCTACTAAAAGGTAGAGTAGAGAACGAAGGAAAGAAATTTACGTTTGTCACCGGTATTTATCACAAGTTACGACAATCCGCTCCAATATATATCCACGTGTACACTCGCGTGTCCATATATAGTGGCTTTAAAGCTAGGCACGCAATAAAGCATAAAGAAAATGATAAAGATAATAGTGCAAAAGAGGGAGGAGGACGCGATAAAGAAGGCGATATGTAAATAAAGGGAAAAAAGCGCATAAATACAATACACAAGGCGTTCTAAAAAGTTTTACCATGCGCGACTCGCATTTACCGGGACATTTAATTCTCTAAAAGTCGCTGACAAATAAGACGAACAAAATGTTTCCTAATAATTAAGTAGAGTGTGCGTGGGTGCGTGTAAATAAAAATCTAAGAAATTAAGCAAAACTATAAATTTGTATCAAGTGCGAAAAAGTCGCGAATTTAATCACGTATGTACATACTAAACTTTATCAAGTAAATTCATCATGAAGGTGAAGGAAAAAAACCGAAATTTGCATTGACTAAGGACTTTAAATCATCGTAATGCGTAGTAAGAAAACAAGAATATACGCCTGTGTTTTTCCTTTTTATATCTAAAGTATATTATATAACGAAATTATCGAGCAAGCGAGCTTTTCGCAGCGCGGATCCATCACGTACATTTATGCAAGTATATGTACTTCACGTACATAAAACGCTATTTACCTTTCATTCTTCCTCGAAGGCTGGAAACGTTCGCGACAACGTCACGATAACAGATTTTCGAGGATGCTTTTGCCATTTTTGTTATATCAGCCACTACAAGCGAGAGCGAATTTGCGCGAGGCGGACCAACAAAAAAAAGGAAATAATAACGAAAAAAGAAAAGAATTAAATTTCACCCGCGATCCGCGAAGGATAAAAATTAATAAGCGAATCATGCAAACGATTAATTTAGCCTCGGGGATGTAGATTTCGTTTTAACGCGAGGAACGGCCTGTCGGCTGATAGAATTTTTCCACGGGAAATAGGATTAAAGTCGTCGGGCACAGACAGAGAATGAGGTGAGTTTTTTTTTTTTTTAAAAAAAAAGGAGCGCGGAAAAAGTTCCGCGTATTATCAAGCCGCGGGCAGGATGTGTACGCGTATTACGGAATTGAAATCTAGCTTCGCCATGCAATAATAAGATCAAAACGGGTAAAAACTTTGTATACACGGAGAAAACGAAAGCCGATTGCAGTACGACGACGTATAAGATTTAAAAATCGAAAATAAAAAAAAGTACATAAAAAAAAAGATACATAATGAGAACCGTTGAATTTGCAATTACTAAGATTTATTCGATCGATAAAGTGCAATTTACAATAAATAGTCTGATACATTAATGTAGTTGTCCTCTATCCATAAATCAATATTATACGAAAATCAACGAATTAGGGGTGCGTGAGATTGTGTGTCTCAGTTTATTGATGCTCGTACATCTGTCTAACTTAAGTATCACTGCAGAAAATTTGATTATGTTTATACACAACTATCGATCTCATATCACGTTTAGTATATCCGGTAGCGTAAACACAAGCATTGCAGCTGTTAAAAGAGTAGAAATATAATCGGCGCGTCAACGCGGTGATCACCTTCAACGATTGAATAAAAAGGAAAATTTAACCACCACCGCTGTGTCGTTAGATTGAAAAATAAAAAACGTAGATCTATCAGTATAAATCCGACGTGCGGATATCAAAGCAATATTCGTGATATTTGTAATAAACTAGTAAAATAGTAGGCGCGAAATCGATCTTAGCTTAGCTACAGTATTAAAAGTGAAATGCTAAACGAAATCATATGCGCATAAGTGGTAACTTAGACACACCATCTCATTGCCTTGTTATCCAATGTATGTCCTTTAAGTTGAGGAAAAAATACAAGAGTCGCACTGGCGCACATTTAAGCGATTTCTCGCACGTAATTTCCGAGTGCAGCACACAGCGCGGCTCCGATTAATCGATAAACTTCCGCTGGGAAAACGGGAAAGGGGCGCGCAAGAGAAGCCCATCGAGGATATATAGCTAAAGTGAAACGATGTAGATGTGCGTTTGTCGGGCACTAAACGGGAAGAAGAGAAATTACCTCGAAAAATGACGGTTTATATTCCCCTTTTATTTCGTTTACGTGCTAGTTCATAAAATTGAACGTAAAATCACTTGAACTTTTATTTAAAATTATTTCCATCAATATTATTTATTTACAATAAAAGAAAAATATTTGGATTTTGTAGAAAGAACATACATGTGTGTACATTCTAGAAAATTTAATGCGGTCATTGAAAGACAAAGGCAGTGAATATCGCTGAGCTTTGGTTAGAAAGCACCAGTACGGAGCCCACTGATAAGACAATGACCAGCTCCAATAGATTATTAATGCCGAATCCCGATAAATAAATTAAGAGATGTACATAGTTTGAAATAGACCAATAAGTCATAAACGTAATATGATGACCCTTCATTTACCTGGTTAATCCTATATGGTCGCACGCATATTCGCTGCCTCAGATGCAGCTCTACACACTTTCCAAATTTTCCTGCTATTTCTTTACTTCCCATCATTACAAACGAAAATTTCCTCCTTACAAAGTAAAGCCAGTATATAACGACTGAAATCTCTTTTAAAGTAAATAATTGCAACGCTCGTCATTACGTACTTTTGGCGAAAATCAGAAAAATTGGAAAAGCAGCGGCGGAAAGGTAAAAACGAGCGAGTGGGTCACTTTGATTTACTCTCGAGACTGGTAAAGTTTGAAATGAGGGGGTGGCGATGTGGGGGGCGGGGATGAAATGACGTAACCGAGCGGTAAATGAACCGTGAACGCGTACTCAATTAAGAGCGAGCCACTTGAAACTCAATCCGGCGAGCTAGCTCGCGGAAGTTAACGGTCACGGTTTCGCGAATTCGCCCCGGTCGATTTTATATTTATGGGCCGCGCGCGCGCGCTTGATTAATTTACGCGCTCATTACTGCTTGTCGGTGCCGTTTCCGCGGGCGGAAATAAACCGGCGAAATTTAATCGAGAAGATCCCGCGGCACGACTGAGATAAATCTTCGCGCAATTCGGGGGAAAACAGTTTACCCCGCGTTCTAGTCGCTCTAACCGCGAGGGAGATCATAAAATTTATGATAATTTAATCAGGTTTTATACTTTTCTCCTCGGGATATTTTTATTAATTTTCATTTCTTCGAGATATAATAAAGGGCTATTCAATCCGTTCGCGTTTATTTTCAACCTCCTATGCGTTTAATTTAAAAATCTTTAATTCACGACTGCAGCGGAAGCTGCAGGGAAAATAAAAGTTAATTTTAACATTTTATGATAATGAAAAAGTTTAAATATTTAACTGGACGCTTAAGCTGCCTTGAATTAGAAAAACTTCTTTAAAGTGAACTCGATTTTAATTAAATAAATTTCGCTTAATCGAAATTATTTCATTTTATTTTTTCTGATTTTTCCTAACATTTGACGTTTGCGTTTCACCACTGCTCCATTTAGCAAACTATCGCTTGATCCACTCAACTTATTAACTTTTCAACACAGTTTTTGAAAATCAAGTGGCCCATCGATTTGTTCAAGTCAATTACCGCTTACTTTTTCTTCTTCTTCCGCACCCTCTTTTAACCGTTATCAATGAAACTTTAAATTCTCCGACTTCAAAGTAGTTTCAAAAAGACCACTGAAGCACTGATCGTTTTATTAAATTTTTTAACTTTTACCAAGTTCATCCAGCCAAGCCACCGTCGCCTTTTTCAATTTCTGGAAGACCGCCGGTGCCGAGAAAATTCAAAGAGAAAAGAGCAATTAACGCGTGATAATTCAATCCAAACTATCCGCAAAGCCTACGATATTATCAATTCGTTAAACTACTTCACATGCAAGGGGAAACATTCATTTCGTATAGAAGGTAAACTTTTCCCGCTTCCATAAGTGAAAATATTCCAAGATGAAAAGAAAACTCAGCGGCACTTTTCTCCCAATCTCCCCGACATTAGAAAGCCATTTTCCCCGTAAAGCTTTAATTTTCCCTTTAAATTAAAAGCAAACGTAAAAGGAGTTAGGCGGAGGCGGCTCGTCTACGCACGTGGCGCCGCTAAAATCACAAAGTCACAATATATAACCGCGGAGAAAATTCAAAGTGCGCAGAGTCGCCGACGGGGTTCGAGGGGGCGGGAGAAAAAGGCCGATATTGCTCGAACTCGTTAATCCCTCGCCTCCGCTTCGATATGTAAGTAGCTCGCTCGGAACGAAGAAAAGCTGTTCACGCGCCCCGCCGCGCGTATATTCAGGAACAGGGGTTATTCATTGGAGCCGCGCTGTTATTTATTCCATTTACCGGGGAATACTTACGGATATTGTATATATAAGGCGCCGCAGCCAAATGCTTATGAGAATTAAGGATACGGAATGTTCGAGATACTACTGTACGTGTCTTTTATTGACTTGTGAAAGATAATTTATGCTTTTCGTGCCTCGATTTAGTGAATATGGTCATTGTTCATATAAATTTATTGCAAATGCTTCTGAAAATAATTACGAGTCTTCAAAATAGATTACTTTTATTTTTATTTCATTTTTCTCCACTTCGAGGTTACAGAATTTTAAATTTTAATACTTTTAGCCGTTAAAATTGCTTTGAAAAATTATTCACGCGCTTAAAATATTACTCAGCAAGTCGCGCAACCATTCATCTTTTTAAAATTTCTTTCGCTCTTTTCACTTTAATTACGTATAGGCGAAACTGACTGTTTTGCTCTTTTTCACGTCATCTGGTGCTTTTAGCGTATTACTTTATTACCATCGTAATTATTGCAAATTCAATTAAGTTCGTACTTACGCCAGTGCAAATGAAATTCAAAATTTACCAGACATCGTCGCTTTGTTTTTGAGTTTTCACATTTAAAGCGCGAGTATATACCTTATAATTATGCGAAACACATGCGCAACGAATTCGCTGCAGCTGATGATTGCAGTAGTTGTAAATTTTAAAGTTTCACTCGTAGAGAGAAAAATCAAAATATGTAAAATCGTTACAACGTAGAAGTGCATTTTAAAAGTCTAGGAAACATTTACTTTAACGGATATTGCATTAGAGCGTTCAATGAAAAATCAACATTTCTGCAAGTTGAAATCTGCGACACACTGGCAAAATGATTATATCAATTTATTGAAATGATGATTTTTTTCAATAATTTCTTTCAACTAACGTGTTCGTTACGACTAACGTTGAATTTAAAAAAATATATATATTTTTTATGCTGTAAACATGAATATTTTTATTTAAATTAAGATTGATATGAAATCAAAATAAACACATTTTTGTTTTACTTAAGTTTATTAGAGTAAACATCGATTGATTTGAACTCGATGGAATGATATTTAAAAAAATATCAAAACAAAAGATACTTAGCATCGCTATGTCAAATATACATTTAGTAGTGTACATTTTCCAAATGATATAAATTTATAAATATATTATATATTGCGCCATCCTCACATCTAATAGCAAATGCAGTTAAGGCAATTTTTTTATACAATAAAAATCAATATTAAAAATACTTAATGTATAATTGTACTATAATAGTAGCGAGATTTCTAAATGTACTTTACGTATTGTGTATATACTGTAAAAATGTATTTAAAAAAATCACACGATTTACATCTAAATATCTCTCAAAGGAACAAGAGAAGGAAATTGAAGAAAACTGTACATATTATACTATCATAAATCTGTAAAATCTTTGATAAATGAAAAAAAACTATATGATGAAGCAGCACCTTAGAATGATTATAACAATCGTATACTCATATACAAGCAATCGACATTTTTCTTTTGTTTACTTTTTCGTTGTTTAAACCTACAAGTTCGTGAAACGGGTGCTAAGAGTAATGGAATTAAAAAAAAACATAATTAAGTGCATACAAGCATTTAATACAAAATAAAACTAACTTATTAAACTAACGAGATGCAAAAGGATCTTATTATTATCTTATAATAAAAAAAGGGAAGTTCACTCGCGCGCAAATAAAAAAAATAATGCACTCTCGGTCCCTCCGATCGCACCGTAGGTACGATAACTCCGAGGATCGAGAAAATTGCAGTTTTTTATCAATAAAGAAACAACAAAAAAAAAAACAATTAAAAAAAGAAAACGTCTATGTGTATCTTAAGAAAAAAAATAAGAGTACTCTTGACGTAAGCAATGCACTGTAAGTAGATAAGAAAATTTTAATAACAAAATAAAGGAATGGCTATGCGGCGACGAACAAAAATGAACAAAACGAAGAAAACAGTAAGAGTGCGTGAGGCAAGAATAACTTATTTATAAGTTCATTACAATGTTAAGAAATACGTACTTGCAAATTTTCTCGATTTCGCTCGTTTGAAAAACGATATTACATGCGCGTAACAGTTCAACATTCAACTAATTCAATATACACGATAAGTGTTCTGTGCAAAGGGCAGAGGAAAATTATAAACAAATTTTATTTCCTTCGACGATGTAAACGACGATACAATTTTAACGTTTTGTAAAAAAAAAAAACAATGTGAGGATTGCGCAATCGCAGTTTACACTTTCAATTTATTTAGAGAGACGTGTAAATTGAGGTTGCGCAATTCGTTTGAATTTATATGAAACTTCACTCTCGAAATTCTAAAGATTATACAGTGTAGTTTTCTTGATGTGTTTTAATTGAGAAACGTACTTTTAGCTGTCAAAAAAAAACTTTAAGCGCGTTTTATTTTTTTTGTTTTAACGAATTGATATAAATATATATTATACATATATAAATATGATAGACGATACGATTGAACATGTGCGATGAACAGTGTACATAGCATTTTTTTGAATCATTTGTAGTTTGCAGTGCAGACTTCACTCAGAGAATATTAGTTGATAAATTAAATGTGAAAAACAAAAAAATGTATCGTTGAAAAAAATATACATATTATAAAAAAAAACTTTCTGTTTTTAGACCCTCTTTTACATTCTTTCCAACTGCTCAATACTTTTTAAATTACAAAATTACAATTTATACTTTATTATTTATTTTATTCAAAGTTTTCTTATTGTTTAACTAATAAACAATTTTTGTTTTAATTTTTGTTTAAAAAATAAATATTTTAACTTTTGTGTATTGCAGTTAATTGACTTTTGTTTGCGTTAACTCAAGGTAAGTAAATATTTAATCGAACTTTGACAAACGGAGCGAAGAAAAAGCCCAGTGAAAATAATAGTTTGCGGAATGTACAATTGGCCCGCATACTGCAACTCGACCAACATCGGGCATCGTAACGAGCGACGGGGCGCTAAAAAAACGGCTTCGTATGCTTTGACCTCAAGATAACTGCAACTCGTTCCCTCGTCTCTTTGTAATTGTCGATTGACGAGCCGCCAGCCGAGGCGCGAAAGTGTACGGCTTGTCCGTCGCGTTCGGCCTTCCGCCGACTAAGCCATTTTGGAAAATCTATAGCACCCCATTACGTGGGAGCCGTTACTTTTACTTCGCTGGAAACGGCCAAAGTTCGACGTTGCCAGAAAGACATCGAGCTTCAAAATGATTTTTTTCTCTCTTTTATTAGCGCCATCAATTATTTTTCTAGTACAAATGACATAAGCTTTTCTTTATTGTAATAAATTGTTTTCGAGTAAATTTTGCACAGCTTATTGCATCCGACGCTCGCGGGCACAAGTGCGCTGCCTACACTTAGTTGAGGCTTGCAATAACCGAAAATGGAGTACTTCAGCGATAGAAGAT
The DNA here is from genome assembly GCA_035586675.1 of Eurytoma californica. Classification (NCBI taxonomy): domain Eukaryota; kingdom Metazoa; phylum Arthropoda; class Insecta; order Hymenoptera; family Eurytomidae; genus Eurytoma; species Eurytoma californica. The sequence goes on along the minus strand of JAXIUT010000037.1, from coordinate 24,928,986 downwards.
CTTTTTATGCTGAGCTTACACATTTTAATAAACCTTGGAATATCGACGCTTACCATCTTGATGCAATTTTGAGGTGGCTGTACTCCAATATCTGAGCCCTATTTGATTAGTCAATCAGTTTTAATGCTCCTCTGTTTGCATACTTGCCTACCCTTTTATTAAAAAAGCTTCGCTAGAAAAATTTTCATTTTATAACATTTTCAATCTTTAAAATTTAAAAAAAAATATAGCTCAATTGTTTGATTAAATTTCAATTACACAAGAATAAATAAGTTATAAGAATCAACAATTAGCTTTCTTGTGAAGATTATTGTAGAAATACATTTTTATTCTCAAATTGAAGTTTGAAAGGGAGGGTTTAACAATAATACCGCGTTCTATTATCGCGGGTATACTCTGAGAGAAGCAACTGGCATAGTCTCCCTCTTTCTTGTTAAACGTTGGTAAAGCCGCGATAGAGTCGCGCATAAAAGGATTATGAACTTTGCCGTGCCACGTGATAGACTCGTTGAAAAGAGCAAGCAAGCAGCCAAACTTCTTCGAGTGCGAAATAAATGAGTTTAACGAGTAGGAGGCCGAGGCACGCGGCCCCGAGCAGAAAGACTATAAACCGTAATTGGAAATCTGGAAGACGGTAAAGCTGCATTATAAACCAGGAAGTAAAATCTATTATTATTTCTTTGTTTGTTTTTAACAAAATGTTGGAATTTCTTTGATTTTTTCTATCAAATAAGTAAATATATAAGTAATAAATATAAGTAACTGTATAGATTTTTCAATTATTTAATTATAATTACACAAGAAAGAGATTTGGAGCGATTGAAAAAAATTTAGACTAATGATCACGAAGAAAAAAGGAGAAATTTAAAAACTGCCCGCAAATATTCGGTACTAAGCCGAAAGAACACCGCGTAAAAATTTGTAACGGCCAGGATTTCATGTGGGCGCATAACACCGCGGCTGAGGGGATCGTTCTGCAAAGAGGCGCATAACCGCTGAACCGGCGCATTTCGGCCGGGAGATAAAGCCGGCTGGTAGGCTAGTTTAATGAGAGTCCGGCAGCACGAGCACCGAGACAATGGCCGCGGCCCTTTCTGTTTTTTTTTTTTTTTTTCTTGCTTTAACGTCTTTGAAAACGGCCGTCGACCGATCGTTCCGCGGTTTTGTGCCCGAGCGCGCAAAAGAGGCCGGTCGGCCGCGAAAACGACCGGCGGCTTTCAAAAGCATTTCGCCGCCTCGCGACCGAGATTGCCGCGGCAATCCAACGCCCCGCGATAATACGACCCGCTCGAGCCCTTTAAGCACTCTTTTAACGAGAACGTGTTATCGATGCACGCGGCTATGGATAATTATCTCGGATTTTATAGGCTTCGCATTGATTGTGCTTTTCTATTTTACAGCGTATAAAGATATCATTTATTCCTTTAGTTTCTTTTCGTCTACTAATGTTTTAACCAGGTAACATGCCAGAATGTACTTATCAAAGCGGCCTTTTCTGACCCTAAGATGTGGAATTTCTTTATAAATCGTAGGGAGAGAAAGAGCCACTTTGCGCCCGCGAAATGGACTCAAAAAGAACTTCCTACACGGAAAGAAAAATCTTACTCCTCCAGTAGGTACACGGGTACTCGAGAAGTATAGGGTTATTCTTACTGTA
>JAXIUT010000037.1:24902583-24927229 GCA_035586675.1 Eurytoma californica | reverse complement strand
TTATTATACGAGTCGCTTTGCCGCGCACGCGGGAATTTTGATAGGACGCGCTTCTGCTGCAACTTGCGTAAACATCTAACTACGGCCAGGAGGCTGCTGACGCTGTTGTTGTTGTTGTTGTTACATCGTCGAACTGCAGAAATTTCGCGCATCTCCACGGAACTCACGAAACGGCGTGATAAAAATACACGGCCCGTGAGCTGTCTCCTGAGCGCTCACTTGGGGATCTGCATATCAGGAGTGGAAGTTTCAATCGATTGCAGGATGCATGTACGTTTATTGCTCACCCTAGTGAAACGACCTTATAAAAACTGATTAAATCTCATTAATTCTGACCGAATAAGATATGCGCTTTCTGCACCCTATTTATGCGGTTTTATAAGCTCGTTTCAATAGGGCAATCTAAGATTGTCAAAATAAATTTTATGTGAGTATATCATACTTTTTTAGTTAATACGTGAATTATGACGTTCTTAAAGGATTTGGAAAGAAATAAATAACATCTTTACTCTGAGCAATTTTACGTTACTTCTCATATCAATCTTTTTATTAAAAGACGGAATAAATAAAATAAAAACATTTTCTGCGTTATATATTTCTGATCATTATCGCGACTGCATCTACTCCCGGCAATAATTCCCTGCATAAACATGCAATTCCAGATTGAGCCAAATTATTTTTCGATCAACAGTGGCGGAGGTACGATTATTAGCGTAAAATTAGCGTGAAATAAAATTCCCATCAATTTTAAAAGAGCCGTCGGTGAAAATCGATTCTTTCATTTCCTCGCACAAAAGTCGCCTATAAAACCTGCAAAGGTGAACCGCGCGCGAACAGAGTAAATGAAGTCGAGGGCAAACTCGAACGTTTTTTCTTTTTCGTCTGTTTGCATTGCGATAATCAAAGGGCACGTTACGTGAGGGTATACATCAGAGAGCCGCGGCCTTCCCCCCGCGGCGAAACGCTGGCCCGCCGCTGCCGCGGCTCGCCGTTTTCAGCGGGACGATTATTGTTCGTCCCTGCTTGCAGCGCCTCTGCCTTTTAAATATCCCGTTGCCTCAATTTTTTAAAGGAAATTTCTCATCAAATTCCTGATTAGTTCACTTTAATTTTTTTTACAAGAAGTGTATGTTAAATGATCAGATAAAACAGCTTTCTTCAGCTGCATTTTTATTGGTAATTCACCAATTAATTATTCATCTTTATTGAACAAAAACGTAAAAGGAAAATTATCCATTTCCTTGAATCAGTTTATCAACTATAATGCAGACTCAAGTTGTAAGAAAAAATAACGTTTATTAAATTTGTATATAAAAAACAGATTCATTCAGTACAAAAAAATATGTACAACACACATACGTATTTACAATACAAAACTATATGCATTTTAAATTACAAATTTCAATTCAATAATGAAATGATGCTCCTTACTAATAATTAATGTATCAATAAATTAAACTATTTAATATTTTCACTGTGGCAACTCCGCAGCTTTCTTTTTTTTCCTAAGTTTCATAGGGATTGGAGCAGGATTTTTGAAGACAGTGCTAAAACAAACATATATCACGTATGAGTTTCAAAACTAAATCAAACTTTTTCCAATAGATTTCATTTTGGTATATTGTGTACATCTATGAAATAAATCAAGAGCATATATATACTTACTGGCAAGTTGTGCAGATTGGACTAAACTTGCAGAAAACTACAATAAATATAAAAAAATATATGTAAGTTTTTTCTTTGCAAAAGCCAAATAGAATTCTCAACTTGTAAAGAATTGTGTTACTCACTTGAAAGACAAATGGAACATACAAAACCAGTGTCTATCAACTCTTGATGACAGAAACAGGCTGCTCGATAATCTACTTTAACAGGTGGTGGTAATACTAAATTTGACCTTACTGCTGGATCAGGTAAAAACACCCACTGAAATTAAAAAAATTATTAATCTACAATTCTTGGATTGTATATTAAACTAATATGAGTTAAACATACTAATAGATATTGAAGTAGTCCTGCTAACGGGGGTTGACCGTTTTGTTGAGGAATTTTAAGAAAATGACCACCAGTGAGATCGCAACCTTGTTGAAGTAGTGTTAACTCATGGTCTAAACTGCAAACATCCAACATTACTCCCTAAAAGTAAAATTATCATTTTACACTAATAATATAACACATGATACTTTATTTTAAATACCATTTTCTGAGCAGTGAAAAAAATATTCATGTAATTCATGTATTGTGTTGCAGAATCTTGACTAGCTGTAATAACTAATACCCTGGGATGTAATTTTTCTCCAGCACTTTTTTCTCTTTCAAGCCTTGCAATATAACAAAGAGCCATAGATAGAGCTCCAGAAATTAAACTTTCTTCATTGCCCTTTCTATCCATTGACATATCTCCAATCATTTCATGAATTTGACGACGAACTGTGCGTTCAAGCTGTGTAAATTTTTCATATTGTCCATCAAACTGCCTGACTTCTGCCATCTTTTCTAATGGATAAAGAAATTGTGCTCCTTGGCTGTGACAGGCCATTATTGCAAGAAGGTTGTTTGGCGTCTGCATCAAATGTGCATTAGCAAATACAATTGTTGAATCTAAACATTGCGTTACCACTTGATTTACAAGCTTTTGCATAGGATTAACATCCAAAATTATAATAAGAAGACTTTTTTCAATTTCTGAAAATAAAAACATTACATTATATTTTTATTGTAACACAAATTAAAAATTTTATAGAGGTTTTATAGTATAATAATATTTTTTATATGAATAAAAAATATTTTTTAAAAATTTTTTGTTTTTTAATGATTCACGTATTCACAATTCTTATGTTACAGGTTAGGTACGAAACGAATTTCTTTTCTATTCTCCAGATTTTTATTAAACTTTTAATTAAGCTTATAAATAATTATATAAAATTACAAAATACGTACCGGTGGCCATTATGAAATGTTGTTGTTTACAAATCTTTAACAATGTAGTATTTAGCTCCAATTTTCTCTCGTGGAACGTTGAAAAATTGTTTACATTTCTAGTTTGCTTCTAAAACTGCCCTGGAGAGGTCATGACAACTTCACCGCTTTTAAATATGCCGCATCCGCAGATTGCTATTGCAATAATTAAAATAAAAAATATGAAACTAAAAAACAAATGAGTAATGTAAAATAATTGCTGCGTATAAAAAAAAATTCTAATTAATTTTACAAAGCTTACCCTTTTAAAGTGTATAAACAATGCAAAACTATGCCGAGTGTCCAGACTCGAGACATACATATACTATACACAAGCCCAAGCCGAAGTTGAGTACTTTACCTTTACGTCGTTGACGGTAGAAGCAGAACGAAAATTCTTGGAAAGAGCGCGCTTTGGACAACAAGCGATTGAAAAAGCGCGCGACGCCAAGCGCATAGCGTGTAGTGGGAGTTTTGTGGACGATCGCTGCGACGAGCTCGCGTTATTTTTTCCTCGTTTACGTCTATTTCTCGGCTCTTTTCATTTCAGAATCATGTATTAGCATTAAGTGAAGTTAAAAAAACCCTTGTGCTCGTTTATTTCGTGTATAAACGTTGTATTTTCATCGTTATTAGAGCTTTGTGTAAGTAACAAACAAACCTAGGTTATGACACCACTTATAACTTAACAGCCTAGGTTATGATTCACTATTATTTTTAAGTAAAATACTTATTAAAGTTTGTTATATAAATAAGTACGTATGGTCTCAATCGATAAGATTTTTACAAGTGCAATCATTTTTAGATTAAAATATCAATAATACTATAACCATTCGTTTACGGACATTCTTAATTGTTTCAGATATAATTCAGACATGGCAGTTGTAGCTAAAGAAGATGTTAAATCTTATTCGAGCATCGATGACGAAGAAGATGCACTATTAAATGAAGCAATTTCTTGCAGCAGAAATCTAGAAATAAAAACAGATGATGATGAGGAAGACGAAGAAAAACAAAATACTTCTACACAAGCACAACGAAAGTCAACAAGTTTGGCATGGTGCGATATGGAGTCCTCTTGTTCGAATCCTTCAGATTTATCAACATCCAATGGTAAAATAGATTTGTCTGCAATAGAAGGGAAATTAAACATATCATTAAAAAATGGTAATATTGAGGATGATTTTGCAAGTAACCATGATGCAGAAACAGAAAATAATATTGATGATGAAATAGAAAATGAGAATTTTATTGACTCAAATGGTTCAGAAAATAATTCAAGAGCTAGAAAAAGGATACGAGAAATCCACGATGCAGATAATGAAAAAGAGGAAATGAAAATTTCTAGGAATAGGCGAAATAGTACTTCAAGCTCTAGTACTATTTCAGGAAATAGTAATCCTAAAAATACAGAATATGAGACTGATCCTGCTGTATTAGCTCGTAGGCAGAAAGATATTGATTATGGAAAAAATACTATAGGCTACGATAGATTCACTCAAGAAATTCCAAAGTAAGTATAAAAAAATTCAATTTCTTTTCTTAAATATAATTCTCTGGTTCAATTAAATATTCAATAACAAATAAAAATTAAATATATTTTTCTATAAATATTGAAGATAATGCATGTAATAAAATTATTCCAATATTTAATTCTGAAACTAATGAAAATAATTATTTATCAGAGATCAACGCACAAAGGATCATCCACGAACTCCTCCAATGTACACTAAATACAGCAGGAGAGGTTGGGATGGAATGGTAAAACTTTGGCGAAAACAACTTCACCTTTGGGATCCAAAAGATGAAGACGATGAAAATAATGATGATAATTTATAGACAAATAAATACTGCTGTTTCCTATACATTTAAGATTCTTAATAATAAGATGAAAAACTTTTGTCATTTTTTCAAGTAAATTATTTCCGTGTTTTATAATACTTTTCATACATGTTATGTTAAAAATACAAAACAATTAAATATTGTAAACATCTATTTTTATATACCTATAAATAATTACAGTTTATGTCAAAAATTTGTGAAAAAATATTTTTTCATACTCAACAATACCTTATAACTGTACACTGTAAAATATAACAAAATTTTTTTAATCAGAAGAACTTAATTCTAGTTTTCTTAAAATTGCATCAAGTTTTTGGTTTGTCTTTTGATCCATTAATTCTATTCGTTCCATCAGTCTTCTTTCCAAACTAGCAAATTTGTCATCTATGTATGATTTTAAATCAAGATTGTCTTGACATGAAGTGTCATTTTGCTCTTTACTATCATGATTCAATGTTGTCTTGTGAATATTGTTACTTTTAATGCTATCTTGAGATCTATATGAACTCCAGCTCATTGTAGTTAGTTTTTGTAAGCATGCTCCCATGTCATCACCAAAGGAACTACTTTCACCTGCGCTGAAAGATTGTAAAACCCTTTTTGCCATTTCAGCTCTATCAGGCCTCAGTTCATTACTGTTACTCAAGAGATTATTAATGACATCAAAGTCAAAAGAGGTTTTTGAATTTTCTGCTTTTGCTTCAGTAACAATAAGTTTTATTCCATAAATCCACATAGTTGTTCCTTTATTTTTCATTCGAGTAAACTGAAATTAATTATTTAAATTAGTTTAGTTTAATATTATTTATATTTCCTTATGATTAATTTAATAGTTACTTTTATGCTAGCTTCTGTAGATGGAGGTTGAATAGTAGCTTCAGCAAAATACACTGCATGATCTTGAAATTCATCAACAAAATCTGCAAAAATTGTTGCAGCATACTCTCCAGATTGTTTGAAGAATTCTAATACTGATGCTTCAGAAACAACTGCAACACGAGCAATTTTTTGTTTACTTTTAACTTTAAATTCTACTTTACATGCCTCTGTAAAGGGATCAGACTTTAAAGCCACACATGTGTCTAACGATACAACATCTTCAAGGTTTGTCCTAAAATAGAAACATTACAATGAATAAAATAATCATTAATTTAAATAGCAGCCTAATTCAAATAAGAGATATCAAAAAAGTAAATACCTATCAGGAATTTCCGATAGCAAAGAGGTAGAAATGCAATCATTTAAATTTTTATTATTATCTATATCCCAGTTGGATGATGCTGTAATAAAAGAATCGTCACTTTTCTTCTCTGATTCATCACTCTGAGATAATTCTTCAATATTGCAAGGTGATTCCATAATCACTCACAGAAATAATTAAATATAAAATAATTATGTTTTTTATTTCTGTTAGTTTATTTTCTTCCTGTCACCGCAACATACTCAATTAGTTAAAATCATTGCCAAAGTTTGTTAAGTGCTTTTATAAAGATATAAATATCCAATGGTCCCGCTAACAATAACAATGCCAAGCTTTGAGGTTAGGGACGCCACATATGACGATGACAACAAAATACCGGTAGCAGAATACATATACTAATAAAGAGAAAGAATTTTCGAAAAAGATGAAGGTACTTCATAAAAAATAATTTAAAAAATAAAAAATTTGGAAAAAGCGTTTAAACTGTTTCTATTACATCTAATTTTATTTGAGTTCATAATTAAGACATTATTAATTGTAAAAGTACATATGTCATAATTACAAAATTATTTTCGCAAATTAATAAGAAAAAGTTACACTTACAGACATTTAAAACAAAAAAATTGAACTTCAATAAAATTGGTAAGAGAATAGAACTTTTATATCTTGCCGCGTATTTTTGGTCTACTACAAAAAAAGTAAATATATACGAGTGAAGTATCCATTCAATATGGCAATCTTCGTTTCCAAGGATTCGAACTACGCTTGTACAAATTGTTGAGGTCTAACACGCGACTCGCGCGAGTCGCGGCACTCGCGGCAAGCGCGAGAATGGAGTCGAAGCTGTTTTATCGATCGTAGTTCTTCATCGCGGTCTCGCTCGTTGTCTGCCCGATCAACGTGCTACAGTCGTAAGATCGACAGCGAGGGAGGAACTCCGAGTGACATAACGCAGCGAGTACAATAAAATAGGGAAAAACATGTCGAAGTACAAGATTGTGATGGTTCGCCACGGCGAGAGCGAGTGGAATCAGCTGAATTTGTTTTGCGGATGGTACGATGCCAATCTTTCCGAGAAAGGTGAGTTTTTTCGCCCTATTCGAACGCTGTGCATTCCTCGGCTAAACCAAGTGTCAAGGACAAAAGGTCACGTTTCCTGGAGCCGGCTGATGAAAATAGAATGACATGACATTGAATGCTGAATCTGTCAATTAAAATTAGAAATTTCATTCATTTATTTTTCTTCTGTGTAATCTACCAAAGGAAATTATTTTTTTCTAGAAAGATTACATGAATAATTTTTCTAGTACACACAAAACCTTGTTTGTTTATTTTGTGCAATTTTTTTTATTAATATCAATGTATTTTTTAATAATTTTCAATTCCTTGATTTATAGGTAAAAGTGAGGCTCTTGCTGCTGGAAAAGCTTTGAAGGAGGCTGGTTTTACTTTTGATGTAGCTCATACTTCCATGTTAACTAGAGCTCAAAATACTTTGCAGTCCATCCTTAAAGAGATTGGACAGGAGAGTATCCCTATCCAGAAAACTTGGCGATTGAATGAGCGTCACTATGGTGGACTAACAGGAATGAATAAAACAGAAACAGCTCAAAAGTATGGAGAAGAACAGGTGCAGATTTGGAGAAGATCCTTTGACATTCCACCACCACCAATGGAAGCAGACCACAAGTATTATGAAGCTATTGTAAAAGATCCAAGGTACGCTGCAGAGCCTAAACCTGAAGAGTTCCCCAAATTTGAATCTTTGAAGCTGACCATTGAAAGAACACTGCCTTACTGGAATGGTACTATTATTCCTCAACTAAAAGAAGGAAAGAAGATTATTATTGCTGCGCATGGAAACAGCTTAAGAGGAATTGTCAAACATCTTGATAGTAAGTTTCCAAGCGAATACTTTTTCATAATTGAAAAATAAAATATTGTAGAGATTTTTATTATTCAATTTACACAAGACATTTTATTTTTCATGTATCTTTGAACATTCTTAATAATAAATGAGTCATTTTCATTTTTCAGATATGAGTAATGAACAAATTATGGGTCTTAATCTACCAACTGGTATTCCATTCGTTTATGAATTAGATGAAAACTTCAAACCAGTAGTATCAATGAAATTCCTTGGAGATGAGGAGACTGTGAAAGCAGCCATGGCTGCTGTTGCTGCTCAAGGCAAAGCAAAGTGAAGAGTGATTAATTGAAATATCAGATTTTGTCTGTATAAAAAGCGTATTTATTAATTCCTAGTCTTACCATTGATTGGTCAAGAATTAGAGAAAAATCATGTTAACAAGGAAAGGTAAATAATTTATTTTACAAAACCAAAACTGTATTAAAGGCAAACAGTTGGTGCTATGTCACCATTCCAAATTTAATAATTGTATAAAATTATTTTCATCATGATAATGAAATGATATATTGATAAATTGTAGAATACACAATAAATCATTTAAAAAGATGTAAATAAGTATTCTATAAAATTTATTTAATATACCTTCTACTTTAAAGTTAAATAAAGGCTACAACTGCTACAAGTTACAAAACTTTAAAATATAGCGCCTCAAAAAATTTCGGAGCAGTCGTTACGTGATCTCGATTGACGGTCACTTGACGGAATGACAAGCACTGAACCTTTAGAAACTCTCCATTTCCTTCGTTTTACATTAAAGTCATTACATGGCAGTACTAGTTTACCTAGTAAACATACACGAGTCTGCAGCTCCACGTGCTTACGTGGAGGCAATGGACACGCACCGCATACGGCGTATACGCGAATAAGGTCGTTCTTGTCGTAAGAACTTTCGACTTTCCATCTCTCTCTCGCGGAAAGTACCTACACGTCTGTCGTGTCTGCAATATTGCCTCTTGGTGCTCGTTGGCTCTCTTCCGCTTCTCCCGACAATAAATATATACGTAGTGTAATGGCCAAATCGTTCAATCTAATTCAGTGCAACGAATGAATAAACAATCGGTTAGCAACGAAATCAACAGGATGCAGCCATCGGATGATAGTCTGCAGGTTCAGAGGAACAGACTGCGGAATTCACTGCTGAGCGTTGCGGATATGGAATTACCCTTCGAAAATCTTAATATAATGCTCGTGCCTGTCACGCCCGCAACTCCTGCAGTGCTTCAAGATGGTAAGACTCCAGCATTCAGATGTACTGTTATCTTGTGTTTTTTGCCATTGTTTTTCATTACCATGCCCCTGCTGGTGCTTTAACCTAAAAATTAGTCGTTCATCTGTTTTTGGAAAGTAGAATGGAATCTTGTTTATGAATGTGTCATATGTATTTACTCATTTACTCACGCTTATACCTATATACATAGCTTCATAATTTACTCGAGAATTTTTCTTGACTGAAATTAATTTTGGAGCGGATTTAAATGCTTATTTGTAGTCTGCTGTTTTTGTGCGATTAATTATATAATAGTTTATTCTGCAATATTAAATTTTTCACAAAAAAATGAAATAATTTCTTTAATGTAGTTATTTTATTGTAAAATAAAAATGAATTACTTATAAATCATCAACCTAACCTATAAACTCGAAATAGAGAGATAAGAATTTATCGTTTAAAAGATGTGCGTTAACAGTAATTAGTACATTTTTAAATTGATTATACATTTTTTTTTAAATCTAAATGTGATAATTTCAAAAAATTTATTTATAATTTATATATCATTAACAGTTCAAGTTATAAATTTGTTCATTAAAAACTTCTAAAAACTATGCAAAATAATTATTGCAGCATAATGATCAAAGATAACATTGGGTGGGGCAAATACAATGAAACAGAAAAATGTCCGTTTTATATATAATAATTATTAAAACTGTAATTATTTTTATAATAAATAATGCATCATGAATTTTTTAAAAAAAATTTATTTTTATAAGTAAATAAACATTTAAAAAATACATTTTTGGATATAAAAAGAAATTGTTTAATATTTATTAGCAATTGTTTACTGATTGACGATACTGACTGTACATGAGATGTATCTACTACTGAGATTTTTTAACATTAATCTTAAAAAAATATAGAAACCTTACACCATAATAGTCTATGAAATATAAAGAATATAATAATCTTATTTTAGTAATAAATGAATATATGTATAAAAAATTGTATAATATTGTAAAAATGATGTATAAAAATTGTTGTCATGAAACTAAAATAGACAATCTAACAAAACAATGTCGGCTTAAGAACATATTATTTTATTGGTTGCCTGGTGCTGATCTTGAGCCATACCTTTGAGAATATGATAAATCGTGACTTTTTCTTCGATTAGTACAATATAAAATTGTAATAATAATCAAAACGATTAAGAGTATAATAAAAAATGTTCCAATTACGACGGCGGCTATTTCACCTTCTGATAAATTGTACCACTCTAAAAATAAAAAAAATATTTTTGTCAAAAATTATTATTTAATTATATACAGATTTGTTGAATAACGGATATTCTAAAGTTTACTAGAAATATTTTATTTAACAAAAAATACTCAAATAAGATAAAGTTGCAAATGCTTACCACCAACATCAATTTTTTTCGTAATAACATTTCCTGCAACATCGGTTGCCGTCACTTCTATAACACGGTTGCAGCAATTATTGGAATAGTAAAAATATACGGGACTGGTTGAACCGCTAACGTATTGAGATCGTGGATAAATTCCTTTTGGAGCAGACGTCACACTTTTTATTCCTAAAAGACAAACAATGAATATTTAAACATTTTTTAAAAACTTAACGAGTTAAACGGATGAATTATGAAATATTGAATAAAATAGAGAATAACCTGTTTCGGAATCTTGAATTGTTATATCGACGCTCCAAAAGTTTTTTAAGCATTTCTCTGCATTAGTTCTTAGATTACAATTGTTATTAAAATAATAATAAATTGTCGGCTTTGTATCGTCGTTTAACTAAAACATCCAAATATTATTTGAGTATACCTACAGAATGATTACGAAATTTAATTGATCATATTTAATAGCATATAAACTTTTCTTACTCTACTTCCTGATGGCCGGACGAAAACAGTGGCTGTTTTTTCTGTATTTTCTATTCCTTGGACTTGTAGAGTTACGGTATTACTGGCAGTTTCCCCGACATTTGGCGGGATTCTGAGTTCAACAATAAGACTGAAAGTCTGTCCTGGTGGTATTTCCACACTGAAATGTAAAAGATTAGTAATTACCTTATCACAAACAATCTACATAAATAATATGTTATTTGCTTTTTTACTCACTTTCCATATGGCGGATACACTTTAAAGATAGTACTTCTGACCGTAAAGTAATGCCGGATTGTTAAAATGTGATTGTTAGTAATGTCAAATGTTAACCGATGAATCGTTCCGGGAAGGGCTAAAAGATTGCTACTGCTATTAAGGTCTACGATAAGAGGCTTTTTGATAGGCAATTCATCATTAATCGATCGACTACGACTTAGATCGTCGACTTCCGAATATTCTCGTTCTAACATTCTATCTTCTATTGTTACGTTTGCATTTAGATTCATAATTTCTACATCATCTTTCATAGGAGGAAATTTGAACGGTGTTTGTTCAATCTAAAAACAAATAAATGAATTTTGTTTTCTTTAGCTCATTTGTGAAAGTTTTAACTTATAAAAGCAGTTCTGACAAATATTTTGCAATAGCGCAATCCAAACACTCAATAATATGTTTGTTTCGTACGTAGAAATGCTCATCATCTAATGTGACTAGTGACTAAATAACTCTTCTTAGATACTTATATATTTTTATCAATTATACTTTTGAAACTATCTTGAATGATAATTATTTTACTTTAGATAAAAGCTCAATTAATTTTTTTCGATGCTTTGCATCGGAAAATAGGTTTAAAAAAATACCTGAGCATCGGGTGAATGATTGACTGATATCATCCTGGCTGAAATTTCGCGATCTATATTTGAATCATTGGCTTTGTCAATTTTTTCTTCAAGCACTTTAATTTGACGTGGAACTATTTCTGAATTTTTATGTTCGAACTGAAAAACAATTGTTTAAAATTTTTTATTTTTATTTCTTTTAAGATTTTAATGACATTTTTATTACCTGATCATCGTTGGCATTTCCAAAAACCGATATTTTTTCATCTGTCAAAAGAAAATGAGCCGTTAATTCTTATAACATTTAATTTTACAGCAGTCATTAATATTGTGAATATCACTAAGCAATTATTAAAATAAAGAAAATGCAACAATGGATACAATGTTTACAGCGTGGGAAAAATGAGTCTTTAATTTTTTTCACAAAGTTAACAACATTGCGATAAATCTGCAACGTCAACTACGTAATCGACAACGAAATTAAAATCTCCGTACTTATATAAATCATAATCACACGCTAGAAGCGTAAGCCGATAGCAGCCGCAGCTCTAACAGCATTCTCTCTATGTTCTCCACTTTTTTTTGGAATACCGATGCGTCAAGTTTTCCAGATTCATCGCGCTAGCGTGGGGCCCGCGTCATCGCTCTTATTACAACAACAAATTCATGCACTGGCTGAAGCCCGAGCGGCGCGGCCTGGCCAAAGGGCAAGAAGTGCGTGTGGTGTTGTTGCACAACGTCAAATCTCGCGCGCTGCTCTGGCCACGAGCCAACGACTCGTCAGTCGGCCGTCCGTCTTTGTGCGACGCGGAAGACCGAATTCGCGCGCACGAGTTACTTTATTTCTTGAATTTTTAAAATCAGCTGTCTGTCTTTTAAATGGAATCGATACTCTTGGACATGGGCTGAGTGCGATCTGAATCGTGTGATGGGTTATCTTTTTTTATTGGTGTTCGTTGGATCAGACGCGGATCGATTAAAAAGCTGATCTACTTTACCGACTTTTTCTTGGACTGGTTAGTAAATTTTGTTATACTCTACTGTGCACACAAGTTATTTTAAAATGAATATTATTGATACAGAGTTTAGCTGCCAAAAATATTTTTCATTATAAATTTTCTACCTAATTATCGTTTTCTCTACACTGTGTATTAAAAATTTATAGTCTAAAATGAAATAATTTACTAAAATAAAATAAGCTGTTTTAAGTGTAAATGCATAGATTGTTTATTAGTATCAGAATATAAATTTATTTTTAACTTCAAAATAATGAGCAGTTTTTATCGGCATAAAATCACGTTTGTTTATCAGTGGTAAGTGTTGTCTGTCATAACCCGTCTGTTTCTACTGATTAATGACTTATTATACTATTGTGTTATTAAACTTTGACCGCTTCTGTTTTATAATTTCTGGTGGTATGATTAATGCGATCAGTAATAATAATAAAAACGTATTGATAATAATTGCTGAAAAAATGAATACCAATGTCGAATTTGTTTATCGTAAAACCCGTTTCTATAACGCACGAAGACTCGTAAAAATCGGTCTATAAGAAGCGTGAATTAATGAAGCGCAGGGGAGCGCTCGTAAGAAGCTTCATCGACCAAAGGAAACTTACCATTCGCGAAATAGTCCAAGGACGGCGCAGGCTGCGAGAACTCGGGTACCACCGCCGACGTCACGATCAGCCGGTAAGCCCGCCGGGTGGTATCCACCCCCCGTACGGCAAGGCGCCAGCCACCTGGCGGAGGGTTCAGGACGTTCAGCCTGACTCCGGGCTCGGCACCGGGCATGCGCGACGTCGCCAGCGTCAATCGCGGTGTCCTCGGCGAGCCCAAAGATGCACCTACGCAAACGAACCAATTGTTATTTTGGCAATGGGCGCGTAATCGCGCTAATCAATTGCGACGACCCCGTCGAAGGAGGACCCTCGAAAACCCGCGGCGTACGGAAATTAACGACGTCGTTTGCGCGATATGACACGTCTAGTTGGCTCGTAACGCAATATTTACGCGACGTTCACATCGACGTGGGTAAGGAGACTCTAGTTTGTCGAATGACAGTGATTAACGACAACTTTTTTGGATAGGAGAGGTGCATTTTGTGCAGGGGAAACTTGAGGTTTGGGTCAAGGATCGAGTTTGTAGTTATTATACGTAACATGCAGGTATATAATTATTATTTGTAAGTATTAATAATTTATTTTGAATTTTTAAATTGAGATGAATTTATAAATGAATATTAAATTATTTAATTTACCACTGTACGGATTTAAATATAAAAACGTTTTTATTCAAAATTCTTAGTAAAATGTAAAATCTAAAAAAAGATCTAAAAAGCGAGAGTCGATGCTTCTAATTTATTCACGAACGAATGGTGTAACGTCCGTGTCGTTTGATTTAGCTTGGCAAAAAGACTATTAGTTTAAATTTTTGCAAAGAATTTTCCTTTTGGCTACAGTGTATCTACAATTCGGACATAGTTAATTTTAGAGTTGCTATCAAAATTTAGACTTGCACATTGTACATTCGGGACATCGTGAAGTTCCTAGTCGCGCCTGACCTTCATTTCGTTTCTTAATGTGTTTGTACTTGTGATATGTGCACATTTACGCCGGTCGAATAACACGCGCGAGGCGGTCGATGCAGTCGGCACTTTCATGTGTATCTTAAGTGCAAACTTAAGTTAATGCTCGTTTTAAGAAAAATGTGTACAAGACATTATATACATGCTAAATGAATGATAGTATTCTTCCCAGAAAAAATGATAAATTAGATAAGTTATTTTCTAAGCTTCGTTTACTAAAATAAAATCTTTATTTATCTTACCAATGGGTATTTTTAAGTCGATTCTCGAAATATCACCGAGAACAATCGCGTTCACCTCTGCTTGATTTTCTTGTATGTAAAACGAGCTTTCACTTTCATTCATTGACTTATTTTCATCAATAAGTTTTTCCTGTAATGTAAATAAGTTGATTAAAACTTTTAAGTATATCGCAATACTCGAAGTAGTGTTTTCTTATCTTGTATGTGCTTGTAAAAAAAGGCGCACTCACATTTATGAAGTTTAGTGCCGAAGAGTCGCTTTCAAGTACGTCAAGATTACTCTGCAAACTTTTTATATAATTAGCTTCCACTTTGTTTAACGTATCAGCAACCACTTGAGGAATTTCGCATCCAATAACAATCGAAAACTGTAATATTAATGAAAATTTCGTTACTCGTTGAACAAGGAAATATCATTTTTACATTTTTCAGAAAAACGATGTAATGCAATTACCGTGCATTGATTTTTTGCATTCCTGAAATCGTCAGATTTAAACGATTTTCCTTGAATTATTTCTGGCCTGAAGCCTTTATCAGTGATAAAAGTTGACTCCATCTCTATAAATGCAAATATGAATGTTGAATAATATTAATAGCTAAATTATTTCTTTATTTTTCCTAAGGCTATCGAATGTTGTGATATCATTTGTTTTCATACGTCAATCTTACGTAGTTCTACATTTTTCTTGATCTTCGACTTTCTTATAACAAGTTTCCGGTCAACAAACTTCAATGTTATGATAATTGTATCTTAAAATATTATTTTTTCCTTTTTTATGATTTAATAAAAATGTTAACAATATAATTCGATAATATCGTTGGTTTATTTCAAACTGAATAAAATTTAGTAATTTGAAAATTTCGATAAATTTTTTAAAAGATTAGTGACTTCATTTCACAGAGAACCTCGCATAATAAAGCATCACCTAATGCATATAAATACCTGATATATTTTTCATTTCCAATTTCCAAGTCACGTGAAGCATACGTGGCTCTTCGTTGCTTAACTTGCTTTGTATGCAGTATCTAATTTTACAGCAAAATAAAATTATTAGTCCAGTACCTTAACACTTTTGAAAATTGAAATGTACTGCACACGCAGAAAAGTATCCCACCTTAAACATTTGATTCGGTCCACACTGAATTCGTCGATCTTCTCGCTGTATCTTTGCGAAATGACCTCCTCATTTTCGCCTAAAAATCTCCACAATTTCGTGGGCATTACGGATACCATCGCGGAATGAACTTCACTCGCGCCGGCATAATTATTAGAGTTAAAAACGATAATCCCGATACTCAGCGCCAAAAGGTGGCCAAGGAAGTTCGACGCCATTGTCGCGCGGAACTCTCGCTCGCAGGGTTAATCTTGACTGTCCGAAGTCGCCGGATAAGCCTTTTACTTATAAGTTCGTGTTCCTCAAGAAGGTTGACGGAAGAGACGTCATTTGCGGCGGCGGAGCCGCGTAAGAGCAAACTTGGGTGTAGACGCTAGGCAGGTGCCATTGCACAATGATGAGTTCCTTGCTTGTGTCTCGCACGTATCGCACCTATGCTCCTATAGCACTCTATTGTGATTATTCTTGGTTCTTGTAACGCTTTTTTCGAAGGTAACATAAGAGATAAGGGCGCTCGCGGTTATTGTTTCTTTTCAAACGAATCTATGAACTATTCTACAATAGCGGATGCGTCTTTTTTCATTTACGGCTTGAAGATTGCAAAGTTGAAAGCACATTAAAAAACGAAATTTTTTAATCAAATGTAGAACAGACTACTGGAAATGTACAATTTTATATTTTTACTAGAATTCCGATCAGCACAGCGAGCATCAAACGTCAGCTCCGCTTGCACAGCCGAACCTTGAATAGTCATGCTTATTTAATCCAATCACCCTAAAAGCTTTTTAATCGATAAATTGTAGAAAATAAATGAAAAAATACATTGATCGATAAATGATGAACGATTACGTGTTTTTAACACATAAAATAGAATCATTTCTTTCAGTAACATCATAATAAGCGTTAAATTAACAATTCCGCGATAATTTATTATTGAAGGATCTCAAACATTGCTAACGAAATCGTACAGGCTTTGGAAAGATATTCTTTTTTTAAGAGAAAACACGTGGGTCACATTCGGTACTTTATCAGAGCGAATTATTTTACGCTCATTTCATGAGCTGAAAGCAGTATCCTGTTAAATATTGATTCTGTGTGGATTATCAGCGGAAACTTTTGGGTTGTACCGCGGGGACACTTCCACGGAAAAGTCGTCATCCACGAGGTGGAAACACCAAATGTAGATAAAAGAGTGAATGACGAATGACGTAGACAGTAGGACTCGCTTACGTGGTTTGAAAACGAAAGTAGAACAGAGTTTGATTTGCATAACAATTAAATAATAGACATTTATTATTACTCACTGTTATATATAATAGAAAATAATGTCGAATTAAATATTAAATCGAAAGTTTTAATGTAACAGTGATAAATCTAAATGAAGTTCCAAATGTTACTATACACTTTGGTACATTATATTGTTGCGCTTTAATGAATAATTTTTCATCTTATATATTTTGTCAAATTTCATAAATACAACTACCGCCATAACATTCTAACCTGGAAAATTTTTTGTCACAGAACCCGCCCCTGCAGCAGACAATAGTTTCGCAGGGCAGCAGCCTCCAAAGACTTCCTCTCCCTACCCATCGAGTTACCCCAGTTCCTCACCTTCGGGGCCAAGTTTGCAACAGCCTCCTCAGCAGCAGAAGCAAGAACCGGCAGCCCAACCTCAAGCACAGAAGCAAGGTTATTTCTCATCGATACTGTCCTCACTGCCCAATCTATCGCTGTCGGTGATCACTGGCGACGACTCCAGGCAGCAGCAACAGCAACAGCAACAGCAGCAGAATCCGGTTCATGGGTCGGCGCAAGGGTACGGTGTCGGATCTTACGGTGCATCGCCAAATCCCACCGATTACCGAGGAGGATACGCAAATCAGTCGGGCGTAAGTGATTTTAATGCCGGCATAACACCGACGCCTCCTCTTCTCCAGCAGCCGCCACCGCCGCAGCTAACGCCGCCGCAGCCCCCACCTGCTGCTTTCCCACCTAGTGGAGGTAAAATCATACACGATTAATAAGAACAAATATATTTAGAAGCAAAATTAAATTTCTTAATTTATTGTATCGCACGTGATTTATTTAATTCATTAATAAGTATACTTTATTCAATAGGTACTGGCTCGTATCGGTTGGGCAATCAGCGACGTTTAAAGTACGCACCACCTCCAGACCTAACATCCCCCCAAGCTCAGAAACAGCAGTACCAAGGACCGCCTCTACCGTCATTTCCTAACCAGCCGACTTCACCATCGGCCCCTCCGACATTCTTCAATCCTAACGCTCAATCCCTGAGCCCAATTGGTCCGCGGATCGACGCGCAGGACTCGCCGTCGGTACATACCCGAAGTGGCGCGCCATCCAGTCAAGGCAGCTCGCTGCACAGCTCATTCCGCAGCAGTCCAGTGGCGACACCCACGGCGAGCTACCCGAGCGCCTACACCGTCGGCGCTCCGCCCCGTGGACATCCCCAGTTGAATTCCTTCGCGAACACTCCCCAGGCTGTTCCACCCCGCCTTTTGGAGCCGGTGACTCCGCAGGACACAACCGAGGTTTCCCCCTTCTCTGGCTACGCCGCGGGTGCTTTGCATCGCGGACAGCAGGAGTTCAGTTCATTCTCGAGCACACCGCAGAACATCCCGTCGCGGCTGCCCGAGCCAGCGACCCCCCAGAATACACCTGCCGACGTCGCCTACTCCGGATTCCACGCCTACCGACAGCAGCAAGCCTCCCAAGACGCTGCGCCTGGCCTCGGCTTTGGCGAGCCGGCCAGGAGCTCGGCACCTGTCGTTGGCCAGCTCGAGGCCATCAAGGAGGGAAACGTCGCTGGTTCCGACGACAAGACCTTCAGTCCCATATCTGCCGCCAAGGTCACCGAGAAGCTCGAGAATCTGATAGCCGAGCAAAACGACGACACTCAGTCGGTGCAGTCGGAGCTGTCGGCCGAGGTTGCCACCATCACCGCGAGCATCCCGCAGACCGAGAAGAAGCCTCAGCCCACCGAGGAGCTTACCGAGATCGATCTTAGTACCAGCAGCAATTCGGATATTCTGCTACCGACCGAGGGCAAGCCGGAGCCTCCCCAGCAGAGTTTGGACTCGTTTACGGTGCCCTCGGCTACTAGCTTCTTCGTGAGTCCATCCGGCGGTAATCAAAACGTGCCGAGTTTCTACAACTCGTCTTTTCAAGCTCAACAGCCGATCAGCGATCCGTTTTCCTTCGTTCAGTCAAACTCTTCCACCGACTCGGGCAAGTTCGGCAGCGCCCCGACCTGGCCCCCTCCATCCGCTGCTGACAAGGCTGATTCGAATGTCAATCTAATCAGTCCGGTGCTAGAATCGTCGAAAGCTCCGGGATCCACGGGCAATGCCGAGGTTTCGCAGTCAATTTGGGGATCCAATCAATCGCAGGTACACGAATCATTTCCTAAGTCAGCTTTTAAGGCTTGCTGAAATTAAACTGCATTTAAAACTAAAAATTATTTGCAATCGACAGGGACACTCTGCGGTGCTGAATCCGGTATACGGCACTCCGATTCAATCGGCTCCGACTTTCTTCAATCCCTCCCAATTTTCCGGAGCTACTTTCCAGCCGAATATTCAAGTTCCAGCGTCGAGCAACAATAGTGTGAACCCACAGCTGCCTGTTGTATCGCATGACAGCTTCAATGCGGTGCCCGAACCAACGGGATCGGCTACCCTCAACCCTGTGCAGATGTCCGTCAACCCTTTGACGAGCCGTCTGACTCAGGAGACCGTTCCTCCCAGCTTAGAAAATTTAGTGAGTCTCTTACTTTTTACGAAGCTTTCAAGAATAATCTGTATATTTATTATTTACGTGGTTGTTAATGTCAAAAATTGTTACCGTTTCAGGCTGCAGGTCTTCCAGAAAAACAAATGCAGTACCGACCGGTTTATCACCACTGGTTCTACCGCCGTGAGGTAGAAACTAAAACACTATGGCTTCCGTTCTCGATGCACGACAGCCTGAATCTCGAAGAGGTTCACAATTCAAACGAAATCAGTCCAGAGACGAAAGTCGCCACAGATGGAGGCAGATATGACGTTGAAATTTTAAGGTAACAAATATAAATACCTAGAAGGCATTTTTAATGTTTCATGAGTGCAGAATATACTAATACATGTACATATTGAAGGCGTCAGCGGGCTCCCGTGTACTGGACCGGCCCTGTGACGGAGGTTCGCCGTTGTTCCTGGTTCTACAAGGGTCCGGCAGAGTCGCGCTACACACCGTATGAGGAGAGCGTGGCTGCACGCCTCGAGGAGGAGTTCAAGCAGGCCTGCACCACCAACGTCTGGAACAGGCGGCTGGATCTCAACAATGGCGAGTACATCATGCTCCTCAGCCCCACCGTTCAGGTACACTATCTACAGGCGACCACACCGGAACTCACTGCCTCCTGGGGCAACAACACGGTAAGTAACTTTCCGGCGTACGCTGTGAAAAGAAAACATTGTTTTGAAAATAAAACATTTGGCTATACACGTGTATTTATATGATTCTTATTCTTGTTTTCTTGAAAGCTTTCTTCTAAAGTTTTCTTTTGGTGTACACAATTTTTTTTTTTTTTAAATAAGTGTTATTACACGCTTCTTACTTTTAATGTTGTTCAAAATGTGCATTTTTTACATTTTTATTTTACTGCACTTGTATTGTGACTTGACGAGAAAAATGTACCACGCACGGCCTTTGGAATCCTGATATCTCGCAGGGTTCAGAGGACAATGCGTATTTGCAGAGTGCTACGAGCAGGCCACGAGTTGTTAAGCGCGGCATGGACGAGTTCAATATCGACGACGGTGAGCCCGAGAAGGTAGATCACTTATTGTTCCTAGTTCACGGCATCGGTAGCGTATGCGATCTCAAATTCCGTACCGTTGAAGAAGTCGGTGAGTTTCAGTTAAAAATAAAACATTATTATGTTTAGCTGTAATTAAAATGTTCAGCCATTAATTTAAAAACGCATTTTTTACAGTCGACGAATTCCGAAGCATATCGCTGCAACTGGTGCAGTCGCACTACCGTAACTCCAGCGAGCAAGGTATCGTGAATCGTATCGAGGTACTGCCGATATCCTGGCATGCAACCCTGCACTCCGGCATCGACAAAAAGCTTCAGATCATCACGTTGGAGAGTATTCCTAAGCTGCGTCACTTCACCAACGACACTCTCTTAGATATCCTGTTCTATACAAGTCCTATTTATTGCGAGACGATAATGCAAACCGTCGGTAATGAAATGAACCGACTATTTTCGCTTTTTAATCAGCGCAATGCTGATTTTGAGGGTAACGTGTACCTTGGCGGCCACTCGCTGGGCAGCCTAATACTCTTCGATCTACTGTGCCATCAAAAGCCGCCTGCAGAGGAGGAGCAAGCTGAGACGAACGGAGATGTCGAGGAGAATGGTCTAACAAATGTTAGTAATTTAAAAACAAATCCATAAATTTAAATACATTGTAATAGTTTCTAAAAGTCTAAATTAATCTTTTCAGGTTCCAGAAGGCACACCCGTTAAGTCTGTAGGCGGTACGGTGCTGAAACGCAAGCTTAGTAAGAAAGTGAACTACATGATGGGCACGGCGGGCACTGGTCAGCCTTACATCAATTACCCGCAGCTGGCATTCAATCCGCGTGCCTTTTTCGCGCTCGGCAGTCCGATTGGTATGTTCGTAACTGTTCGTGGAATTGATACTCTCGGCGAGGACTTTGCTTTGCCCACCTGTCCAGCCTTCTTCAATATCTTCCATCCGTTTGATCCGGTCGCCTATCGAGTAGAGTCCCTCGTTAATGCCAACGCTCATAAGTACAGGCCTATGTTGATACCTCACCATAAGGGAAGGAAAAGAATGCACTTAGGTACGAGCGGAACAGCTAATAATTTTAGAATAAATTGTATTATTGATTTTTAGAAAAGATGATAACGAAATATATCTTTTTAGAATTGAAAGAAACAATGGCGAGGGTTGGAGCAGATTTGAAACAGAAGTTACTTGAATCAGTCAGAAGTACGTGGAACTCTGTGTATCAATTAGCGATGTTCCATAGGCAGGATAATCAAACTTTGGAGCAGGAAATTGAAAAGGTAGTTGAGGAACAAATGAATAATCCTCCGTCTGAACGTTTACAACCAACGATCAACGATGACGCCGGAGCTGATCTTAAAGTGGGAAAGCTCAATGGTGGAAGAAGAATCGACTACGTACTGCAAGAAGCGCCTTTTGAATACATCAACGAATACCTCTTTGCCTTAACGAGTCACGTTTGTTACTGGTAAATATTTAATTCTTCATAAAATATACAAGCTATAAACGTTTCTTAACAAAATTTTAATATTTGTGATTTTCTTTTTAGGGAATCGGAGGATACTATGCTCATGATTTTAAAAGAAATATATGGCTCAATGGGAATACAGACTGACGCTCAATTGCCACAACAAAGTTTGTCAATTGAACGAGTTTCAACTCCATCGATTTCTGCCTGTCCTAGTAATGTTACCTCACCGACGAATCCGATTGGGGTAGATCCAACAGCACCAATTTCATCAAAACCTGTTGGACCACCACCGACCACGGGTTTCGTTAAGAAATCTTGATCCGAAATAAAATTGCGTTATCATCCTGTAGTTGGAGAAGTATCATACAACGAGAAAAACGAGAAAGCATACAAGTTAAAAATTTAATAATTGTAGGAAGCATTAATTGCTATTGTCGATACCCAAATGAAAGCCACGATTTTTTTATCAAATTAGTCGAACTTTAATTTTTTTTAACATTCCAATTACATTTGTTAGAATTTAAATTCTATGTAACTTTTTTTGTAGCCAAATAAGAAAAATATTTTTGTATTACAATTTACACAACCAATTTTTAGATTTTAAGTGTTCATTTTGTCTAGGAATATTGATAAAATATTAAACTTATTATTAGCATCATATATTTTTAGTAATTAATTTAGTACCTATAGAATATAATTCATTAGCCATGCGAATTTCAAACGATTTATAATAGTTATTTTAGGAAATTACTTTTTGTAGTTGTAAACAAAAGTTTTGAGAACCTATTACAATTACACAAAACTAGCATTCATATGGGTATTGACTAAAAATATAGTAAAATGCTTTGACTTTAACTAATTCTCTGAATTTTTTTAAAAGCTAATCAATACAATTTTAATTAGAAAGTATTCGTTAAAATTCATAGTAACGATGCAGGCATCGAAATTACAGTTGTTGAAGAATTTTACAGATAAAGAAGTACAGTTTCAATTGTTACGACTGTGCATCTCTTTCAGTCTCTATAAAGATTATATAAAGTCAATATTAATAATTTTGTAAATGAATATATTAATTTTGTTAAAGTGTACGTTTACTGATTTTTTTCTGTAACTGTTTTATTTACTTTGTGAATTATTGTATCCAATGCAATCGCCTGTTCATCAGGTGAAAACAAAAAAAATTATGTGCGTTCGTGCGAGTGTATAGGTTGCGTGTGTGGTGTGAAAGATGTTATTTCTAAAATCAACGTATGTAAAAGACTGCGAGAAACAACTAGCCGATCATTGATTCTTTTATTTGATCATGTAGCCAAATTCGATCGGGTATTCTACGCCTATTAAGCTTCTGATAATACGAAGGACAATTTAATAAAATATAATTGTATTCTTGTATTAAGTACTATTTTATTGAACCTTATTTTCAAATTTCAAATCAGATAATTAAAAACAGATTTGGTAACATGTAGTCTTACCTTACTGAAATGATTGAGGCAATGTTGCAGGCTATTTTAAACTATGGTGAAAAGACACCTTTATCGTTTTTAACGAAATAAGCTCTGCAAACATAATTTTTCGAAAAGAAAATTTTTTTTTACGATTGCGTTCTTTGCAATTGTTTTTCAACCTTCCACATTCTCGGTTAACTGCAAAAGCCATCAGTTCTCAAGGAAATACTGGTTGTTACTTGAAAAAGCGGAACATTGATAAACGACGAGTCTTCAGTCAGCAAATCGCTGCACTACATAAATAACCGCCATATAAAGCGACAGAAGCACTAAAAAGCGATAAATAAATATCGGCACGTTCAAGATCGTTGCCGCACGGTGACACCTCGATCCATCATTACCCCGTCCGCGCTCCAGAAAAAAGCATCTCGCCCAGCTGCGCAAGTCCCACGGAGCCTCGCGCTAAAAATAAGATCGGCGAAAAAGAAAAGGAATCCGAGAAGGTCGATATCATCTGCGATCACGAGCGGCCGTAACTGCGAAATCCGCGCGGAACGGGGGAAAATCGCGGCGAGTAATAGGCACGTACGGCGGGCTACCCGCGGCGATCCGAATGAAGCCTTCAAAAGCGGCGGAAAGCCGAAGACGGAAAAGCGCGCGGGGGGGGGATTTTACAACGAGAGCCGAGTGATTTACCGGCGCGACGCCGGAGCGAAGGAAAAAGCCCGCCGCCGGGCGACTTTTACGGTGGGGCACTCGCGCGAATTATTTACAGCGAGTCGTCGCGTCTGTCGGAGGGGGCGGCGGGTGGCCGACGTCTCCGTGCGCGCCGGGCCCTTGGCGTGAATGCCCGCGCGGGCCTATAAAGTGCCCGTAAATCTAAGGATTTTGTGAGCTTCTCTCACTCACCGCCAGATTGATCGCCGAATTTCTTGCCCAGACAAGAATTCGCCGGTCCAAATACCTTTTTGCCCACCTCGTCATCTCGGTGGCAGGCGTCTTTAAGGACGTTCTCCGATTATTAAAAAATAATTCCGTTTCTCTGAAATTTTAAAATTGAGTTCCTTTCAAAATTC
>JAXIUT010000037.1:24856388-24877467 GCA_035586675.1 Eurytoma californica | reverse complement strand
AGCTGAACACATACATTTTTTTCCTTCAATTTTTAAACCCGCTAATGGGATTTTTTTTGTAGAATTCCTCATATCTGTGTTATCGGATTAAGCAAAAATTTCCCTTTTAATTAATTACAGGCAGTAATTGGCGTGAATTTAATTAATTAAAGTAAAACTTATATTTAAATATCAGCAATAGCCGCGATTTTAGAAAATTACTGCCACAATTATAATATTGTTATATAAGAAAGTTCGTTAGCACCTGAAAAGCACTTATTTAAGGAGTATTTATTAGCCTGATGAATGGTGAAGTGTGTCAAATTTTTTCCAACGTTAACAAAAATTGATTCGGATAGAGAAATTCAATTAAGTTTTCATCAATGGCGCATTAAACGAAGTGGATCGAGCTATATTAATAAGACACCGTAGATTGAGCTTTCACCTTTGAAAAATGACCAGTTACCCTACGAGACAATGCATCGATGTATCGAGAACTTTTTGTTTGAATCATTCGCTCGGAAACAATTCAATGGATCCTTAAAACGCTCTTAAAAAAATAAATAAAATATTTGTAGCCTATCGCTTTGTGTAGAAAGTTTGACAAATAATTGCTTATTCGATGTTAACTGTTTAATTGTAAAGCAAAGTTATGTAGTAGCTGTATTTTACGTAAATATGGATTTTCTAGAAATGAAGAGGTAAAAACATTGTGTATACATAATACATAAATATCGAGACTATTATTAAACTATATTGCTTGCTACGGTTATTGACATGTTCTAAGAAAATTGTAATTTAGCAGTGTGATTAAAATAAATTCGAATAGTGATTATCTTGTTTGTTAGTAAAATGATCGCGTTTATTGTGGGTAGCAAATCGTAAAATATATGATTATGTTGTGATAAAAGTTTTTGTTATAACAAAATTACCAACGACTTCCAAGATGTAAATAATTATATTGTATAAGCCATTTAAATGGAAAATCGATTTCAATTTATAATTATAACATTTATTCAAGTAATTACAGCATCCGCAGCGACGTGCAAACATCCTTAAAAGGATCGTCAGAATTTACTTTAAAACTAACGAACGTCATTTCAGCGCAAATTATGACAACGTTAAAAACAAACAAATGAAGCACTTTAATTAAATCTCCAGGGAACTTTCTACGGAATTTAGAAAAGGTGGTAAAACAGAAAGATGTGCCAAATAAAGTAAAAACATCGGTGATAGTCGCGAGAAAAGCCTCATTTTATGAAGCGTCGGTCGAACTTCTGACGCGGCGCGCCTCTGCGATCGGCCGTTCGAATTCAAACGAGAACCATTCAATTTTCACGGGGTCGAGAAAAAGGCCGGAAGGTCATCGAACGTCCTGAAAAAGCCAAATGCAGAACGAATTAGCGAGAGAAACCGGGCTCGCGGTCAATTACAAGCCACGAACTTTTAATTAGCGCCGGCGAGGCATGACTTCTTTGCCCGATTAACTGACCCGCGGTCCGTCGATTTCCTTTCGCGCATCTCCGCGAGTGCATCTTGTTTGCCCAGTGAAATCGCGCGGATTACGCTTTCGCGGGGCACGAGAAGCATGTTGTCGGCGAGCGCTTCCACTAGGCGGCGGTCAAACAATGGGTTTTTTGATTGATGGATGCTTTTTTTCGGCCGCCTTAAACTACCTCCAGCTGTCAATTATTTATTAAAATTGCCTGCAAGTTTTTTTATGTGCAGTGAAGCTTCCGTATAAGTAGTTTTAATAAAAAAATTATAGTGTACATTATTATGAAATATATTAAGTTAAATGTCGGTACGGCTGGTATGTGCAATGCTATTTTATCAGTTGTTATTTTAATTGAATAAACATAAATGTTTCAAATCATTGAAGGTGTGTTTATATTCTTGTCATTACAAAGAACATATGCGCCTCTTTTAGCTGTCAAATTCATCTTGAAATCAAAGCGGCAATAAACGAGTGTTTACAAAACTGTACGCGCGCATTCAATATGCAATAATCAAAGTGAAAAAATATTAAAAAAAAAGAAGGCTCCAATGAGTCATGCAAACTAAGAGCAGATTAGAGGTCGGCGGTTGAATGAATGAAAGTTCGAAAAGCAGCCACGGAAGAAAGAGGCGAAATTTCTCTCGGAAGGCAGATGAGGAGCGATGCTAATGAGTGTCCTTGAACATTCCTGCGGCGAGTAATGAAATTTCAATGTCTCGTGGGACATCGCACAGCTTGACCGCACTCGTACGAAGAAAGTGATTCTGTCGCGCGTCCGGAGCTGCGTTGCTTATCATCCTTTCGCTTTTCGAATGCTCCGTTAAGATGATGTTTCCGGCCTACCGTATCCTTTCCATTATATCGCTGGGCGCGATCACTGTATTTTTTCCGAATAAATTTTTCTCAAGTGCGTCACTAAAAAACGAGTGGTTTCAATGCCACTCTTGTAGAGGAATGCGCTCCTGAAGTGATCAAGTGCTTAAAGCGTATGTACGTGTTATGTGAGGTGAATGCTTTTGGGTGGGAATGGATTTTCCAGATGTTTTAAGTAGAGTTAAAAGGAAGAGTTTTTAAATCGATTTTAAACTTTTGCAGTGTGCCTGCTTAAGATTCAGCTCATTTAAAAATCGATAACATCTTTAAAGCAGAAACATTTTAATTTTTTGCAATAGTAATTTTGCTATTATCATAAAAGATCGAAAGTCGAAACGAGGCTGTTAGGAATTTATGCGTGAGTAGTTAATAAACAGCGAAGATATTAATAGGCACTTGTGTTTCCATCGTTTCATCTGTAATATCTCATTATCGTCTCTCTAAAAGGATGGCTATTAAAATCCACACCTCAGTTAACCCCAGGGAAAAGTGCATTTTCCCATATTCGAATGTCGTCCGCCGTGGAGAGCACGTGCTCCCTCAAACAGTCGCAGATAAAAGCGAACATCTTTAAATACATAAAAGAAAATCCCTCTAATTAAATTTGCGCGGAGTAATAGTACTTGATCAGTAAAGTAAAATATCGTAAATGGATTGAATGTTCAATAAATATCAGTCTCTGACGACGTCAAAAGCGCGGCATTCATGAAGTTTCGCTGATAGCGGGAGCCAAAATCCAATTTTGAAATCCCAGCGTAGCGTCGGAGCTTACAAATTTAATCTAATAAAGTGGCGTCGTCGCGCGGGCCGCGCCAATGGTACCGGCACCGATGAATGATTTATGAGCGGCGCCACTCGGCCAAATGAAAATCCCGCGGCTTTGTAATCGCTGATCGATCTCGACCCCGCGACAACAGGTAGGGTGCCGCGCGTCTTCGCGACACCCCCGCGCGTGCGCCCAGCGCGGGAAAAAGAGTGGCAACCGCTTGCTCAAGAGCCCCGGATGCTCCCGGCTCGAAGCGCGCATTCAGGCCCTCCCGTTCTCATGCTTTAATTGGGTCTGACTTATACGTATATATATATATATACACGTCGTTACAGATTAAATTAACGCCGGGGATTGTGCGCGCGCGTTGAATTTCATAACGAGCGCGCTGCCGTTTCACCTCGCACTTTTTCGGCCTCCCGCGCACAGGACGGCTCGCTCGTCTGCTGAGAATCTAGGCTGCGCTGTTTAATGTGGAAACGACGATTTATGACGAAAGTTGCGAGTTTGTTTAGCGCGAGAGGATGCTCTTTACGTTATACGCTGGCTTCGGAATTCTCAGATCGTTTCTTAAACTGAGTACCTCGTTCGTTCTTGTAAATGTCACGGTAAACTGTAGCGTAAGCGTTACTGATTTTTCCGACGCTTTATGTCGTTCTTACATCAGTTTAAGGTCAAGTTATCGTGTTATTCATTGAAAAATCTAATTACGCTGTTTAGAATAAGTTATTTTTTTTCTTGATCTAATACGCACGAGAGAAAAATTATAATTTATGACAGTGTTGGCTGAACCGATGATGAATTAATAGACCTTTGATATAATTGTACATTTAACTAAAAGGTCAACGTACAAAATTAAGTAATCGTTTGCAATAATTTTAGTAAATTGAAAAAAATAATGAAGTATTATTCCTTCGTATAACCTAATCAAATAAAAATAAATTAAACATCTGCTTAAATAAAGGTCTGGAATTTCTTTAACATTTTCTAATTATTAATACATTGCTGAAATTCTTCTCTTACAATGGACTTTAAATTCTTTTATTTCATAATGAATTTTCCTATGCAAAATTCCAAGCTTTAAAGAAAAATTCCTTCGATAAATTACAGCCACATTTTCATGGATTTCAGAGCAGTGAATATGCGATGTACTTACAAGTAAATGAATTGATATGCAAATAATAGAATTTGCACACGAAAATATTTCACGTAGTGTGAATATAGATTTTGAAACGTTTAGGAATCAAGGCACTATTTTTAAAGAATTGCCCATACGGACTTTTATGTAATTCGTCGCGAAAATCTTTAATTGACGCTTTACGAGCCTTTTCCAATGTAAAGTAATAAAATATTTATTCTCATTTTCATAATAAATCATATCATTATGCATACTCGTAAAAGTATGACAATTTTATCGAAAACGTTGAATTAAAATTTATAATTAAAAAAAGTATTTAAATTGACAATAAGTAATCAACTTTATGAATACTTCGAATTAATTAATTACCAACGGCTTATTTTATCCATATTAAAGTTAAAATTTGCATCTGCATATAAATCGTGATTAATTACGTTTATGATGGTTCGGGAGACAAGCGCCGATTAAGAATATTTCAACCGTCATTTATACACCTGCCACTAACCACCCCCATATGTCTTATCTTAATTTCTGGTGTGAATGCACCAAACGGTATTTGTCATTCCGTTATGACTTACATATTTGCATAACAGCGCCTCCGCTAAAAATCCTGGCCTTTGTATTATAATTTTGTTCTAATTATTATAATTGCAATTGTTATATTACAAGAATTCAAGGAAACTCTTTCACCGAAGTAAAATGCAATTTCTATAAGAAATAACGAGAGTGGAAGTCACAGAGATAAATATCTTGCTTAAAATATGACGCAAGATTTAGACCACAATTTAGTATACACAATGAAACGTATTACAATTAAACCTTTGTATTAAGTGTGAAAGTAACTTCATACATTTAGATGTTGCTCGCGCTGTGTGATCTATTGCTCGCAAGAAATTATGTTAATTGTATGTTTTATGGCACTGAAGAAAATCATGTTACCAAGTGTGATATCAGTGTTGGGATAAATGAATAATTTGTTTAGAGCTTAATAAAATAAACTTTCAAAACCCGTTTTTGGCAGGTATGAAAATGAAATAAAAAAACGGTCGCCACACCGATTGCGATTCACTTTTAACAGGAACCGGATATTTTATTCAAGAAACGCTACGCGTCACAATCGGCACACTTTATCTACGCAGATTATAAAGTTCACCTTCCGAATATCAAGCACGTCGACTTGGAACACGCCAATAAATCATTAGAAACATCCCGAGCAAGTTTTTCGCGCTGGGAAAAATGCGGGAAAATCGCATCGGGACTCGAGCCGGTCGGCGCCTCAAAGCTCATCCAGCTCAGCTGCTCTCGAAAGCCGCGCGCGTGCCCACGCATGCAACCCGCTGTTGCGCGCATCGCGTTTTCTCAGGGTCAATCGGAGTCGAGAGCGTCTTCCTCGGGAGCGAGGGAGACCCGCGCGCCGCGTAGCCTACTTTCTCTACAAAGGGATTTTTTTCGAGAGAGCAGTCGGCGTGTGAGGAGCCGCTCGCTTTTCCCCTCTCCGGCGGCGCGCTTCCTCCGCCGCGGCGGCGGCGGTTCCTTTCGACTCCTCGTTGTTGCCGGCGCGGATGTGCGCGAGGATTTCTCTTTCTCGTTTTCGCCGCGGACGCTTCATTATCCCCCTCGCTCTTTCCTCGTTTTCCAGTTTAATCCACCGGGCGCTCGCTCATTTGCCGCAATTACCAGGCGGGATGATCTAATACCGGTTGACGTTGTTGACATTTTTTGCCGGCAATGCTCGCACCTGATTTCCCTGCAATTGGCCTCTTGCTTTGCAGCGAGTTATGTTTCTTTTGGACGCTTTGGCGAACGGGAATTATGAGAAAATGAGCTTTGATGTGAAAATTAATCATTTGTTAACGAATTTTATTTAATAACGAAGCGGTTGTTATTATGCTGCATGAAGTTTTTCCAAAAAGTAAGGAGAAACGGTTTTATTTTTAGCAATCTTTGGTATGCAAATTGCGATTCAAACCTTCGGAAGAATCGTGAATGTATCGCAGAAATAAGGCTACGATATCGGGTCGCTCTAGCGATAGAATCCAGGGAAAACTATAGTAGCAGTAAAAAGAGGCATAGAAACTATTCTATTGAAAGGTCAAACACATAGATTCTCATGAGAATTATGTTAGATTTAAAAATTTACATAGAACCCTGTTATAAATCTTATATATATTGGGAATGCGAATTTGCTGTTATACTCCTTTTATGTTATTTGATAAATGCAAATTATTCAATTTCAACGCTTTTCTGCGCAATATGATGTGTTGAAATTAGGATTGTCACAGCAGGTACTTTCTGGAATCCATTGTTATTTAACCTGAGGTCATTGACAACATAAAACTTGCCGCCGTTAAGGAATTATAAACAAAAATTGAATTTTTACTAAAATGTTTCCAATTCCATTGCTTTATTCCATAGAAACAAATAATTCAATAAGCCAATAAATGAGGAGTAATCATGTGTTATACAATGTTTTAAAAACTAATTTATGATTCTATTCAAAATGATCGTTGAAATGAGGTTCAGTATGTGATTAATTTACCGACTGATTAATTCCACCGCTGGATTCCTGGGAAAATGTTCATATCGACACTAATGAGAGTGTCCCATTGAAACAGGCGTTAAAATTCAGAACCTGCTTCCGCGATCAGGAACTGCTTATACTCTCTCCTAATGCCGCTTTGAACCCGAAGGTATAGTATTATATCTTTTTTTCTAATAAATTTTATTGCCCTTGTAAAAAGTGAAATTTTTCATGGCTGGTAATAGGGTGTTTCGAATAGTTTTGTTACGTCTAATTTTGTCATTTTATTTTTTTGAAAGTGAAATTTCCCGCTTGGGTAGCTAATTACGCCTTATGACAGTTTTAATTATTCGTTAGTGAAAAATGTCTTACGATTTGTAATGATGCGCGACTTTCGAACAATTCACAAAATCAAGTTCTAATGATTCTTTAATTTGGTATCAAATTAAAGATTTTCCTCCTACTTTCAATTTTATTGTATTCTATTACTGACATACATTTAATCTTTAAAACAGTATAATTTCGTGTTTTTTGTATGAGAATACCAAGTTTCAATCAAGTATCATTAGACGCTAGAAAAATATAAAAAAAATACTTAAAATCCCCTACAAATAAGGGAAACAGGTGAAATGTAAGAAGACTTTATTTTGCAGGTTTATGAGCCGACCAGACGAAATTCGTCAGATTCGCTCGTCCGTTTACATAAGCGCTTCGGAGCGAAGGGTCAAGCAGATCTGTTGCCCCCGAGCTTTTCCAGGGTTTCCAGGCGAGATTCACCTGGGCGCTCGCGTCACGCGGAGTCACGGGACCGGCAGCGGCGGCTCGGGGTCCCTTCACGCCGGGCCCCGGGGAAGGAGGCGACCGGAGAGAGTCTATATAAGTCGAGGCATCGCTGCGCCAGGCTCAACATTTTTTGAGAGCTCGGGAAGGAGGGAGAGAGAGAGGCGCCCCACACGCATCTCCTCGCGCGCTCGTCCCGCACGTGTGCAGCCGGTGTGTGCTTTTTCCAAGACTCAGTGACCGCGCGACCATGTGAGCGAACTCTACCGGCCCGCCGATCGTCTCACCGTCTCCGCCGAGTTCACCGTTCTCAACGAGTCGTGGCCTTAGAGAAAAGTGATATCGAAATCAAGAGGAACTGCAGTGCGAGCGACGCTTTTTAAGGACAGTGCCATGGGGTGTTCTAAGGTAGGTTCACGACCGGCGCAGCTTGCGAGTGTTATATATGTGCTATCCGTCCTCTGTGCTCCGGTTTGCGCTCTGTGATTACTGACCGAGTGATGCAGTTTCCAAAGTGTCTTATTGCTGAAAAGTTTGTGTTAATTTTTCAAGTGTATCTATAGAACTGTCACAAGTACCCTCTTTCCAATTAAATTCTATGTACAGGATTAAAATGCTAATAATGTAAAGTTGAGATTACCGGTGGTAAAATGTTTTTTATCGTGATAGTACATTGATTGTAATTTTGCAAAAAATGCATTTCCATGCAATGTCAATACTCAGAAAAGTTAACACTCATCTTTCATAACAGCACTTTGGCAATTAGTAGTGATAAATTGAGACATTAATGACCTTTTAAAAACATTGCGTTCTATTTAAAATACTGTCGAAATAAAACTTTCATGGTATCACTTTGAATTATTATCAGTGAAAAGTAAAAGAAAGCTGACTAAAAAGTTTCAAAATATAAAGGTTGACATATTTGACAATGCGGGCAGAAAACCCTAGATATGCACATTTCTCACTCTCTCCGGAAAGTAGTGGTTAATTTAAGCAAAAAATTAATAAACAAATATTAGTAAAGCAAAAATAAAAGAAAAGCAATAAATAAAGTGCTTATATTGAAAGTTTTCTTTTTTAAGAAACAACCGTAATGCGGGTTTTCTGCACTCCGTGAAATCCGCGACGAATGCTCGCCGCTAAAAAATCCATCTTCCATTAAACGCTGACAAATCGATGCTCGGCGCGACTCACCGCAGCGTTGAATTACCGCCCGACCGCAATCGTCTTCGGGTATCCGGCTGAAAAAAGGAGCCCGTGAGGATAAATCTTGGGGGTCGATAGTCGGTTCTCCCGAGCATATTCATTACGGTTAATCGCTCGGCGACGATTCTTGAGCGCAGATTGCGTAATTGTCATACGCTCGAGAGGGAGAGAGACAGGCTTATCGGTTAAGTGCGCGCGGGCCGCTAATCCGCCGGGGGAGTCCTCCGGAGGTACTTAACTTGCGCGCACCCCCACGAGCATAAACATTATTCGTTGGCGTTTTAGCGGTTGCGGCCTGTCGATAATCGATGCTAATTTCGATTTCTCGCCTCGTTACACTCATTTACAACGCTCGTGAGCCTAGATTTTCTCCGCTTAATCTTACGGAAGTATTTCCGACATTCTTCCTTTAAGTTTCATCGCGAAACATTTTTTTATTCTACCGTGCAAGTAATTAATCCCCTTGCATGTTTGCATTAGTATTCTATTTTCATTCCTGATAAGATAATGCGCTAATGAATACAATTTGTTCTGTAAATAAAATTTTTCGAAAAGTATATTATATCTTAGTTAAATAGGATTTTAAAAAATTAAAAAGTTAAAATAAAGAGAAACTTTTTCGTATGTATTTTTATAGGAAGGATCGATGAATTAGGTCAACATTCAATCTTATATGGAATGAGGATTTAATGAAAATAGAAGTAAAAAGTAAAATGACCTACTTACTCAAATTAAACCTTAAAATGCGGTTAAGAATTTAAAAGTAGGTTTGATGAGAATTTTTATTAATTATTTAAACCTTAAAATAAACTTTTCAAATCGGAAACTATAACAACGGAGTGATATTTTTACCACTCTAATGAATTACAGTGATTAATGTCGACGCGTCAGATTAAGAAATCCGTTACATTACTGACTCATGTGCTGCAGGTGTAGTTTCTTTACGAGTATGAATCGCTACTAGTTTTTTTAATCTTTACTTCCGTATTAATTGTAAACCTTCCTGTATAAAATATATGCGTGTAATATTTATAAAAAATAATTAATTTCTCCTTGAATTATTTAAATCAATTTTTTTAAACCTCTTAATTAATCTTAATTTACTTGATTAATAATTGTTACGATCACCAACAAATGTTTATTGTTTGTAATTAAAAAATATTAAGTTATAATAATTTACTAGTTTCATGTTCCTTCCTCTTAGAGAAAGTTTGAAGATGACATTTTCTTTGCTATAAATGATTTACACCACTAATTACGTATTTTTTTTATTTTTTAAATATGTCTGGAAGGATAATTTTAACAATTAAGCTAATAACTATATCCTAACTAGTAATTTTTCAAATTTCTTTATTAGAAAGACGAAACATCGTTCATGTTATAACTTTATGAGATTATAAAATCTAATATTATATAAAATAGCCTATCGGACATTGTACTTAAAGCAATTAAAAAATCAACTATAACACAGGGAGGCACGTGTCTGAAGGAGCCTGGCGGAAAAGTCTTGCACCTGCAAAAAGAAAGACGGCAACCACCGCCGTTAAAAAGCGATCGGCTTCCGCATACCAAAAAATAGTCTCGTTCAAATTACGCCGCGGCAACGTCCGAGAATTCGCGGAAAAGCGCACGAAAGAAAGCGAGTGAGCGAGCGGGCAATCGATGACGCAGAGACCTGCATGCCGGGGCGCGATGAAAAATAAAATTAATAATCGAGCCGGGCCGATCGGCCGGACGCAATCGACGCGATAAGGGAGGCGAGGGCAGGGTGGCGTGTGAATTATGCGCTCATGTCGTCGATGTGCGTGATTAGGGCATGACTATGCATGAAGCCCGGCGTTTGACCTAGTCGCGTGCTGGCGCATGGGTAAGGATGCATTACGCGCACGTATGCCTGCGAACGAAAGCGCGAGTGGAGCGCGGCCGCGGTGAGCTTCGCGATAGTTCTTCCGTTTTTATGCTCCTTTTCTTGCCAATGAGGCGAAAAGAACGCTCGGCTAATTTTCGCTCCTCCGGCATTAATTATTTTGTTATTCAGGATAATCGCTGCTTTTTTGCGCGTTTATTATTTAAAGTATGAGAAAACTTTTAAATTAAATTTTTATTTTCACGAGTTACCTCGTTAAATCAATTAATGGATACCGATATTGCATTTTTTAGAATAATGAATTGATTATTTTCAAATTTTTTAAAATACAATAGATTTTGCGAAATGTAATCAATTAAACAGTAATATCCGTATACATAAGAAAAAAGATCGCGCTGAAGGTACAGGTAAATTAAATGTCGTTATTTACACAGTTAACACACGAGTACTGAAAAAAACTGACCTGTTTGAGAGTAGAGAAAGTAAAGAAAAACTTTAAGATTCTCTTGAGATAATCGAAAGAACAAAGTATCAGTGAATCTAAAAGGTCACTTTTATTCTATGCTTCAGTAACTCTTATTGTCTTTACTGATCTAATAGTACGTTAACAGTTCTTATACAAAAAGCTTTAATAGTTTTTACATTGTAAGTTAACTTTTTACAAAAAAAGCATTCAATGGTTTAATTTAATAAGTCTGAAATTGTAGAGACCAGTAGATTAGTGTAAAAGACAAGAAATGCTAATTTTGACCGGAACGAAAAAAATTCACCTGCCAGATGTTGAAAGTGCAATCTTTCAGTTGCAGGCAGCCGCACACATATTTCAATATCAGAAACTGTATCGTTACTCCCAATTTGAAAACTACTTCCTCACTACTCATCATCATTTGAACCGCAAGCTGTGCATCCATCGGGCATCCCCGCGGGCCCGGCCACGCGTAGCATAGCTGCACACGAGGAAGCTCGTGTGTAATACCGCCGGGGCACGCGAGCTCGTTTTTCCGCGCGGCAATCTGCGACCCCCATCAAACGTCGCCGACGTTGCCCGCGTTTTTCTCCTCGCTCCGAGGGATTTCTCTTTCGTCCATTGTAATCGCACGCGAGCGAATCGCCAGTTGCGTGCCTCGAAAAATCAGCGCGAGTGCGCGCTTGTTTCACGCCTTCTTTTTATGATTTCGAAAGATCCGAGTCTAAATTTTCATGGCGGCGCGTAAGCTACTCTAAGCCTTTTTTCTCTTTTAACAGCGATGGATTGGCAAACCCTTGAGAAAATCCTCTAATTAGGCGGGCTTTTACGGAATTTCTCGTGTCGCGCGTGCTCGTGGTTTCATTGTCGTAATTTTGCTCTCTTTTTGGGAGCCGGGATCACGTGTGCTAAACTCGAAGTTTCACCGCAAAATTTGCGAGGTTACGACATACGTGCTTTCAGCTAACGATTCAATGGGAAATTGCATTAAATTGATATTGTAACAAAAATAAATAAATGTTTAGAGTAACGTTGTAGAGCACTGAGAAGTTGTCTTGAAAGTAACATCAAAATGTGTCATAAGCTGAATACTTAACGAAATTCTAATCGCTTTTTCGAGAAGAACTTTGAATATTTTAGAAACTTCGCTAATCAATTAAAGAAAAAAGAATATTTGTATATATAAATTATGGTCCAGAATTTCATGAAATTCTTAAAAGAAAAATCAAAGCACGTAAAAATCAATCTAAATTTTTCAAACTAACGTGGTTTAAGTAGAAACCTAAATATTTCTTGAATAATAAATCAATGAAATGGATGAATGAAAATTTTTAATGACTCCGGGCGTCGAACTGGAACGGTTGGCCTGTGCCTCGTTACGCCGTAAATTCACGTGCATCTGGTGAACTTGGTGTCGGTAGTTACAGAGGTACGCGTGCGTCTTGCACCAGCGGCAATATAATCGTCTCCCGATTGGGCAATACTATATTGCCACGGTTGTAAAGGCATTGTGGAATAATGTTTCGCAAGCGTACGGCTCCGCATATCCCTTCGTTGTCGCGATGTGCTCGTGAAACCTCGGACGCCTACCTACCACTCTTACAGAAGCAAAGCCGGATGTGGACAATATAAATTCAACATTTTTTATGATAATCGCGAATTTGTTGTATTAAGTATGCTGACATTATTTTTTTATGTGAGGGCCCACTTAATTATTTCCATATTTATTGTTTGAAATAAATGTTTTTATGTAGAATTTTATTACCTTATTATTTAGCATTGCAAATCAATTGTATTTAAAAAATGATTGCCTTTGGGAATCATTTAAAATATTTAAATAATTTATTATTTTGCAATACATAATAGAGCAAACGCTAAACACTTAATTAAATATAGGTCAATATTTTGATTAATACTCTAACTATTCGCTTTCATACCCGAAAATACTTTTTGATGATAATCTTTGAACTTTCTCTTTAATTGATACGACAATAACGGATCACTTCGCTCATCTCGAAAACTTTTTAGATCTTATCAGTTTCTTTATCATTAAAGAAAAAAATCATCGTTTTATCCATCAAAATATCAAGGGAAGCTGACATGATTTAGGTGATTGATGGATCATAAAACATCAAACGGAGAAAATCATAAGCTCTAACGAAGTTCCTGGTGGGAGACTTTCATTGATTCCGATGAGTAGTCGGAGGTGACAAATCGCCTGTACTTATAAATTGTTCTCACCACGAACACCGCAATCATAAGAGCATAAAAAGAATGAGATTTAATCTTCATCTAAGAGATTACATTATCGCTGAGTTGCACTCGAGCTCTTTGGGCTTATTGTTTAGTAAATGAGATAGTAAAAGTACGTTGAAACTTTCTGAGCATTAATGTGTCTAATATTGTAAATGTAACGCACAATTTCTACTCTTGAATTTGAAATTACATTTTGATTAATCAGATTTTCATACATTCACAATAATTCTAATACTAGAAAGATACTTTTAGTACTTTGAAAAAATTATTGCGATTTGTAAATATCACAACATTTTGAAAATCTAAAAGGAAACAATTAATAAATTTAATAGTGTTAACGCCAACCATTTATACTTTTATGACGAGATTCTGTAGTTATCGCCGTACGCGACAGATCGAAGACTGCATTCATTCGCACACAAGCGCCTTGACATTTCTCATTACAGACGCACCGCGGCAGGAGAAAGTACCTCGCCGGGTTATTATGTTAGCCTTCCATCGCGGCCATCGTACCACTTCCTAACAATCTTCACGAGTAGATCGCTGCATTGCCTTCTTCTCTTTCGTTTCTCTCTTTTTTTTTGCGTTGACAATCCGAAAATTTTCGCATATTAATTATACTTAAAAGCATGTTGAGTTTCTTTTATTAGAATTGCATGAATTTCATAAATTACATTTACCAACAATTCATGAGTTTTAGAATAAAAGTTGGATACACTTTTTAAACAAAAATTTTTTTATTCAAATAGTGTAATATTATTTTAACAAAACATTTCAAAGATCATTGATTTAAGGTTACATACTTGCACTGCATATGATAGAAAAATTAATAGCAATATAAACTTTTAATTTTAAGGATTTAAGATCTACAATTAAAATTTTTGTCTTTGTTTCAGGTGATCATTGCGCTTTTCTGCGCGTTACTTATAAGTCATGAAGTGAATGCTGTAGTGAATAAAGCCAGTTCTCAGTCATCGGCAGTGAAAAAAGACGACAAAACCGACTCTGTTGCAGCAGAAGATAGAATTAGTAATTCATATGGGCCACCTGCGGATGATTATGGTCCACCACCAAGTTCTAAATATAACGGACCAGCTCCTGTTTACGGACCTCCGGAACTAACTGGAGATCATCGCCCAACACAAATATATGATCCTCCACCACCAGAACAGCCACCACCGTTGTTTAATCCTCCAAAACCATTTTCATCGTATGGGCCACCAAGCAAGCCGAAACCTCAGTATGGCCCACCTAAATTATCCTATGGACCTCCCCCATCAGTACCAAAATCAAACTACGGACCGCCTAAACCTCAGTATGGGCCTCCAAAATCGCAATATGGTCCACCAAAATCCCAATACGGCCCGCCTAAAAATACTTACGGACCGCCTAAGAATAGTTACGGGCCTCCTTCGTTCAGACCACCCAAGCCTGAATATGGACCTCCTTCAAAGTTCAATGGTCCTCCACCATCTCAATATGGTCCACCTTCTGGTGGATTTGGAAATACTCCTGCTCATGGGCCACCAATCCCCTTATCGGTAGAAGCTTATGGACCACCGACGAATAAGCCTGGAGTATCGTTTGTTTCTAGGCCTAATGATGATTACGGTCCTCCACCGCCAGTACACAAAACGCCTCAACAACAATATGGACCACCATCCTCTAACGACATATACAGTCCACCACCACCTCCTCCTCCAGGAGTGCCCGCCCCTCCCACTCCTCCAGATATTAAATACGATGGTTGGCAACCAATTGCTGGACATATAGGTAACCAAAATCAACAAGGTCCTTCCGATAACTATGGCCCGCCACCTTCTGGTCCTTCGAATGACTACGGAGCTCCACCACCCTCTGCTCCTTCAAATGACTACGGAGCTCCACCACCCTCTGCTCCTTCAAATGACTACGGAGCTCCACCACCTTCTGCTCCATCAAATGACTACGGAGCTCCACCACCTTCAAACGATTATGGCCCTCCACCATCCGACAACTTTGTTCCACCTTCAAATCAATATGGTCCTCCATCATCTGACCACTTCGGACCACTTTCAAATCAGTATGGTCCTCCAATAAGCGATGGTGGACATATTCCTGATAACGGACCTCCACCTGCTATACCTTCAGATCCTAATGGTCTGAGTGACTCATATGGTACCCCACTTAATAACCCAGAAGATCACAGCTTGAAATCTTCAGTTTCACAATCGACTATTTCACATGAAAGCAATGGCTTGCCTCCTCCTGCTCTGCCACAATTTGAGCCTTTACATAATAATCAGCCGCCTATAGACAGTTCTCCAACGAATAATATCGAACATCACTCTGGAGGACAATTTGGGCTTTCTAATGCGAACGCATTGTCAATCGTGAAAACAGTAGGTTTTGAATTACTGCCTAATCCCGGAGCATTGACTGCTGATGCTAAACCGAGCGATTCTTATGGTGCTCCTGTTTTTGGAGGATCTCATTCATCAGGTGGAGATGATTTGTCTTTGCAACAGTTACCAATTATACCTTCCGGAAACTATGGTCCTCCTTCAGATACTTACGGTGCTCCCCCATCTTTCTCTTCAGGAGGCTCATTTTCATCAGGACATGGTCATCGCGGTGGAAGCTTCTCATCATTTAATCATTTTAACTCCGGATTCCACAAAAACAATGGTCATTACCGAAACAGAAACCGAGGAGGATACAGACCCCCTCCACCTCCTGGTGGCTTCATTCCTCCACGTAGACCACCCATGAAGTTTAGAGATTCTGTTCCTGCTGGATTGGTGACAAATTTGAACAGATATCTCCC
Organism: Eurytoma californica; assembly: GCA_035586675.1. Lineage (NCBI taxonomy): Eukaryota > Metazoa > Arthropoda > Insecta > Hymenoptera > Eurytomidae > Eurytoma > Eurytoma californica. The sequence continues at coordinate 24,861,311 of JAXIUT010000037.1, read as the reverse complement.
ACCGATTAAGCCACATAAGACCTATGGACCGCCATCAATTCAAGATCAACAGTTACCGTCAGTTAATAATCACGTTTCCTTCCACGGTTCTTCGAATTCTTTCGCCTCTAGCAATTCTTTTGCCAAATCGAATTCATTCAACACTCACACAGCGTTAGCTGCACCTAATGTGAATTACGGAACTCCATTGTCTTTCAATGATTTTAACACACCAGCTCCATCTCTCACATACGGAGCTCCTAACTTTGGACCTGCTTCATCTTTAGGATCTGGAGGTAATTTATACAATGGCATTGAAACTTCTCTAGCGCCCACTTATGGAGCACCAACGGTTAATGGAAATGGATATGACTGCCAAAAAAATGGTGGCAATTTCCAATTCAATCTTGGCAACACCAACAGTCATTCATTAAACTTTGATACATCTGGACATCAAAGTTTTTCTAATACTGGAAGTGGTATTTCTGGAGATTTGAATATCAATTACGGAGCACCTGGACTAGGCTCAGTCTCTAATTCATTCAGCTCAGCTTATGCGACTCCTAATGTAAATGAATTAGAGTTGCAGAGTAACGATGAGCATCGAGGCGAATTGAAAGACAGTTATGGCAATCCTGTTAGTGACAGTTACGGAGCCCATGATCAATCAGGTGCTGCTGTAACACGTGTTCAGTCAACTTCTAATGAATTCGCAGATTCATCCAGTCATAGTCAGAATTCGTTGTTAGGAGGTTCTGCTCAACGGGGACTTAATGCTGAAGAATTAACAGCAGCTTTGACTGCACAAGGATTTGGAGAAGCTAAAAATATTATACCTTCAACGGAAGTTGATGCCACGCAGTTTATAAAATCGGAAGAAGGAGGTCAAGCTCTAGCGTTAGCTCAAACATTGACTGCTGATGGTGATGGTTTTCAAGTACAAGGATCGCAAGGAACCTACACTTTGCAAATTCAGCCTGCTGATGGAGGATATGGAACTGAAAATTCGGATGGCAGCATTAAGCACGAACAGGTGTTATCAAACGGTTTATTACAAAATATTCTGGCAGCTATTGAACAGCAACCTAACGGTGGACAAATTCAACTTCAAGGTGTACCCTATGGAGGAGATTTAGCTCATGCTGCAAGTTCATCCATTGCCCAATCGTCTAATCAGCAGCAAACGAAAACACACAGAGGCGATATCAACGTTAATGATGAAGAAAATAATGACCTAAATTCTAGTGCTTCCGAAAAAGATAAGGTTGTTCTCTTCTTCAATAAAAATCAGAATAAAAATAAGGAATCAAAAAGTGAAAAGAGGGATGCTGGTACGTTAGAAGAAAAAACTTCAGAAAAGGATACAAATAAATCATAATTACTTGCAAGAAATTTACAATTTTTTAAAAAAGTATTTGACCTTATTTTAAAGAAAAAGATTTATTTTTCTATGATTGTTATAAATTATAAACGACATGAACCATAATTTTCAACGAAATTCCAATGAATGTGCCATTCATCATAGGATGCTGTGTTTATGTTGTGTAGTTATAACGCCCAGTCTGTATTTATAAAATATCCTGAAAAAGACACCGTATGTACCATATAATGAATTGAAAAGTAACATCGAAGTTAAAGAAAAACGAAGTCTTATTCGTTGGTATTTTTTCGGTAAGACAATTGCCGACCTATGGAGAAAGTAAGATCTTCTTAAACAGGAACTGCTTTTCACTCTCACGATCCTATCGTAAATATTGAGGAGACTCAAGATCGTCGAGAGCAAGGTTGGCGGTGAAGGTGGAAGGAGAGAAGAGAGAAGAAGACCTTTTCTCGGCCAGAGGCTCTGACTCGTCGAAAGTAGCTGCTGACCTCTCGGGTCGCCTCTCAGCGAAATCGTGTCGCGATCTTGACACGAATACCATAGTGCAGAAAACGATACCCCCATATGAGTATTTGCAAATACATAGCATATTTATAAATTTTCATACAATTCAATGCGGATGTATTTTTAAACAACATTGTAAAATCGCGAAGGAAAGATTACAATGTGTTTGTTTTTATTTCATATTTTACTAAGACTTTGGATACATAATTAATACTCATTAAGGTCATTGGGTTAAAATACTTCTCGAGAGAATCGTATGTGTACGTATCCCTTGAGTGTGTGAGTTTGCGTGTTTATTACCTTTTTTATATTTGATTGCGTTTACGGCAACATAGTTAGTCCATAAAAAAATCTGTAATTATCGTAAATGAAAAGGAGAGTCTCACTGTGTGTATTAGAATTAAATGAATAAAGTCAAAGCTACATCCATTGCTTTTGTAATGGAAAGGGTAAAACTATGGAAAGTCAAAGTTTCTCGTGACCATTATAGCATTAGTTTACGTGTTAGATGTAAATCTGGCAGCTTTAAAAATACTGATAAAAAATGTTTAATAATTGCTTTATGTACCTATATATTAATTTTATTATACTGTCTGTTTGTTAAACTAGTTTTACATGTAAAAATGCGTTTCAATTGCCGGTCAGTGTTACATTTTACACGTAACTATTACAATTTAAATAAATTTTTTCGACTACAGAATCTATTAAAATAATTACTACCTGTAGGGATTACACTGTCAAGCCATAACAGCGTTATGAATGTTAATGTGGTTAATTTTTTTATAATTAATTAATTTATTATTTTATATATATACACAAGAATATCCAGTTGCATCTGGTATGACTTATATTCAACGAGCGATCTGTGAAATCTCTCGTTGGATGTAAACGACGCGTATGTATATGCGCTGTATTTTTGTGTACACATTGTGCGCTAAGCGTGTAAATATATGCATATCTTGTAAATAAAAATTTCACTGTTTTATTTTAGCCTCCTTCCTTATCGTCCAATCATTTAATCATGTAATCAGCTAATATTTTATTTCTTTTTAATATTAAATTGCGTTTAATTATAAATAAAAGCAGGATTAATGTCAGATACTATTACAATAGTTAAATGCTTTTCGCTTTTGAAATTAATTACTTAGTTTTATTCAAAATGTCACTATAAGCATACAAGAATCCTAAATAATTTTTTCTTTCCTATATAAGTTTAAAGTTTAAAAGTGTTTCTTTTAAAAAATACCTTTGTTCTCCAAAATAAATACATAGCAAAAAACTGTAAACATTTCTAAGTGTGAAATAGGATTTGTACTAACCATTTAGAAGTGCAAGTACAAGAGAAACGAAAACTTACGAGAAAATCGGCTATTCGCCTCCTAAGTCGGGTTACGGTTATGTAAATGAAGCGCTATCTCTGTGGGTAAGTCGAGCTCACGTTGGCCAGTATGACCGGAAGTTAACGCACTGCACTTTCTGTCGTTGTTTTGCTGTTTTACTGAGTGCACTTGATGCAATATCATTTAACGATTATGCTTCGCATCTGATTTCATTGCAACCTTCTATTGTGGTTGAAAAGTCTTAGTTTTAGAGTCATTGTTATTTCTACTCGTAAAGTATAATGAAAATGGCAAAAATTATTTTTGTAATCGCAGCCAATTTTTATAATTGAACCGCTAAAATTATGTTAAATGCATTCACTGATCTTTAAATGCCTTTTTCGCGCAGCACTGCGCGCTTTAGGTAATTTTCGGTATTTTTACAAAAAAAATTAAGGTTGTGACGTAATTTGCTCTGTCATAATTGTTGGCTCATTGCGTTTAAATTGTTATTCATAGTTTTAAACATCCTTAAAAGTAATTACAGCGCATTAAACAAAACATATTTGAGCCTACTAAAGTATTAAGTTCACTCTTTCTTACCTTTTCTTTAAATTTTTCTATTGCGTGAATTAAAAATATGTCAGATAATTTAAAATGAATTGTCTGATTTTTAAAATTCCAAGGAATGTTCGATTCCACTGCAATAACAGCTCGCGATTAGGGGCAATTTCACTTAAGAAATTTTCTCACTTCCGTAAAATATCCGAAAAATGAAAACACGTATAGCTGGAAGGAAAGTCAAATATAGGCGATGCAAGGGAAAGGAATCAAGGCAGGGCTCCTCTGAAACTCGGAAGCATCGCACTTTATTTCCATATTGAGCCCGCAGCCAACTACGCGGAGAGTGAGAGGCGCTTCGACATTCATAGTGATCTCAAGAGGGGCGATGTGCCCGCTGGCAAACTCAAGTACATATGGGCTATTTCCCATCGAATAGCATGGTCAAATATTTGAAATATTCAGAAACTGCGGCTCCTTATTAGCTGAAACTTTTCAATTATTCATCTTTATTGAAACTGCAATATTTAAATTTGTATTATATAAACTTTTTACTAAAAACAACGAAATTATATCGTCAATATCAATAATAGTCCTTGAAACTAGTTAAAAACGCAATTAAATATAATCTGAGTTAACGACGTAATTTCCAACTCTTTCGGTAATATAAAATTCATTGAGTTGCTGTTGGAAAGCTTCGTGTCTCGGGCGGAGCGCAGCTGTGCATACGGGAGCGATACTAGCGCAGGCTCACCGATCCCCCGGAGCTACGGACTTCGCGCGAGAGAGTCTGGCGAGTCTGCAAAAACGGCCGGAGGGGAAATTACGTCCTCCATTCCGTGCCGGTTACTCTGGGTCAAGTCTACCGCGATGCTCTGGCGCGGAAGGTCGTTCACGCCGTTAAACCTCCTCGAGCGCCTGGCGCGTCTTCCTCATCTTTTTCTCGCCTCTCGAAGGAGCCAAGTGTTTCCCTTCCCCGCCCTTCGGCGTCGTATCGTCTTTTAAGATGCCGATGGACTCGAATTGAAATGAAGATTTTTATAGCCGAGGCTTTCAAGTCTTTTACGATGGACATAGATGGCTGTACTTATAGGCTCTTCATGATTTAATTTTAGTTTTGGGTGTGAAGCGCAATTCTTAACCATTTTTGCCGATTAACAAGAATATAACATTTTTTTT
>JAXIUT010000037.1:24789119-24803483 GCA_035586675.1 Eurytoma californica | reverse complement strand
GTCAGCAAAATTAATAAATGAATTAATTATACTGGTTCGTGTATGATCATTCGAGTCCTTACCACCTCTTAAAAAATCAACGAACGTCCGAGTCACTCTCTACACATATTTTTATTTTTAAAGAAACAAATGAGAAGGTGAAAGAATTAAAGGATCAATGTTGTAATCGGATTACCTATACCAGCGACAAAATAACATATTGCTTATCGCATGACGAGCTCACAAAATCATCTAGACTTGAAGCATTCCAGGTGACCGAGGCGCATACGCCAGTTGAACTCGACGGTGTGGCTTCATTTCACGAGTCATTTGCCCGCGTCGAGTGCTTCGTTCGCGGTTCCCGGAGAGACTCGTCTGTCTCCGCTCACACATACGTACGCAACGGCCTACACCGTGCACGCGTTAGTGGACATTCGCATAATGCCACGGACCGTTTAAGTAAATGGACCTATTCACCCTTACGAATATGCTGCTACTGCTGGAAGGGCGCGAACCAAAAAAAGGATGCAGCAATAGCGAGCTCGCGCGCGATTTGTAGAACAAGTAAAAATCCGTTTCTGCGCTTGCGAATAAACCGATTACCGATGTACGAACAATGTAACGGCTGTTTGCTTTGGGAAGGATTTTCCAACGTTGCTTCTTATTCGATTTCAGTTTTATTTCATTCTCATGTCTGATTCACCAGTACAGTAGTGAATAATAAGTGGAGAAATAATTTTTTATGCATTTTTGTGATTCATAAAAGTATAAGTTACAGGAGGAAAATCAAAATCGAATAACGAGAATTCGAATTCTGCCGGCCCAGAAAGTCCAAATAAAAAGAGAAAAAAGAGTGCAGAATAAAGATTTAAAAAAAGAGGTAGTGCTTAGGGCAAAAGTAAAATAAGACGCGAAAAAGAAACGAAAAAAGCTTGAGCGTCGCGGTAGTTAACTTGATTAATTGCATATTTATGTATCAAGCCATTTAGGCAAGCAGCCTTCGTACTCTTCCTTTTTTTTCGGTCCCGTCCCTCTCCTTATCCTTCTTTCGGCGCTCGGCGAGACTCTTGGCGCGCCTTAACGCTGAAATAATGCCCAGCTAGAAATAAGGTCGGCTAAAAATGTTTAGAGTTACTGTATGAGTGTAACGCCTCGGACCGTAGCTCTAAATCACGAGGCTAGGGCCTTTTTTTTCCCCGCTATCCAGAGCCCCGTCCTATCGCCTCCTCTGCGAACGAACATCGCCGAGATATTTTAAGCTATGTTTTACCCTAAATCCCATTGAATAATGGAAAATGGCGATTCCACGTATCCGAATGATTGGAGGATTGATTTTAATTTCGTTCAAGGGATTTTAAAGATCGCGGTATTCGAATAAATTAAATCGAAATATTAATTTATGGATGAACGGATTGACAGGGTAATTTTGAATTTTAAATAAAAAGGAGTTATAAAGCAAAAAGTATTGTTCTACGCCATTGTATCTTGAAAATATTAAATTCCGAATAAACGAAAAACTGAAGCGAAGAATTTTGCAGAAATTTGAGAGAAGAAATAATCTGTTAAAAGTAGTTCGCAAAAAAATGAATCAATCACTATTCCATTATCATAGATATTAAAAGCACACAGCGCAGCGTACCTCGCTGGTGAAAAAACCGACGCGTTACAATCTTAGGGCTGTTTAATTTCGCGAAGAGTTATTGGTTTCCCGCGTCTGCGGAAACGTACCTGCTCACGAGTTACACCCCGCGAAAAAGTACACGACGTCGCCGCCTCCCCCTCGCGAGCGCGGACTGACTGGTTAGTTTGTTGGATGTCTGGCTGCTGAGCGTCGCGGAAAAACGTTAGGCAGAAGTGCGCGCTGCAATGCATTGCGCGTCAAGCACAGGCGCAGGCAATAACGTGACGAATTCCCGAAATTCCCTGAGAATCCTGCATTCTCAAGGCTGATCGTGACATTTGCCTCGTTGGAAATATCAGTTTGGCTTTCGCAAAGGATTCCGCGCCGTCCGCTTTTTTCCAAGCCGACGCGTCGTTCAACGTGAACATTTTTCCGAACCTCGGCGCATTGAGAAAGTGACGTTCGGCAAGTAAACCGTTTGAGTTTTTACTGCAGCACTGCAGCACCCATCTGGTTTAACAACAGACTGAACATTCGTATTTTATACGCAAACTTGTAAATCTTTTTTTTTTTATTATGTCATAAAAATTCACTGTAAACAGAAAAAGCGTTATAAAATTAAAGTCTTACTTGCAGCTTTTAGTATATTTAATGGTAAAAACGCTAACGAACAGGGGAGCGAAGAAAAAAGTGCGTGTAAGAAGATCAAGATATAAAGGAAGATGGGCTGCAATTTCTAATTAAAAACAAATCGGCGAGGCAATAACCGTTAGCCGGTATTTGTCGGACCGAGACGCAGCGATATCGCGTTAGAATAAATTATTCAAGTCAGCAATTTCGCGGCTCCCCGATGGCTAATATCTGGATAATGGAACGAGCGCAACGCCTTGGGCGCTCTTCTCTCTTTTCCCTATCTTTCGAGGGCGCGACTAGGGGAGCAGTAGTAACAGCCTGTCGAATCAAGAGAGAATCAAGAGAGGTAAGTGCTCGAATATCCTCCCGGCTTCTTCCTCTTCCTCCTATCTACCGCCCCCATCCAGAGTAATTGATAAGGAGGAATAAAATAATTGAAAGATAAATTCACGCCTGCGACTGACAAATTGTGAAATGACTTACGGGGCGAGACAAAGCCATAGCTTTAGTTTTTGCGCTACCTTCATCTTGGTTGCTGTATATCATGCAGCTGGAATAATTGGTTAACTTAAAGTAATCTGGGATTTCAAATTTTTTTATTAAAGTAGGGCTAATTCATTGCGCTGACAGTTTACGTTATTTTTCTTTTTACATAATTTAATAGTTTATTATTGAATGGAAACTTATAATAACCACCTGATTTCTGGCATTTGACAGTTAAATAATTCTTTTTTATAAAAAAATATTAATTAAAACTATGCAGTACATAACAATAATATCTATCCATAACACCCTTTGTTTATTATCAGTAACATTGGTTCAATTTTTTTCTTTTAGCACATCAATAAAGCAACTGTATGTCCAGTAAATAATAAATATTTCCACAATGTTCCACTTTTTGTTTTTATTAAAAAGTGAACTTTCAGATTTTAAAAGCTAATAGGTATTTGATAAAACCAACGTAAACAGCGACAAGTTACGAAAATTAAAACAGCAGCTAATTATTGTATAATGAAATCGTTATTTCAATAAATTTATTTTGCTTTAATCTATGCTAGCTCTTTAAAGGAACTAAGTGCACGAAGGGTTATCTATCCTTTGCAGTGGCTGCTTCACGCGCAATCCCGAAAGATAACGGGTGCTTAATGGCGCGGGATTCCTGTCGCAGCGGAATATCCCGATGAAAATTAAGTCAAGAACTCGCGAGAGCTCACTTGACGCAAAGTCACGAGCGTGCCTAGCGACTAGAGTCATCGCCTCTCGACAAAGCTCACCAACGGCGATCTATTGAATCGAGAGTGGACCAGCTTTTTCAGGGAAGGGATACCGCTCTTTTCGTTTTTAATGGATTATTACCTTGCTATTTTCGGCCATTTATTCATTTACTGTATAAACATTGGGTTCTTTGGAGTTGGGAAGGGCTGTAGCAGTGGTTTTATAACTGGTGTATTTTAAAATTTTATAATAAATTTTCTTCTGATTTATTTTCAGTTAATTTTAGAAATACCCCAACTTAAACGATGAAAAAAGAGGAAAAATGACGAAAGCTGGGATCGGCTCCCGTGCGCGTCCTCCAACCGCAGCATAGATGGCAGGCAAGCGTCGCATCGTCGCTGTCAGGTAAGCGCGCGAAATACCCGATTGAAATCCGCAATTAATTAAGTCGCGCGGCCACGTAGAAAATGTACGTGCTAAATTTATGCAAATTCGTGGGCGTCCGCGCTTGCCTCGGCAATCCCTTAAGCATCGCGGCGGTACATATAGTCTTTTCGTTTCCTCGCTTTCGCGCGTCCGCGGAGCTACACACCCGCCGTGTCAGAATTATTCCGTATAATTATATTCGTTTCCCAACGACACCCCCGGGGCTCGAAATTGAAATTGAGCTTCCCTAGACGAATATAGCCCAGGCGCCGCGGAGATCTTTACTTCTTCCTTCACCCCCCGCCCATTCCCGAGCCTCGGCTCTCTCGCCGCGAGCTAAGATTCTGTGCCTTCTCTTACATTCGTTTTCAGCCGTCCGTCGCCTCTATCTCTCCACCTTTATCTCGACGTATCCCAGCTCTTGCTTGCTTATCTTTTGCTTCCTCCCAGAGGAGGCTTTGTAATGGAAAAAAGTTGCTCTAAAAATATGTTTTTCATTTTTGTTCACGCGTTTTTGCTACCTTGAGTTTCTACAATTATCAGAAAACAGTATCAGTAAAGACTTAATATAAAAATTCTGCAACGCAAATGTTACCAAATGTTGTTACGGTCTAATAAAATAAAAGTCTGGTGAATTAATTGATTTTTTCCTGAGTCGATGTTGATTCCGTCATGCACGGCTGCCCTTACCGCAGGTATCTCATTGTTTTTCCTCGGTTGCTTAACCTGCCCACGAAATTCACGTCTCTTACGCTGCCCGCTACAAATTCCGGCGGTGCAAAAAAGTAGACGATCGATAGCCGTGTTCGATGTTGCTATTTAGGAATTTCATATCCCCTGACCTTCCCTCATGCCTCTTCTTTCCCGCTGAGATTTAATGGATTAAGTACACGATTATCCGCTGCCATTACAGTGATTAATTTTCGATGTAGTCTGTCTTGCTGCATGCTTGCAGCTTAAGTTGTTGCAGAGATCCGTATAACTTTTTTACGTAATTTTACTATAATTCGCTAATTCCTTAGTTTGTTTGAGAAAAGGAAGATGTTATAGACATTATTTTTTGCCATTATTACTAATAATTGCCTCATGAAATTCCAATTTTTTTTGGCAAAGTGTATCTTGATTTTGCTTCCTGTCTGAGGATGCTTTATGGTAGTAAAGCGAAAATTACTGCTATTTTATTTTAAATTGAGAATTATGAGCTTTAGTTGTAAAAAAATATATGCTATCCGCAGCACCGTCATCAGGGGCAGAGATGCGGCGAGACATGAAAGTCTAAATAAGATAAAAGAAACGGGCATAATTAGAGACGATTCGCAAATGCGGCAACTCCTCTGGCAAAAAAAGAGCTCAGAGACAAGGGCAATATTAGTTTTACATCTAACTTTCGATTAGGAGCTCGAGGAGCGGCAAAATCAGCCGGCAATCTTGCCGGCGCCCCCGAGGGCGTAAAGCGAGCGAGCAAGAAAGCCGAGCAGAACAGACGTCACGGCGCAGCGGCCGTCCCGTTGCCGTCGGTGTTTTGCGGAAGGGGCCCCGGGGCCAAAGGCTGAGCGCCGGCTCCGTCTTAAATAATTGCCGACTCGCGGAGACCGGCGTATTTTGTGCATCGCGACGCCGAAATGCCGGCGCGCGGTGTAAGCGTGCGTCGGGAAATGCGCGCAAAAACGAGCCAGCTCAAGTTTGCCTTTTCACTTTGAGCACCCGAGATCATCTCGAGTGCAATTATTTTTTTTTATTAATTGACTAAAAATGTTTCCGCCGCGTGTCAGCCAATCAAGGCTAAATCCATCGTCCACGGTCCGGTTGGTGGGACAACGTGACCCGATCGCAAAATAGTTTCCTACACCGTAAAGTAGTCAGCGACGTCCACAGAATCTGCCGTGAGCGAAAGCTCGTTATAAATGCAGTCACGGCCGGTGGGAGCCGGAGGAGGTGTGGAGAGGGGGTAAACAACGAAGATAATTGATTCCCATTAAGTCCTTTTCACTCGCTCGCGCACGAGTGTCACACAAGAAAACGTGCGGCCAATAGAGAGAGCTACTAGCGCGCCTCTCCTCCCACATCGGCGCGAGGGAAGCCATTGTAATTCGTAATTGCGGAAAACAGTAGTGCGGCCGCTCAATGCACATTTTATCGACGATCGCGGTAAGCCCTGGCGATGCAGTTACCTCCCGTGCACGCTGATCAGCAGAAATTAGCATAGCCAATTTATGTCCTCCTATAAATAACATGTTTATCGTTGTAATTTATGCGCGTTGTTGTCAGGGCCCTCCCCCCTCCCGCTTTCCCTCTCTCTCGGTTCCAGCCCTACTTCGACGCTGGCGCGCTTTATGCTCTCGCGCTCTTTGAATTTTGCATACAACGGGAAACGGCGCCGCGTCGCTTCGTGCATTGAATTCACAAAGCGGTTTATCTTGCAATTTTCGCATTAGGCGCGCAGCCGCGTAGAAAAAGTCTATTTCGACTGCACTCTCTGACATTTGCCCCATTATTCAAACTTTCTATGATTTTATTTTATTTTCCTCTTAATTTTTACGCTGCTAGTTGACAATCTAAGTTGTACATTTGAAATTGTTATAAAACGTCTTGACCAACAAGTATGATTATGAACTAGCAATACTTTCACTTTGAACACTAATCGGGGAATCTTCATCGACATTAATTGCTGGAAAGTATAAATCCTCGGAAAAGGATTAAAAAAGAAAAGAGGCGAGGCGTTTTTTCGATCCCGATTAGTCGGCCACACGTAAATGGTTCGCGCAAACTCTCCAACATGTGGGAGGTCGAAACAACGATCCTTTGATCTCGCTTGCTCTGTGTCACGTTGGCCGGAGCGAGAGCGGGATAGCTCCCACCTCCTCGCCGTACGATATGCAACCATTTGCATACATATAGGGTCATTATAAATATACAGAGTGCGTTGTCTGCGTTTCCCTCACCATCCGGTGTCTGGCTGGAATTTTATGCCAAACTGGCCAATGGGCCCACTTATCCTTTATTGCACGCGTTTACGCTTTTGCTTTTAAGTTGCATTCGACTGAATACTCACGCACATCAATAAAGATTTTTCACTGTGGAAATGCAGTTAAAATTTCTTAAGATTCGTGAATCCTTCACATTATTTTCTTACGTTAAAATAATTTGCATAAATTAATAAAGTATATTTCTGTCTGACCAATATCCGATTACTCTCCTAGTTGGGCGGGATCAAGGTAGCTCCGACCTTATACTACGCCATTTGCTATTTCTTTCTTTTTTACGGCACCTGCATTGTCCAGTGCAGCAACTCGACAAGAGAAGATCTTAAACAAAGACCCGAATGGGGAAAAAAGCTCGGAAAGGGCGATAAATATCGAATTTTGAATGGACAAAACAATGGAGGGTACTTCCTCTTTTCCAATTCATAAAGTTATTGGCGAATGCGCGCCCGCTTTTGCAGACAGAGGTAGAGGAGACCATGGCTAGGCTTTATCCGAGGTAATAAACAACCCACCGTCACGGTTTTGTCACTCGTCGAACCGTCAAATATTCGACTCGTGAGTTGAGTCGGCTTCAAGGGACGAACAAGATGAACTACTGCCGTCCGCTGCCTGTACGAATGAACTATATGGATCATGCATTCTTAATTTACAACTTTTTCCTAGTTCGATCATCGAACAACAGCTGACTGAAAAAAGAGAAGCATTGATAAACGTGATAAATTTTAGCAACATTTTTAATTAATGCAATTTATTATAAATATTTTGCCTTGAAATTTGATTAAAATATAATTGAATAATAAATGTTCCGTAAAATATCCATTTACCGTATATATAGTACCTTTCATACCTTATTATACATATTATAATTAAAATTAAAAAAATATTCAAATGTTAAAATTTCTCTTTAATTAATATCGCGTTGGGTGAATAAGATTTAATATTATTCGAAAATAAAAAAACCAAATATCTTTACAAGTTGTTTACGAAATTAAATTTTTTATCTGTAGCAACCAGCTAATTAATTAAGTTTCTATATCCACTCGTCTTATGCTTATTTTTATATCCACTCTTGTTTACTCCCCCCCCCCCCACCCCCTTTATTCGGCAGCTCTATAAACGCTGATGTGTTTGCATTAGCGTTAACGTTCGGTTCAACAGCCGGATGGAGAGTCGCTGAGGCGCGCGCGCATTACAAATGATAATGGCGGCGACACGCTACAGATACATTTGGATACCCGCATTAGCATCTCGATCGTCAGTCATTGCGCTGCAGATGAAAACACTTAAATACTCACCGCCTGGTACCTCGGTAAAATTTTTCACTTTTCTTAAAATAAGCATTTTAAAATTCTTAACCAAGCTAATACACGAAGAGAAATAATCTTGCAATATTTAAAATAATAGATAGTAAAAATTGCTATGTTTCATAGGAAAAGGAGGACAGACTTTTATGAGGATCTTTGCTATATTTATATCAAATAGTACTTTGGAAGATAGTAATTTTTGCAACACTGCTTGTAAAAAGTACTAAGACTATCATAATAATCACTATATTCCTTTGTAAAAATTGCTATGTTACATAGTAAAGATTAGCCTTAGGTAAGGTTAGGTTAGTAATTTGCGCGGATGTGGGGCAAAACATTGTCGTCATCGCATCGTCATCGCTTCCCTTCTCAATGATAGATGGCGTGTTGTTGAATCGTCAATGGCAAGTTATGGAATCGACGAAACTCGCAAGTGCACAGTTTACATTTCGATAACTATATAAGAACATTTTACAGAAGCATATTTACCATGCGATTACATTTGAATTCGATTTGTAAATTAGTAATGCGTTCACAGCGGGTCGATAAAATAGATTACAGTTAAGGCATAATTAATAATTTACGAGCGGTGAATATATCGAGGCGTCTGTGATAAAATTAAAAATTTCGAATAAGAAAATACTATGTATATTAAAATATAACCATAACCTTCTCCTTATTCATAACGATTCATTCGTGAAATGAGCATAGAATTCAAAAATAATTTTTTTCATCGTTCATTTCTAGATTACTATGTCACATAGTAAAATTTGCTACATAATGGAATAGAAATTGCTATATGCGATAACAAAAATTGCTATGAACATAGTAAAATTTGCTACATAATGTAATAGAAATTGCTATATGCGATAACAAAAATTGCTATGAATAATTTTTACTACAGTTTATAGCAATATTTAGTATAAAATTAATCTGTCCCATCTTTCCAATGGAATGACTAGTAATTTTTACTATATTTTATTTTAATATTTGCTAAACTGTTTCTCTCGGTGTACTTAGCATGTGAATTATCGTGGATTTACAGAACAAAGGTGTAATAAATATGGATTCTTCAACGTTTTACACATAACATTTTAACGGCGAGCAAAAAAATTTAATTAAAAATGTTCACCTCAAAAATAATTTAATTACGTTTTATTTAAATATTCACTCAAAGCTTTGTGTATAAAAAATTACGCTTAACCAGCAAGTTCAATATAATCGTTGGTATTTAAACAGCTCGATCAAAGAACGCGGCATAAAATTCCAATGCTCCACCCCCGTCGCATTCTCGGTGTCGCTCCGCCGTCGAAAAAAAGCCAGTATCGCAGGGGCGAAGCTCTTCATTAGGCGCTCGATAGTTTCCCTGGGATTATTTCGATCACGGCCTCCGTGCATTCACACACGCGTGCACTGAAGACGGCGCTCCGCGAGACGCGCACTCAAGGCGGAGCGTAGTCATCGTCATCGCGCGACGTCGTCACTTCGCTAACGCGAAAATTAGCCGTGCACGAACGAGCCCGATAATGCAGAATAGAATTTTGGCAGGTACCTTCTCGGGCCCCGCGCGAGCTTTTGCCGAAATTTCCTGAAGGATCCATCGCGCCCAGCTCGGAGCGTTAACAGTCGACTATCCCACTTGTGCACTCTCTCGCTTTCTCTCCTCGCAGGCTATCGAAACGCGCGGGGAGGCTCGCTCGCCGTCGCTCTGATACGAGCTCCGCCGTCGCCTTCGGTCTGTCTCTTTTGCCGGTGCGCACCTACACTTTGACTGGCTCTTTCTCTTGGCGCCGTGCGCCGCACTGTTTCAGAGCTTGACATGTTCTGTCTTATGAGAGAGAAAGGGTGAGGGTGTACCCACACTCCCGATCTTTCTTGTACACGGTAGGATTTAAGGCTAGATTACAGTGAATATGAACATTTTTAGGAGTTCATAAAATATTCATCCGAATTAAATTTCCATTAGATATCGTTTACTGTACTTAATACAAGTACTGATTTCTACGGGTATATTCTACAAGAATTCGTTTCACTTGTCTGACTTATTCTTAAGTAAATGATGCGCATCTATGTTGTAATGAATGATTCCATACTTAATTAGTAAGAAAATATAACATATTTCCAGTTAAATGAATAATAGTTTTACGAATGGTAAATCATTATACACTTTGATTGTAGCAAATCACTGACATTATCCTCTTTGTCATTCCAGGGGTAATAATTGGCCTTCCTCATCCATCAATCAAGAGATTCGCGTGAAGCTTTTCGTCGAATGAGCGCAGGTACAGCGTGGGCGAGAAAAAATATTCAGTGTAGTCGAGCCTTAACCATCTTCTGTATCGTAACCTCCCACCCGTCTCCTGCTCTCTCCTCCGCTCGTCTCGCTTCCCTCTCTCTCTCGTCATCCCTTTCTCCCTCTTTCCACATCCCTGCAGGCGCGTTACGTGCCCCGAGATCCTCTCCCTCCCTCTCTCTCTCGCGCCGACATTACCCTCTCCCGCTCGCGAACGAATGAACGAACAAGCCCCTCGTTCGGGCGCCACCCCCCACCAGCAGGACCTTCCTCTCTGTCTCTTTCTGCCGTCGACGGCGCCGCCGCCGTTGCGCCGCCAGCAGCGCCGCGATACATTGCGATACACGGGGCTCTAGCGCTCTCTTGTCTCCATGCTGGTCACCTACCGTGCAGGACAGCACCGAGAGAGCGCTCTAGTTCATAGACGCACTAGGCTACTAGACACGCACTCTCTAACTTTCCCGCTCTCCCACCCCTCCTTTTTTCGATCCCTTCTATCTCTTTCTCCATCTCTCTCTGCCTCCTTTGCCTATCCACCCCCCCTCTCTCTCCCTTTCTATTTCTCACTCTCTCGAGCCGCAACAACACTTGGCGAGGGCCAGGCTCCTCTGTTCTGCCAGCACCACCTCCACCAGCCTGGAACGTCACGTCAACCGGCTGCGCGCAGGGTAAATACACACGTGTGTGTACATATGCGAGAGGCGAGACACGCGCCCCTCTCTGTGTACACGAGTATGTCGCGAGTTTGATATTGCCCGCACCGCACAGTGTCGTTTCTCTCTTCTCCTCGGCCCGCGGGAGGAGCTCCACGGCTCCTTTCACGACTCCTCGCGGCCGCCGGCGACGACGGGACGAGTGAGCCGCGGACTCGAGTGTGAGTTTGCAAAAATTTAAAGAAAAAAATAAGTGACGCGAGTGCGACAAATCGCAGCAGTGCGCGCGAGGAAATGGTTGGTGCGTGCCCGAGCACCTCGAGACGAACGCAAAAAGGAGTTTTCACCGTCGGCGAGTGACACGTCGCCCGCGCCCGCAGCCCCGACCGCAAAAGCGTCTCCGCGACAATGGCCGGCTGATTCGATTGACAAGTTAATCGCTCGTCCCCGGTGCTCCCTCCGCATATCTCCGCTCTATGTATCTATCACTTTTTGCTATATTTTTCTCTCTCTTACTCTTTCATCATCTCTTTCTCTCTATTTGCTCTTTTATCTTATTTTTATCTCCATCACAAATTGGACGTTGGCAGAGAGATGTGTTTTTTATGATTACGTGATAGACCATCAAAGATCATGATTGAAGTTCGTTTTTCGATCAAGTTTATTTCAAATAATGACCACGTCGTAACATGTATTACAAAAAATAGCTTACCTCCAAGTATCGCGGTAATAAAATCAATAGCTATATCTATTGCGAAAAGAACTAATTAAAAGTAAAAAATATTTACCTCTTCTCGATTAGCTTTATAATTCAATAAACAGTCTATTATTACTAGCAGAATAAAGTAGCATTGAGAATTAAAATTAGAATCTTTAAGATAAAGTTTGTACTTACGAAAATGTTGAAAGAATAAACAGAATGAAAAAAGATTTGTAAATGAAAAAGAAAGTTAGAAAGAAGGCGGTGTGCGTCAGAAGACAGTTAGTCGTCAGAATCGAGTACGAAAGGCACATGCCGACTGAGGCCACGTGAAGAAAGGCCGGGTAGCGGAGCCGGCTGCGTGTGCCGCGGCAGGCCGTGGCTCTGGTTTCCCGCGTGCGGCGCGCAAAAGCAAAGGCAGAGAGACGGGCAGCGCGGCGGCAGTAGCGACGGGAGCCCGACAAGCGCAGCCCCTCCGCCGCCTACCCCCTACACACAACAACCCAACAGGCAGCAGTAGCAGCAGCAGCCGCCATCCCCTCCTCCGCGCGCTCCGCGAAACGCACAACAGCCGAGAGCGGAAGTGCTAGTCAGTCGCCGAGCGACCTTCCGACGTCACGGGTTACCTTTGCGAGCTCCCGCTCCCGCTGTTTTTGCACACATCGGCCGCCCCCTCCTCCGCCCGAGAGCAGTCGCCGGCGCAGTTTACTGATAACCCCGCGCCCACCTTTTTCCTCCGTCGGCGGGCTTGGAGTATCGCGGCCGGCCGCTCGCCTTTTTTCGCTGTTGTATAGGTTAGACTGTTGTGCCGCGCGGTAAGGATGAAGTTAGTCACACGAGCGGTTCTTTGATTCAGCCCCGAGGTGATACAGTTTTCAACGAGTTTCGCCGCTTTTTTTTAGACACAACGTGGTCGGCGGTCTTAGGTGATCAGTCATGATTTTTTAATATTTGGTCTTACACTCCAGCTGCTTCGGTGCAAAAGAGAGCGAGAGAAATTTAAGGAGGAGTGAGAGATAATCGAGAGCAATAGAAGATAAAGAGAGAGTGTGTGTGAGTGTTGTGCTACGTCAAGATTTTTAATCGAAAGTGTCATTTTCCAGTCGAACCGGCGTCAAATAAACAACGAATGTTTTATGCATCCTTGGGATTTATGATTCAAGATAAAATGTTTCTATTATCGCAGTGAAAAGTGAAAAATTGAATTTTGCACTAGACTCCTTTACGTACAACTAATGACATTTGCCAACTTCTCCACCGAATGACAATCTGCCTGGTGAATTTTCTGGTCAGCTTCAAAGTCAGTCCGTCGAATGCTTTTAGAGTGCTGAATTAGCGAGTTGAATTCGCAGTCACAACCCAGTCACCGAAGCTTGTACACAGCGACAGAAGCAGTCGGCGGAGGTTCACATCGAGCACGTGGAGAGCAGCATCGCGGTCGAGTAAACCGAGCAGTGAGCAGCCGAGGAAGCACTTGCATTTTCTTTGTGGAATCATATTCTCGCACGTAGCTCCGTAGCCTCTCTTGCTCGCACAGCTAAACTGCTGCGGAGAGCCTTGAAGGAGTTCTGAGAGAGCCACTTGTTCGAAGTTAAACCTCCGGCTACATCGGCGACAGTCGCTGCCTGCGGCAGTATCAACAAGTTGTGAGTTGACCGTAAACGATTCCATCGTTTCACCGCCTAGTCGTCTGCAAAGAAGGCAAGATCTCGTCCATACGCGCCGGCGAGTTGAAGGAACCGACGCAGACCAGAACGGTAGTCCGGGGCCCAATTATCATTGACGCTCGAACCCTCAACGCCCATCCAACGATCCTAGCGAATCCAGCGGCGGACCACCACCATCACCACCACCATCACCACCAGCTGCAGTCGGCCGAGCTCAGCAGCAATCTCCCGAGCGCCACCGCCTGGTCCACGTCGGTTCAGTGGTGCAACTCCTGCCGCAACAAGAGCGAGCTTGTTGGCGTGGCCGGCATCCCGTCGTCCCTGAGCCAAGGTTCGACCGCGGGCCCCGGAACTCCGGTCGTAGGCTGCTGCCTGCTTGGCGTGTATCCGGGTTCCGGCTGCTCCACGGGGCCCAGGGCCCCCTCTGCCGCCGCGGGCCACCTCGTCCAGGGCGTCGGTCCGCATCTCCAGCAGCACCACCATCCCATCAGCAGCAGCGTAGTTCCCAGCACTGCTGGCTGCCGCGCCTGCTGCTGCCATCACCAGCAACAGCAACCGGCCACCGCGGTCCAGCTCACCAGCCAACGAGGCGGCATCTCGCTAAGGGTAGCGAGGGTGGCGTCCACCACCTCCGTCCGAGCCGCCCCCTACGCCCACTCCCAGCATCAAGGCCTGGGAACGGAGTGCAGGTAAATTAGTAGTTTCCTCCAAAGCGGATCAAACGAGCGACTACTTCATCGTCCTATTGCCGCGATCATTCTTTGTTTCGCTTTCACTTTTTAACAACGAGAGATCTCTTCTTTCTCATTCAGTACACGGAGAGAACGTTGGAATCTTCGGGCCTCCGTAATTTATGAAGCCGTATTAGTTCCAACAATTGCCTAAATTT
>JAXIUT010000037.1:24765759-24789019 GCA_035586675.1 Eurytoma californica | reverse complement strand
GTTTCATATAGCTTCCAAAGTACGGACCCTTCATCATTCCAACGTTTTCTCCGTGTATTCAAGCGGCACTCGAATGACTGTGAAATAGCTCGGCGAAGTAGGGATAGTGCCGCGCTCTTCGTTAGCGCGACGTCATACTTTGAATTGAAAAAACGCAAAATGAAACGAGCCTGGAAACGTCAAAAGGTGTAGGGAGGAGACGGGCGCAGTGGGTGGAGGTGGTGCGCACATCCTCGGCAGCCCGATGCTGTTTGTCCCGTTCACGGTGCCCTCGTTCCCCGCAACGCACCAGCAGCAGCAGCAGCAGCAGCAGCAGACGAGCCACCACCAGAGCCACCACCAGAGCCACCACCAGCAGCTGCAACCGCCACCGGCCGGCGCTGCTCAGAGTCAGGTTGTGCAGCAGCAGGCGCCGCCCCAGCTCTCGCAGCTCAACCACCTCAACCACCAGGGCATCGTGCAGTCGCCCAGCAGCAACCAGCCGAGCATTCACAGCGCCAGCTGTTCGCCCCAGCAACAGGCCACGACACCAAACAAGGTAACCTAACCTCAAACATCTTCACGTTCCCTATCGTCGATTCCAACAGCCAATCGTATCGTTGATCGTTAAAAACCGTTGAACCGTTCAAAATCTTTCATTCTTCCAAACAGTATTTTATCTCAGGCTCTGTGGCGCACGCACTCCCCACCAAGAGCGACTCGCACTTTTATTATCCTGGCTTCGGTTCAAGTCAATTTTCTTTAGCGAGCCGTAACTCGAGGAAAGATGCGCCTGGTGCGCCACGGGGGCCGTGTCCTTGGCAGAGGGCGATCCGCGCGGCTTAATTTTGCCGGTGCGCGCGCCACCGCCGAGGCTCCACCTTCCTTGGCAGCTGTACGCCGGCGCAGCGTTATCAATTATCGAGCACCCCCGCGGAAAAATCTACGGAACACTTGTCTGAACGGCAACGCGGAATAACAGATGCTTTCTTGTCGAGATAGACTTTTGTAGTTCAGCAGCCAAGAATCATATTTTAAATACTTTCGAAAAGTAAACTAAAAGTAACGTTTAAATATTTCATGTCGCATTTCTTTCTGAAAAAAAATTATGTTTTATTCGAAACATATCGCAAGTCACAGCGTAATGCAAAAATGATAAAATTGTGTATCATGCCATTTTACTACCGACTTTATTTTTGGTTATTTATGTTTTCCACTGATCTCATATAAGACAATGGAATAATTCAATGCGGGTATGAAACATATTTTAAAATTTGAAATATGCTGCTATTCTTTTTTTCCATAAAAATCTGAAATACCTTTATTTTTCATGCAGGAATGTAAAACATTTTCATTTTTTACGCAGAATTTCAATAGCATTTTTGTACCTGATGTCTTTTTTCATAGCAGAATATGTAGCGCGCTTTTTCTTATTAAGGCTACACTATGTATTTTTACGGTGGGGATTTGCCTTTCAGTGTAATAAGAAAGTTATTGAAATTATTAAAAGATTCGCAGAAATAATCCATTGTACAAGGAAAAGGATTGATCAATTATTGAGAGCACAAAAAGTCGACTGTAATTGCCCTCAAGTAACGCGGATATCGCATCTTGCGGAAAAGTGCGAAAATTAGCGAGCCTATCGAAAGGAGGGATACCTGGGGGAGGGGGGGGGGAAGTGAGGAGCGGTATACTTTAATTCAAAGGGATAGGAAAACGTTGCTATATCCGAGAAGACGGCGCGGTGCGAGCAGAAGAGCACAGAGAAGCAAGACTTCGAAAGTAGCTCAACTAACTTTATTAATTAAAGGCTGTTAGTCCCGGTTGCTCAATATAGGGCGCCGAGGCGCGCAACGAAGAGTTTTCCACTCGGGTCTTGATTTTCATTATTATTCGTTATTTTTATAATTACAATAGTCTCTTCTCCCCTTGTGTAATTTTATTTGTCAATTCAAAGTTTGAGCTCTTTGTTTCGAGTGATACATTTTTGACCGACCAATTATACAAGACTTTTTTTGTGTCATTCTATTTTGACTGAAAATTTATTTGTTAGTATTGATTTATTGGTTAGTTTTACGACCACTGTTTTAGAAAATTATATGATTTAAAATAAGAGAGTTAAATATTTTTACTTAATTTTATAGTCAATATTGAGAAATACAATTGATAATAAACTATTAATATTTTAGTTTTTCGGTGTAACATCTGATCCGTAACAGTCAACTAACACCACATTATACTGTTTTAATATTGGGTAGAAATGTTCACATTCAAAATTTGCGAGCATACGTGTTTATAAAAAATTTCAATAATTTATTCAATTATTATTGATTTTTTTATACCTCGTATATTTATGAAAAAATACATTTAATAAATTTATGTTTTGCTACATAGCTAAATATTCGAAATTAATGTCGCTTACAATGATATATGTATATGCCTCTTCTTATATAATTAGAATTACTATCATTTTTGAAACTCCAACTTTAAAGAGATTTTCTATATGCATTCTAAGTTAAATCTAATTAACACCTAAAGTAATTTATAATCGTAATTTCGGCAGTAAATTGATTCGTTCTCAATAATTACGAAATTCCATTTAGCCAGTTATGACTGCATGAAGCTACCGCAAGTAAAATGTCTCCCCCGTTCCTGCAGAAAAACGAAGGACTTTGTGTCTGTAAAATGTTCGCAGTGCGCGGTGTAAGCGGGACAGAGCAAAACTGTGCGCCACCTCGGGCGCAGGCGCGAGAGAAGAAGAGATAGGTGGTGGGGGTGAAGATCAAAGCAGTGGAGATGATTTCATTACGGCGCGCCACTCGTCTGCTTCGTTGAAATATCAAAAGATTGCAGCCGGCACTCTTTTTTTCCAGTCTTGTGGCTCTCCCTCCCGCATTTTTTTATACCTACGTGCGTGTGCCTTCTGCCATTCATTCAGAAGCTTGCTCTACTCTTTCTCTCCCATGGCCCAACGTTTTTTCTTTTTTGCCTATTTTCTTCTTTTGTTCTGCCATTTCGTGTCTCGCGCCGCCCCCCTCAAACCCCTTAAATTTGTTTCAGTTATTAATTTTTTAGCCAGTTTATATAATTACTTAATTTCTAAAGGGTCCTCCACTTTTTCTTCATTTCTAATTGTTGTTGACTTTTCTGCATTCATAGATACTTTAATTCTCTTATTTGGTGATTTCCAGAACGTAGATGCTTATAACGACCGTTAGTAATGTTAATTTTAAAAATTCGATGACAAATGTGTGTTGGGAAATCTTATTATACTTGCCTATGCTTTCCTCATCCTTTTATTAATTTAGAATTGCAAACTTTTCGCAATTGTTAATATTAATTTTGAGAGCCTTCATAATATTTTTATCACCTGTGACTCCTGCATTTTCCGATGCGCAAGAGGAAAGAGAGACAGAAATATTATTAGCTGGAAGCGCAGCATCACTATTCGAAATAAACCGCGCCGCTCGCGCCTGGGATATTTCCAATACCAGGGAGCAAGTCTACTAAGGCGGAATAGATTCGTTTTGTCCCGGATCGGATATTTTCTTATTCAAGCTTTTGTTGCACCCTAGTGACAAAGGCGACGATGTTCGTTTCTTTCTTGCATCGAACTTTACCCCATTGACAGGGAATATTTCGACGCAGTCGGAAGTCAAAATTGATAGGGGTAGGAGCTATTCATTTTATGGATGTAAATATTACAGTTTTTTATTTTTTCATATCTTTGCAAATATAGTTACTTAAAAATCAATCTAGTTTTATTTGGTTTTAATTACATTTACCATGTTATGAAATAATTTCAAAAACGATGTAAATATTTATCATTGATTATTGTATAACAAAAATATTTGGCCACAAAAATTTAAGTTAAAGAAAACAATACTAGTATTCGAATATCGGATTTTGCGTCACCGAAAATGATGAAACGGACGTCAGTAATTGAAGCAAAATGCGATAAAACAACGGCCGCGCGTTATGGATGAAGGGCGCACAGAAGGGCCTCTCGTAAAATTTTAAATATAAACGTGCCAGCGGTGCGCGAACAAAAAATAAAAAAGAAATGTAAAAAAAATAAAAAACAAAGTTGTTAGTTGAAAAAAATAAGAAATATTTTTTAAAATAAAAATTAACATTACTAATATGAAATTTTTAAGTAGTAACTATCCTGATTGGTCAGGTACGATGAAGATCTAAAAATTTTTCCATGAAATGTAATGAAGATATTTTAAGAAACATATATAATTAAAAATATAATAAATTTCTACGATGGTATAATAATTTAAAAGTTTTGCAGTATACATTAATGTTACACGTAGAAACTTTCGAAATGGTAGTATTATTTTAGAACTTTATAAAGTTTAGTGGACTAATCTTGTAGTAATAACATAGTATAATGGGGTAGTAAATGTTTAATTTTATTTATAATAGGTTATATGTTATAAACGCTTTTAAACGTCACATCATTATTATAATTTCGTACCATCTTTGTTTTCAGGAACTTCGTACACGTTAATGTTGCAAAATTAAAATATTAAAACAAAGTTTTTAAAGACTTTTACATGTTATTTACTTTAAACTAAGTTCACACAATGTACTTACATTTTTAGACGCTTTTACAAATATTGGTTTTTTCATACATATAAAATTTTACGATTTGGTTATACCCCAATATTTGAAATAAAATTGAAGATATTTAAAAAAAGTTTCACATAATTTTACGGAAATGTATTTGTAAAAAAATTAATATGGAAACGAATCTAACTTTTATTTGATATGGTACATTTTTTACGTAGAACGCAGTGACATTGAAAAATGAAAGTACTACAGCATTTTGTCTGTATTAGTAGTTTCGTATACTACCGTGACGTAAAACTACTTGAAACATAAATAAAATGCCGAGAAGTTTTTTTCTCTTTTTGCCTCATTACTTTCTGCCACGCGTTCTTTTAGTCGAGGAATAAAATATGCAGCCCTAACTACATTTTAAGGTCCTCTGAGAACGCTTGCAAACCTTCCGCTACCTAATAATTAATAATTTAACAAATATTTTTGATAGTAATTAAGGAAGAATTTAAGAAAAAGTTGAAAACAAAATGAGGCGTATCTTAAGGATTGAAGCTGTTGAGACGGTTTGGGCTAATAAAAAAAAGCGCAACAATAAGAGCGACTCGCGTTTTCCTCGCGTCCGCGTTTTAAATTTAGCCATGAAACTGGCGTACCTCCCCGCCGTAATTTCGCAGTGCAAAACGTTCGGACGCGGCTGCGGCGAGCGAGCGCGTTACCCTGTGTGCAGCGGGATTTGCATGCCGGATCCCGCGATTTGCATTTCAATTCTCCGCGAGCGACAGGGAAGATCAGTGCTACGGGCTGCGCGCTGCCAAACGCCGCCAAATACAAACGTAAATACGAGGTCTTCGCGCTCGCGCGGGCACCGCGAAGAAGCCGGCGGACGCTCGAAGACGCCGCCGTAGTTTGCATCGCTCAGCTCGAGTAATAGACGGCCAGAATCCTGACTGTAACTTGTCACCAGCCGCGCTCATCCGTACAGACAGTTCGCTAATTGGGAAGTAACGATAACTTATTGCTCCCGAGTTTATTTATTTTCATATTACGTTCCTTATAGTTGTAGATACGATATTTCGTTGCTTATACACGCTAACGCATGTGTAACGAAGGTAATGCATCGGGTGCACAGATTGGAGAGAAGAATGTCTCCCGGGGAGGGAGAGCAGAGCGGATCGAAGCCTGGTTTCAAAGCAGTTGTTTTGAATTATTAATTACAGCGTAGTAACGTAAACTCATTAAACCATAAATTTCTCATCAAGCCGAGGGGATTGGTCTGAATGCTAATGCCTGCGCATGGTCGACTGTAATCTGGCTTTTCCGAGTAACTTGATTTCGCGAGGCTCTAGCCATTCAAATGCGTAATAAGCTACGGAATCGCGTGTAATCGGTCATGTTTATGCGTTCGTAATTGCTTTACCAGCCAGCGAGCTTTCTTTCCGAAGCTGCAATTGCACTTTAATTGATAAACCTATACGATGCAGTGAGTTATGTCGATACATGTCGCGTTCGATTAAAGTGCATTGATGAACTGCTATGCACGGTATTATCAATTTTATACGATCATTTCGCCGGGGATAATGCGTAATTATTTTAAATCAGTTTTCATGCTACACTCGCTTCGTGTAATATACATAAAGCTTCTTTGAAGCGAATGGTTCGATTGAATTACAGGAATGATTTTGGTTAGATTTCATTATAGCATATGCATTAATTCAGCCCAGTAATTAGAATTACCATTGTGATTTATTAATTATTCTAAATTATGAAGTTATAATTTCCAAAAATTATTCTGAATAATATTATTGTACATAAACACTTTAGCCTTTTAAGGTTCATTAGAATTTCATATTACATTTATCGTACGCAACAACTTCTCTAATCATAGCTTCGGTAAATTAAAAGAAAACATTTCCAATCAATATCTTGCCCGTACGAAACGCAAGAGGATCATTTAATAAAGCAGACAGGCGACAAGGAAGCATTGTTTCCTTTAAGCAGAACCTGGCTTCCTCGAATTTCAAGGATTTCGCATCAGCGGTGAAATCTCAGTGGCCGTGTCCTTCTTCGCTCGCGCGAAGTGCGAAACAAAAAATAGAAGACAGTGGGGGTCGAGAAAGACGGAAAAGAGAATGCGAGGGGGCAAACTGATTCAGAGAAGCAACTGGGAAAACTGCCGTGGCGCGAGGGGAGAGGAAAGAACGGAGAGGGAAACGCGCGCGCGCTCGCAAATGAGTGCTTTTGCAGCGGCAGTATTTCTTGTTGAGGTTTTTAATCCCGCGGGTAACGCGATACGCGAACGTGCATCCCCGAGGAGAAGCCGGAACGCCCGGAAACGAGCTCGCGACAGAAAATTTTCCTCCCTCTCTTTCTCTCACTTGTCCTTTGCTCGGCCGTCGGTTCTCGCCTCTTGCTTGGAAAATCTTTCTAATTTTCTTCTTGTGAAAATATATTTTTAGTTCGCTACTTCTCCTGCGATGAATACTAAAATTTCAGTCTAATTCGCATTCTACATCGTTATTGACAGATTCATCGTAGCAAGTTAATGTTTCTAAATTTACGCAAGTGGATGCGAAGTTCATTCTAATTCCAGAAACAGCGATTTAAGTTTAAAATTTATTTGACCAAATAAATGAATGAATTGTATAGCCATACGCTGAGAGAAAATTGACGCAGAAAATAAAGCTGAAAATTAGGCTAAAAGATAGTCGTAAAAAAAGTTTCGAAAGAATTTTATCTCTGTAAAGCGGTGGAAAATGTACACAGAGAACTGGCGTTGCCAGCGAAATTATCCTTAAAAACAATTCCACCTCGATTTAACAATTTGGAGGCTCTTCAGGCAGCCTTTCGCGCCCCTCGAGCCCTTCCGCACTATAGCGGCACTCCGGCCGGAACACTCCACTTTGTCCTTTTAGCTCTTGTCCATCGCGCTCGTCGAATAAAACGCGGCTCGCCGCGGCACGCGCACACACGTAAGTGTGCAGCAAGCCCGGAGACCTTACGGCCACGTAGCACAATGGGTCCGCGGCTGCGTGAGACGCATATTGATTTCGCTATTTCGAATTTCGCCGCAGTCCGCGCCCGCGCGCGCACGCAGACAGCCAAGCGAATTTGCTCGTTTTAACGGGTCCGGGCTGCATCGAGATCGTATCGCGGTCGTTATTCCCGTTACTAACGAGTGTAATCATCGAAACGGGAAAAGAGGGAGGCGGAAGGACAGGCGCCGCGTGCGTGCCCGGTTCGTTTGCTAAATGAGGAGTGGAGAGAAAAAATTAGCGAAGCGAGAGGAAGGGAAGGTACGAGCGTGCCCATCGTAAATACAACATTCGCGTTGCGATCATAGAGATGAAAATCTCATAAAATCAGTTGGATTGTATTATGCAACTTATGCAATATCAATTTCGTAAAAACACTAAGTCATTCTTTGAATACGTCTACTCAATGTTGTAAGCATTTACACCGAATTATGAACGTACCCTGCGTACCTCGAGAGAAAAATTAATAAACGATGATTACGCAAGCGTCTCTCTTACTACCCCCGATAATTAACCACCCTGAAAATTACAATTGGAATGCCGGTGCAAAAGCCCTTAATGCGACAATAGAGCATAACCGCGAACAAGAGTCAGGCCGTCATGATTTCGTTCCCCTTTCCGAAAAATATGAAATGAGAGCTTGCGCGAGCGCGCTTTGTCCCCGGCGTGGGAAGCCGAACGGGGAAACGTGTTTTCTGGCAATTAAACATTTCCATTTTCAATTTCTCACCGGGGACTGCGCCGGCGGTCGGGTTGAGGTCGCCGATCGCTGATTCGTTTATCAAGCCTCGCTATCTCGCTCGCTCGTGTTTCGACCTCTCGCTCCGTGCTACTCTTTGTTTTTCTAATTCTCCCTCCCCGCGGCCCGCGGGCGTTTCACGTGTCTCTTTCTTGCCTGTGCGGTGCTGCGCGTTTGTTCGTGCGAGCTCGTTATCTTTGCGGACGATTTTATCCTACTCTGTCATTTTTTCCATTCGTGCAATGTATTCAGGCTAGGGATTGTTTAAAAATTAGTAAAGATAATTTTTCGTCATTTTAGTATTTTATAAAATAACTATTTGCACGATGATCGCGCAATTTTAACCGATAATTCATTCAAAGGGTGTGTACGTGTATCACATAGCAATTTTTCAATTTATTTTTGAATACTTTACATATTGTACGAAAAACAGATTATAAGGTAATTTTATTAGCAAGTAATTTTCGCTACATTTATTATTAAATTGCAAGTTCTAACTATGCTTTTATTTCAGTATTTTTTGTCCAAAGGCAATTGTAGAGGAAAACTCGCCAATATTCTAGCCACTTTACACGAAGCAATTAAACTGATATTTGACCTTTCGAACGTGTAACAATATAACGTTTCGTGAGTTAAAAGGCGTGAATTTTCGTTCGCAATATTGATATATTGACAGCTTTTTTTTTGAATTTCAAAATTAGTTAGAAAAAATAGATTTCAAAAATACATTGCTGTAATACCAAACTGTTTATCGTTCCTTTCTTAATCAAATTAGTTATAACTACTTTAAATTTATATTGTCCTGAAATTTATCGACAAACATTTTGTCGATTAATTTTATTTCATTTTAAACGCATCGCTTTCTACAAGAAAGAAAAAAAATATGATTCCTACGATATTAGCTGATATTCGCATCAGGTTGCCTCGCCAGGGGCATAAACACGCGGGCGGGAAGCGAACTACTGGGGTCGATGCCTCGGTTCACTCTGCTCTCCCTCTCTCTCCCTCTCTCCTCGCTCGGCAAAGAGTTTTAGTATGAAACAACAAGATTTCCATATTTATCCGACGACGCTCGTTGTTGTGTGTCGCTGCCGGCGTCAAGAGACTCGTTGAGTCTCGATACGTGCGCTGCCTCTGCATAACAATATTTCTCGAGAGAGATTCTCTCTCGACTCCCGGTTTCATCGCGACGCCCGGCGAGACGCGTGGGAGCGGTGTAGCTGAGCCGCGAACAGACACGCCGAGCGCAATTATCGCCTCGAGTATTGTAATCTTTCAGATCATTGATCTAGCTTTACAAATACGCCGCTCTTTTTTTTTAACAATACAATAAACGAACAATATTGAAATTATTTTTCTAATCTCAATTTCAACAACGATTTCAACAACGAAAGATATGCGGGAAAAAAAACAGTAAAACCGTTTTATAACTTTGCACGACGTTGTATATTCTTATTAAAAATTAAAGCACTATTATTTATTAATGGTATTTATTATTTATAATGTTGATGAAACAATAAGTGGAATTCACGTTGTGTTATGAATTCATCCACGAAGCGGCAATAAAAATTTAACTACTTTTAGCACTAAATAAAGCAGAAGAATAAAAAAAAATCTGCACTCAGAATGGTATAGTAAATTACGCTCCTCGGCAGCTTTAAAGAACGGAAAAATCTGATAAGATAAGTCTGCAGCTCGGAGCTAGCGACCCTTTGGGTGCAATCTCGCGAAGCTCAGTCTCTCTCTCTCCATTTTTTCCTCCTCCGGGCGCGCAGCCCGCATGGAAGAAAGAATCGCGAGCGCGGGCCTTGATTGTTTTAGCATCTCTCAACGCCGCGCGTCGCCTCCCACGACGCGGGAGGGAAAAAGAAAGAGCGAAAAAGCGAAAGTGCTCGCGCTCAAAACCGAGAAGAAAATCTCGTTATTCTTTTATCCGGCACTTTTCCTCCTCGACCTTTTTCCCACCACCGCGCCTCGCGACTCCCCCCCTGCGCCCCGCCCGCCCCTTCCACCTCTTCTATCTTTCGAGACAAAACTGGTAAAGAGCAGAGAGAAAGGGCGAGTTATATACGTGCCTGGGAAAAAAGGGCAAAATGCAAGTTAAAACAATAAGGATAAAAGGATAGCGGAGGGAAGGGTGGGAGCGAGTCGAGATGCATTGGGGCTCTCTGAACACGTGACACGCACATTAATTATTTTTTTCCTCGCCTCCTTATTTTTTTTTTGTGCCGAGAAGCCCGCACCCAACTTACCGCTCTTGCCTCAACGTTACTCGGATGCGCAGACGCACCACCGCGGAACTTAAAAGAGCAGCCATATTTTTTAACATCCTTTGACGGACTTTTTTATGAACTTAAACAATTCAAAATTAGAGGACTCGTTAAAATATGAAAGCAAGTATTTTGCAGTCCTATTAAACAGAATTTATTCTGTAAGGGAGAGTTACTCGGCGTGGACCTACTTAACTTTTCAAGCTGTAACTTGTATAAGGAAGCTTGAAAATTAATTTTATTCAATGGATTTTTGTCCTTTGTCGTCTCAACTGTCGATTTAGTTTATGTAAAGTCGAAACTTAACTCAAAATAAAAATGAATATCTGAATTATTTATTTTTTAAAAAAGTGATACCCAGTATATACTATCAAATGTACAAAAGATTTAGCTCATTTCGATCTTCACCAAACAACTGTAAAATAAAAATAGTGTAATTTTAGTTTCTTCGAACGCAATTGCAGCTGCTTTACACCTACAATTTTTTAAACTCTGAAATTTTGTTTAATTTTTCCTAATTTCTTCTAATACGACGACTTGACGATTAGTGTTTTAATGTACGAGTCGACAGCAGTTGAATAAAAATTTGAATTTGTATCTCGAAGTGAAGCTTTCTGGGAGTAAAGCAGCATCAGTAAATATTTGTTAGGCAGAAATCAGCAGTCAGTGCAATGAACTCGGAGCAGGAGGTGGGCGCAGGAGAAAAAATGTCGAGTATTAAAAAAATACGCAAGCATTCTTTCTCTCATATTTCGAGCGGGTCCGCCTGCTCCGCCTCGTCTGTCTATGTCTTCCTGTCTCGTTTCTCGCGCGTTGAGCCTGCGCTTGCACCCCCCGCGCACACAGAGCCACACGTACGCTGATGTATGATTTAATGCTGGTTTCGCGAGTGGTAGACTGAAGCCGAGAGCCGTGCGACGGCGCGGGGGCGGGAAGGTGGGCGACGCGGTGTAAGGGTTTGCACGGTGAAGCGTTACAGTGAGCTCATTAATTTTGTAGCGGGAGAGCGGGCGAGAGTGCCAAAGGGTGCCTTAACAAGGCGCCAGCGCCAGCCCATTTTAACGGGCGACATTGAAGATACGCCAAGGTGAGGGCGGCCGGGCGCCGAAGTCAAGCCTCTCGTTTTCGCTTTGACATATTTCTTCCTCCCATTTTTTTCTCTCTCTATTGCTTTTTTTACACCTCTCGTCGACACTGGTATTCCGATACGGGATTTCACGGCTGCCGAGATATCAAATGCGATGGGACGTGCTCGAATTCCCGCTCGCACGCGGCTTCTTGTAAATAAGCGTCTGCGCGGACGAGCGTTAAGTGGGGGATAATTAAAAACGTACGGAAAGGTATGCTCTGCCCGCAACTTTCCTCCGAGCGTCAATTTACAGACTCACCGTTCACTTAACATTCTAAACAATTTGCACACTTTCACCAAGCTGTTATGTTTTTAAAATATTCCAATTAGTAAGAAAATACGTAACAGTTCATTCTATAGTCACAATGCTTGAATTTACGCGCCGTAAACAATCAGCAGCATACCAGCACGCATCGCCTAAAAGCCCGCGCCTCTGCGATAGGCCGAGAGAGGGGGAAAGACGGTGTTATCCGAGAAAAAAGCTTGAGAAGAGCTTGAGTGGGCGCCTGTCCCTTCGACTCCCCGAGTTACGAGCGCGGAGATTACCGATGTAATCGCGGCTGCAGTTCTGCCTGGGCGTGCGAGCGAGAGGCGCGACTCGAACATCTCTATCTCTCTGGATGCAGCACGGCCGCGAGACAAATAAAAGTCGAGCTTTTACGAGGGTAATATCGTCCTCGCGTGCTGCCTAAGTGCTTTATAGATTTATGGCGGCGAGTCGTGAGCTGAATTTTACTAAGGACGTCTGATAAGCTTCTTCTTAATTGCAGCATTTTCAGACGAAATTATGCAATGCTCAAAGCTATCTCTCAATACGAATCACTTTTTATTAATTAAATGTTTTATTTTCTTATTTTATTAAGATTATATTTACTAGATTAGAGTAACGGTGCTAATTACCCCCATACTTACTGTAGTGTAAAAATCATTTAGAAATTAAATTAAATTTTGAAGAAAAGCTCCTTGCAACTTAATCAAATCGTAAAATACCTTAGAAACTTCAGACTAGATACTCGCAGTCGTACGAAATTAGTCATCTCTTGATTGCTGTTAAATTCTTCGCACTTTCACCGACAAAGTCTCGCTTCCTTTGCAGATATTAATTAGATTAGCGGAGCTTTGACTCTTTAACTAAAGAAACCGCATCGGCGAGAATGTCGCGCGTCTTCATCCTTTTCGAGGAGCCGGTAAACCGACGCGTCGCTCGTTAAAGCGATACGTTCCTCTTTAAGGAAAATCGATCTCGCCGCCTTACGCTATTACGCCCCTGGAAGATTACGGCAAAGGATTGCGGAGTAAAAAACCGCGGCGGTATTTGTCGGTCCCAAGGAATTCAATGTTTTTCCCTTACCACTCCCTTTTTTCGCCGGGGGGAGATTATCGAGTAAATTATTGTTGCTATTTTTCAAAGAAACCTAAGTGGAAAGCGAGTCAGGTGCTCGCCTCCTCCGCGTGTAGCGTGTGGACGGGGCTTACTGGATACTGGAACTTTAGACATTAATTATATCAGTCAAATAGTTTTCGTCATTATTAATGAATGCCGTCCTTAGAATTTCGCTATTCGTAATGTGTGAACCTTCCTAAGTTGCTCAATTAATTAATTTGTAAATGTGAAAATGTTGTTTGCTGCAGAATTATTAATAGCGGGGAGATGAATTTTGGTGAAAAAGTGTAGCGCGAAAAGCAATTGCGAGTTAGCTGGAAGAATTAAGGAATTTAATTAAAGGACATAAATCAACAAGAAATGTAAACATTATGCGTACATGCACTTACATCGCGTTTGCAATGTAGATTCATCTACTTTGTCAACTGCAAAACAAGGGTCTCTATTATCCGCGTGTAGCTGCTAATTTCCCTTGTAATTACTGTCATCCGGTTAATTGAAACGTCAACGCACGCACGTGCGGGCCGAAAAATTGAACCGAAATTTCGGTTTAATAGCCTACCGCGTGCGCGCGCGCACCGCTGGCCCCTTTCGCGTTTTCCCCCGCGGTCTTATCGATCGCCCAGCGAAATTGGAAAATTAACCCGCGCAGATAGGAAGTTTTACGGGGTCCACACGGGCTCCTACGCTCTGTTCTCCCGTTAATTTCAGCGACACTTGAGCCGTCAAAGCTAAACTTACCTATCTATTTTACGCGGCTACTCATAGGCGCGCGTGAGAGACAAAACCTCTAGGGGCGTGAAAATAAATGTCAATTAAGTTACCTTTCAAAAATTGTTAAAATTTCATGGAGTTTTTTTAGGCTGCGCTATGATATTCATTTTGAAAAAGAGAAGAAAAAGTGAAAATAAAATTTTTTTGAATAATAACTGCAAGGAGGCCACACCATTTGCACGACTGCGGAAAATTTGAGCTACCACGACACGTTATTGATTCAGCTGAAATTTGTCACCTCACTGGCTTCGTGTTTATCCATGCAAAATTAAACTAATCGCAAATTCCATCAAGTAGTACGAAGCAGTTATTAAATCCAAATGCTTTGGCCATTAGTCGAAACTGAAAAGCATCTCATCAACTAAAGTAACACTGAGGTAAAAAAATTTTAGCTGAAATTTAAAACTTTATCCGCAGCAAAAAAATTCAGCTGAAGTATTTTATCTCGAAATTTAAAATAATTTAATTTTTGAATGTCAAACGGTTGAAGAGGATTTTCGCGCTTTTCACTTAAACGTTGAGCGTCAGTCAGGCATAAAATCGCGCTTTTGTCGACTGACGCCGACTGTTTAGCATCGGCTCATAGTTTGCGTCGAATTTAATTAATCCGCGAATAATTGCGCTCCGAGTGCTTTGGCCGGGCGCGTTTCCTTCTAATCCCGACGCATCGGCTCGATCGGCGATCCATCAAATAATCAATGAAAATTACGCTCTCGTTCCATCCCATCGAATTATTACGCGGCGAACTTCTCGTGCTCGACAGGCGAGATGCGAGTATTTGGCGTGCGGCGGTTTTCGAGAATTGCCCTGCGCGCCCTGGGGCATATTGCATTTTGTGTACCGTCGTATAGCCGATTGGGCCGATTGCAGAGTAAGGACGATCAACCGCGCTGGAATGACGATTGCGATTCGAATCGGTCGATGCATGACTGCCGGAATTTCACTCGGGACCGCCAAGCGCCTTCACTTGTAGAGACTCCCTTTCGTACATGTTTCAATTTCACCTCCGTAACTTACTTTTTTCAAACTGAATTTTTAACTTTATGATATCTGATGAAGCAATTAACTAGTGACGTAATTGGATGGTTCGTAAAGGCAATTTCACAACAAGTCGTAAGGTTAAAAAGACGCGAAATCAGGTGGTAATTACGAGCGATAAATACTTGAGATCGTTTCGCTCGTCCACGTACGCCCGGGCGATTTACTCGGATATCTTAACGAGTGCCGTAATTAATACGGACCGCAGATTGGAGGGACGTTCGAGTGGCGGGTAGATAACTGCTCCTCTTCCTCCGTGTTATACGCGCAAGCTTTGACGTGCTCGTCCTCTCCACTCCGGTATGTGTGCGCGGCCGCCCACGCTCCGAAGATAACCGCGTAGCCTGAAATGCAAATCGAGCGCGGTACCCGCCTCGACCATCCGCTCGTGTGCACGATGCGCATTTGAAGAACCGTTACCTGCTTATCCGATCTCTCGTCTTGCCTTTTTTCCCCTTTATTTTTCCTCTCGAGCCTTTAATGCCCCTCGCGCCGAAGCGCAAATTTCATTTGCATCTTTTTAAGTGGCCTGATGAATCGACAATTCGTTGCTTCTTAGGGAAGCGCTGTTTGTATTTTTCGAGCAGTTTTTCGGTATTGACAAATATACCGTTGGATCAGAGGGAATTAGGGGAAATAAGAAATTATCCGAAAGCGTTAGCAAGTAAAATGCCGGTGTGCGCGGGAAACCTCGAATCGAATCCATCATTGAAAACAGCGGCCGGCTCGGCTAGGCGGTTCGCTCGATCGAGCGAGGCGGCGGCCCCGTCGAACGTATGACTTTCGCGTCCACCTCCAAACGACCGCATCCGCGGCCTCCCAGCCCCGCTCGCACACGTCACGCCGTCCCTCTGTGTGCATAAGCTACTTTCCACGCGGACGGCTAAAAAACTTTCTGCCCGGCAAACTTCTATCATGTTTATTGCTATCGCTTGCGCCGATGCGCCGCCTCGCCCTTACTCTCCTTCGACAATAAAATGTAACTGGGTCGATGGTCGAATTAAAACTTACTCCTTTTAATGCCGACGCTGCAAGAGAAAGGGGAGTTCTGGGACTTGCAGGAGCGGCATAGTTAGATCATTGTTTTTTTTACAAATTTAAACATTTCGATGCATGCAAAGGATAATATGTGTTTTTTCTATTATGCAATACATTATTTTATTATTCTTTTAGCCTCGCACGTATTTTGCATTTTGAGGTCAGCTGTAATTTGAATTTAAAATTTAGACTTAACGTATTTTGTGGGACAAAAATTACGCAAAAACTCAAAAAAAGAATGATGTATACATTTTTTAATTTAAAATTTTAATAAAAAGTAGTAAACAATGCAGTTAAAAGGATTTTACCAATGAAGCGAACTATGAAAAAGTACGTTAACAAGTAACTTGATGCTAGTGTGGTATCTTTTTGAAGAATCTACTTCGATAAGTTACACGGCTGGCACCGATTAAATAACGCACGAGAAAACGAGAATAGCTTTGTCTGTTTGAGCAACTTGAGAGACTGGAGAGTCGATGTACCGACGGAAAAAGTAAGAACAAGTTGAATAAATGGTAAGAAAAATAATAAAAGTATATATCGCCATTACATTTTTTAAAAGAAAATACATTTAAAAAAATATAATTAATTATAAAATTATTTTAAATAATCTGCAATATCTATTTGCTTTCCAAAAGAGTTCTTGGTCGTTAGACAAATGTGTTAATTAGGTATCTAAGTTCGAGTTAGCAAGAGGGTTGAGTGAGCTGTAGGAGAAGGCTCGGGAGAAGGAGTAGAAAACAAAGTGGGTCAGTTTGTTCATCGACTCCTGATCGAAAAACGATCAAGTCTCGACACAACGGAGCCTAAGTCCAATAATCTGCTTTTTTTCTC
Organism: Eurytoma californica; assembly: GCA_035586675.1. Taxonomy (NCBI): domain Eukaryota; kingdom Metazoa; phylum Arthropoda; class Insecta; order Hymenoptera; family Eurytomidae; genus Eurytoma; species Eurytoma californica. The sequence goes on along the minus strand of JAXIUT010000037.1, from coordinate 24,772,233 downwards.
CTCCTCTTCGGGGCTTTCCTTCGCTCCCCTATACATCCAAAGATCAAGCGATCGCCGACGCTCATGCTTCTCCTACTGTTTGTCTACTTCAATGAGGGAATCACACACTTCCCCCCTTACCGCTGAAAACTCGCCTGATGCGGTCGAATAGCCGCTCTTTTTCTCGAATATCGAGCAATAAATATTACAGGTGATCAAGACGAAAGTGCAGGAGTGATAAGACGAGGGTATAAAAGTTTCCACGAAGGGAGAATTAAAAAGTTTCGTCTGATCAAACCGCAATGTATCTACTTGTTTTAAATGTAAAACCATGTAAAACTGGTATCTACTTATTTTAAATCTGAAACCATGTAACATCAACATTGGTAATCAGTAAAGTAAAATCTTATACTCAAAGTGAATGAAAAAATGTGATCAAGCGAAAATGGAAAGGAGTAAAATTGTCAATTTCCTCGTTCCACATCTCATTAGAGCCATTTGGATACGACATAACACCTTCGGCCCCAAACTCCGAGCTTCTTCCTGCTTACGATCGGCGCCTCGGATATTTCCTCTCGGTTTCTTAGGAATATCCAGCGCGGCGAAATCTCGGCGAGCTCTCGCCCAAGCCACTCGGAAATTCCATTTCCGTGCGCGCCATCGCAAAAATTGATTCGCTTAAGTCGCTGCCTGCTCGACTCCCCACCCCAAGCGGCGGAGTCGCGCCTCGAAAATCCAAAACGTCGGCTTAACACTGCCGGGGAGGCCGTTCTCGAGATTACGGTGCCATTGTTAACGCGACCGGACCCTTTGTCTCTGGCCGCGCCTTCGTCCGACGTCCCACGCGCGTTTTGCCCCTTTTGACCTGCGGGTTCTCTTTGTAGTCCCGGCCGATGGTTTTTTTCACTTCTCTCACTTTGTTTTACATGGAGATTATAAGGGAAGGGTTTGTACTATTACATAGAAGAAAAAAGGCTTTTCATTTTAATTTATTATCTAATAATAGACCAGCAAAAACAGTTAATAAATAAGTGAAATAAAAGGCAATTCATTTACCTAGAGTAATATTCAATAGGTACAGTAATGTAATCGGAGTTTTTCCTAATGAATTTGTCGTCCTTGTTCAACAACAAGACCTTAATTCCTCCTGTAAGAAGCAACTTTTTAACCAGTTCGTCGCCTCGTATTAAGGCGAATCTGATCGTCCGCTCCCTTGTTTTTTTTTTCGTTTCTCTCTGTTCCCCTCTGGCTTTTGGTCGCTGGGCTTCGATGAGGGAGGCGACCTTCGTCATAATCTTTCACCCGCGTCAAGAAACTTGTCGTCACGCGGAATGACGCGTCGCTACGAGGGAGGGCTTTGTTCGGTAATCCATGGATTCTAAATGAATTTCACGGTGTCTTTATTCGCCGTGCGCAAGATAAAGCGGAGTTAAATTTCTCTCGGTCTATCTTTTTTTTACTTTAACGCTCTTGAGAGCTAAGCGAGATTGCTGATTGGACCGCGGAAGAGCAGCCTGAGAAGCAGGCATTTAAAATTTTAGGGCCGACATTATCTTGGATGGAATTTTATAATTAATTAAATGTTTCTTTACTATCTAGATTAGCCTTTTAAACAATATTTTAGGTAATTATAAATTTTTGCATTGCAATTAGTTAAATAACTTTATTTTAATCGGCAATCAAGGAAAGATTTATATTATTTTAAAGTATCATTCCAGTGCACGTAGTCAATCCTCAACTCCCTGAATAAGAAGAAAAGAAAGTGTATCGGGAGCGCGCCTCCTAACAGTCGCGCAAATATCGAAGTTCCCTTTTCATCGGCGGGCAACGCGCTGCTGCCTCTCTAACAATAAGATAAAGAGAAGAAGAGTTTTGAAGCAAGATGAAAAGGGGGAAAAAGGGAAAAAAGTTGCGCTCGCCGTTTTGCTTGGGAGGGGGGGCTTTGAAGTCGTTTGGTCGGCGCAAACCGAGACGGTCGCCTCTTGCCTTATTCCCAGTGACGCGCCATCGGCGCCGTAGTGAAATGACGACGGCAGCCAAGTGAAGCGAGCGACCTCCCCGCGAGGAGGGGGCAGGGGAGGAAAAGAAACTTTTAGTAAATGTAAACCGCTTCAAGCTCGACTTGATGCAATCTGCTCCGTTGGCCTTGTTCCTCTCTCACCGGCGAGTCCTTCTCCAACTCTTCAGTCGCTCGCGGCTTATACGCTTTAATGGACTTGATAATAAAGGCCCATTGTTTTCGATGTTTCTTTTTTCTTTTGTCTCGCAGTTTACCTTCTCAATTAGGTTAGTGTATTTCACAATTGCATCGTTAAAGTTATAATTAATAGCTTTTGAGGATACTCCTAATCTTTAGAACAATTTTATAAGTTTCAAATTTAAATTAACTTTTATTCGACGGCTCAATCAGATGATAATTGAAATTTCTTTAGATCGAAAAATCGAGCACAGTGGATTAAAAATTCATCCGTAAGGTGCATATTTGCTGTGGCGCCACAGATGGAATAACGGGCCCAGACCAATACAGCGCATTAGCATGTGTAGCAGGATTCGCGAGCGACAGGACGGAAAAGTGCGAAATTTCCACTGATGGACCGCGAGCGACGGGATCAGTGGGTTACATACAATTTCCAGGCGGCGAGGCCGCAAAAACAAAGCCGTTTCGCGCGCGAGATGGTCCGATTAAAGCGCGAGCGGCTCAAGAGCCGGGTGATTCCGCTTTATTGTTCCGCGCGGCACTGCAGCGCATAGCAATAATCGTGCGGCGCGACTTCTTTCTTTCCCGGCGCGATTGCTTCGGCGTAGTGTGAATGCGCGCGGCACTTCGGGCCTCGAGCGGCTGGCTTCAGCTCCGCTGGGACTTCATTTTCGAAACTCCGCTCGCGATGGCGCGTGTAAGAGGACTTTGGAAAGATAGGGAGAATTTTCGACTTACCATTGATTTTCTTCTAAACTAAAAGTGGAACTACCGCTACTTTCATTTCCAATTACATGTAAATGTTAAGTTTAAACTTTTGAACGCTCTGTTTTCTTTAAAATCGCGCAAAGTTTTAATTTAAAGCATCGCACACAAGTTCGGCATTGTTTAATCTCGGTCGGGTTAAGAGCAGGGACGAAAGAAAAAAGTTGGAGTAACTGGTTAATCGGGCGTGCAGCATGTAATCCTCGGCGTGGTATACAAAAGCCATGCGCCGGTCGAACTTGACACATCGCTTAATCATTCGGAAGGCAGGAACCTTGGAAGGAAGGCGGCCTCGTAATTACATTCCGGTCGATGGGAAAATGAGCCTCCTCCAGCCGGTATTCCGGCGTATCGATCCCCCATCCAGCCATCCAGGCTGCAAGTGTCAATAATCAAAGTGTCCGCGCGAGCATGCCGTGGCACGCTTTGGAGGCGGGCCTGAGACGGCAATTAAGACGAGGCGCCGCTGTTCGGGAGGGCGAACGAGAGAGACGGAGAGGCCCGCCAGAGAGCGATGGGGAGACGCGACGATGATACGGCCACTTGATGTTTAGCCGCGTATTTCGGATGGTAGACAGGCCATGCCACTACGCTGGTATTTCTGCTTCTCTGCCTCAAGTTGCATACCAATGGCTTCCTGCTTTCTGTGCAGAGCTGTACTTACTGCTTGCTGATAGGACTGTCCCACTATATCAATTTCAATACACCCTTCTTTATTTATCGAAACTTCAGGTCATTTTTCACTTCTATTCTAGTAAATGTTTTAACAGTTGACCTGGAATGTAGTTAATGATTTGACGGCTGCGTAAGGATCAATGCGAGATCCTTCATCGTACTTCTTGTTGACGTTCTCGTGAGTGGCGCTTACTCCACTCATCGCTAATCCGCTCCAAGGAGGTACGAGACTACACCACGAATTACTATAATGCCGATCGAGAAGGACGTGCGACCGACGCCGTCCTTCAAAGCCAGATGTGTAAGATTTGGCCCTCCACGCGTGCTGTACATAATTCCTAACGCGAGATTAGAGCAGTGTGGTTACTTTTTCTTCATTTTTCAATCAATTAAGTAGTTAAAATTAAACACGAGAAATTTAATTAAGGTGAAAACTGCATTTTACTCATCTGAAATTAAACAAAATTGCTTCACAATTTTCGACTTAATGCACATTCAACAGTCTATAATTATATTAAGTGCTGGGATCTCCTCTTTTGCTCAAAGTGACGCATCATTTAAACACAGCAAAGGATAATTAAATCAATGAGGAGTATAAACCACTAATTATGAATGTCATAATAGTAGATGCTTTAAATGATTTCCAAAGGTTTATTTTAATTAATTTCCAATAGCGAAGCGAAGTTTAACAAACAAATTTCGGGTTACGTGTGGCAATATTTGCTAAAACAAGAGAAAATTGTTTGTACCAACAGTGTGCCAGAAAGTGAAGCAAGCTGCGCTGCATCGTGACCTCGCATACGCTCTCCTCGCTAAGGAAGTGGCCGGAGAAGAGTTAGCGAATCGGCCAGTGAAAACATTATTGGTACAAAGCGCCGGATGTTTTGCGACGAACCGAAGACGTGCTTAGCCTTACACATTCCAGCAAGATACGAGCTCGTTCGATTGTCCGCAGTCACGAAAAACTCAATTGGAAATTCTGTAGAATAGAGCTGTTTGTTTAAAGAACTTGAAGAATCTTTGGAAAATTACTAGTATTTATTGATGACAAAATCTTGAAAATATTCAATAGATTTAAATAGCTTTTTACATTTGGATGTATTGTTGCATTAATGAAAATAGTGAAATTCGCAATTACGGAGAAGGAAAAGAAAATGGACAAAAAGTGAGCAGCGACGTGCGATCATAATTGAAAGCCTGGGATAATTTGATAGGACTTGTGCGGGGCGTGGAGGGCAGCAAAAAAAGGCGAACGAGGAATCGAACAAGTCCGGAATGTTATCTAGTGGGCTCTTGTACAAATCGAATTAAAAGTTAAGGGAGGGCTGGAGACCTTGGACTCAGTCCGGCCGCAGACGCCGGCGGAGTCGTGACTTATTGGCCGGAGCCGAGAGAGGCGGCGGCAGCCGCTGTAAAAACACAACCCTCCGGCGGACGGTCAAGTTGTTTCAACGTGTTTTGTCAGGCTCGGCTCGTTTACGAACTTTCCTTGACTCCGAATTCCCTTCCTCCCTCCTTCATCCTTTTTTACTCTCTCGCTCCTTCCAAGAAGAGCCTTTTCGCTTTACGCATTTTTTCGCGCTCACCCTTCGTCGCGCCGGAAAAGATGGGCCGAGGGTTGGGGAAGCAAATAAATGCCTACGAGCTATTGAAAAGGCAGATATCGTCGGTTAGATTGCGTGTGATTTTCGATATCAAAAGCTCGTCAATAGGCATCTCCTCTTCTTCGTATTTTAAAAGTTCGTATTTGTTATTTCAAACTTTATTTTATATTTTACGTTTTTAAATTGTCTTTGTAGAGTATTTTGAAAAATTGATTTCAATGGAATTAATAAAAAAAAAGCGTCGATGTCGTATTACATTCTTGAAAAATGCTGTCGCTACACGGGTCGCGTATTCCAAGAACCACGAAAATGCCGAGAGAGGCAATATCGCGCTCAAAGGGGGTAATAAAAATACGTACCGGTCCGCTCGCGACAACGAGTCTTTAAAGTGAGATACTTGACATTTCACCTTTGACGTAATTACTCAGCGTCCCCCGAGGCATCGGCGTCCCCAACCCCGGCTCCCTTTTCTCCTCCGGTCCGCCGCGACACGGCGATTCGCAGTCTGCGGCGGTGTTTCGCCATTCGACGCGCAGAGAAGCCATAAGAACGTTTATATGGAAGAGATGCGTGCAGACGGCAACGATCGCGCCTATCCGCGCGCGTACGTGACGACGGGAATAAACGATCGGAAGCCCGGGCTTCCTCCCGCTCTTACCGCCTTGGCCACCGCGCCGGAAAGAGAGAGAATACACTTTCGGGGCAGGAAAGCTCTCGAGATTCAAAGGATGTACGCGTATGGGTTCGTTGTTCGCTCCCTCCTATGGGAAAATTATTCGTCCACCGCGCCGTTATCCCGCCGCGAGATTTCGCTACCTGGGATGGGACGACATTGTCGGGGCCCGCGATTTGCCTATTTGCAGTAACTGTAATTCATCGAGCAAGCGGAAAGTGCACAAGAAAAGAATCTTGCTGGCTGAGGTTACTTCAACATTTTCCCGAGTATCATTCCACAGTCTGTGAGATACATATTGATAAGTTTCGTAAGTTATTTTCAAAATTTTACTGAAAATAGAAATTAAACTAAAAGTGAGTAAATGGAATTGGTAAAAGCAAGCACAAGGGGAAAGAAAATCTAGAAGCACGATATATCCGCTGATTCGTAAGAGCAGAGCCGCACGAGTTGGCGACAAGCCTCGTGTGGGGATTCAGTTCCGCGACGTGTCCTGCGACCGGGATAACCCTTATATTGCTTACCCTTCTAAACAGAAAGGCGAATGCAAATTAGAAAGTCTGCTCCGGCGGGCGCTTTCC
>JAXIUT010000037.1:24737688-24752216 GCA_035586675.1 Eurytoma californica | reverse complement strand
GATCTGAACTACTCGAAATAGTGCATATGCACTAATTTTCAGTGGATTTTCACTGATTGGATTTTAGAGAGTAGAAACTGTAGGAATTAGTATTTTTCAAATTTTTCCATTTAATTTTCAGTATTTATCGATAAATCTAATTGAACGGGAGTGACCTATGCATTTTTTCGTGATGTCACAACTTCTTTTTGGCGAAATGAATAGGATGTAATATTTGAAAAAAATGTTGTTCGTACTCGTCCTGCTTCTTGTTATATCGACAGTGACTCGGTGATTAAATTAGTCAGCGTCGCCGTACCGCGAGAACGGGTTGAAAAGCTGAAGCGCCGGTGCATTCAACGGCGGGGCCCTTTCAGCCGAGTCTCGCGCTACGTTCTGCACATCTTTCCAATTGCAGCGCGAGCAAACTCGCGCCGTTCGCGTTTAATTTGCAGTAATGGGGGGGCAGCTCTCGCGCAAGGAGCAAGAGATTAAAAGCACTGAACTTCTGGCGCGCCTGCTTCTTGCAGGATGCTACCCGAGAGCATTGCCGCCTCGCGAAGGAGATGAGCCGCTGGCGTTGACCGCATGCAAGCTTTTCAACCGACCCCGGAATTTGGTAAGCGAAAGCTCAGGGACTCCTCGTCACTTTAGCCTCGCCCACCGGTTATTTCTCAATTTCAAAATTAAGCTTGCTTTTTACGAAAAGGTGAAATAAACGATTGAAGTATTAATTTTCAATTACAAGTCTGAAATGAAAAAATTTACTAGACTCGACTAAATGCTGTCCGCAATAACGAACGACTCCTGCTTATCTCGCTCTTGCTCTCTTTCGTTTTCTCGGGGTATCGACATTGCGCCTCCTATCGAACAAGTCGTTCACCGAGCTTTTTACTTCTTTTTTTCTCTGAGTCGTACTACTCGATTCAGCTTTATTTTTTGCGTTCTCTCGCTTTCGTTGTTCTTAAATCTTACCGAGGCGTCGAACTATGCGCCTTTCCTCGCAGGCTCTCTCTCCCTCGCTCACGATTGCAAAAGGTTAATTGGGAAAGGGGGCTCAGCAATGCGCTTAGTTTTATTATCTTAAAAGAATTAGCAATATATTTAAAAAGCCATTACGCCCAACAACTGCCGCCGGTACACTGGAGTGAAGCAGGAGTTCAATTGATTGCCTCGAATCGTTGCGCGTAAGCGAAAGAATTTTACGGCTAGATGCTTAATAAAAGTTTCCCGACGTCCGACGCCCGTCCTGTTTTCTCCTTTAATGAATTATTTTATTGGCAGCAATAGCGCGCTACGAAAATTCTATTACAAGGAAGAATAAAATTAATTCGATTCAACGATGCTCGATGCTTTTATTTATTTGCTGAGCTTAAAACAAATAAATCAATACCGATTGCTGCTCTGCTTTATTATCCGTTCAAGTCGACTGAAAGGCTCCATAGTTAACTTTTTATTTAGCTGTCCGCAAAAAAATTACGAGATCTAATATTTCAAAATAGATTATTGGCTTTGAAAGCAAGATTATACACCGCAATCTCGAGAGAGACATTCCTTGAAAGCGTCGTAAAACTTAAAATTGTATTTGACAGTCACTGGCGTTGAGGGGAAAAAATTCAGCCAATTGAAATTTTTCAATCCACGACAACGAAGGGCAATAATTTAAAATTTCGCGAGCCATAAATTTGGCGAGTTCCAGAGCCCGATATAATAGTTCCGAGAAAATTCGCGCGAACCTACACGCGAAGAGTTATTCTTCTCGCCTCTTCTCCGCTCTCCCCGCATCGCGCGTCCTACATTCCGCTTCCCGCGAAGTTCTCTGACAAGGCCTGCGGAACGGCGAGCTGTATATGGGCGCGCGCCGACTACAGAGGTACTTCCTGCCTTTGACGCGTGATGATTCATCGTCTCCCGTACCATTTGTCTCAATGCAGCCTCATTGCCGTTGCCGCAGCCGCTCGTCTTTAGAGACGCCAATTCCAATTGATTCCTTTGAGCCTTCCCCTCCCACGGATAACTGGCCTTGCATCAACCTGCACAGGCGCCACTGCATTAACAAGTCGAATTTCCCTTCGAAGCAATTACCGCAAATTTCAATTTCAATATCGAAACTATTAGGCTGCTAATATTTATCGTCAAGTTTATTACGAATTTCATGTTGTTTAATTCTTGGAACTTTTCATTTCATAGAGATGAGAAATGTTTTTTATTTCTTTTTGTGGGACAGTTTTTAAATATGAACAGGAACGAAGGTGATATTAAAAAAGGCAGAAAGAGAAGAGGAGTGGAGACAATGAAAATGTTGGTTGAAAAGCGCACACCGCGCTATATTGCAGAGCCCGAAGTGTATCGATATAAATGAGCAGCATGCTTGATTGTCTCGGGCCATAAATCAAGATGTTTTCGGTTTTGCGGCCGCGATTGCGCCCCCGAGTATTCGCTTAACGATGTATATTTCCCTCTCCCGGTTGAGCTTGCATACCTCCTCTTTCTGTCGTCCTCTCGCAAACGAGAAAATACAGCAGAGCCGCGGGAGGGAGGGGGTAACCTCGTGATTTCCTAGCACGTCCTACCGACGATTGACTTTCTGGGTCACGATAATTTAAAGACCGCCCCGGAGTTTAGCCTGCCTCTGCCAGTGCCTTCATTGACTAATATCGTTAAATATTTACCGTCGTTAGAATTACCGCTGACGAATCATTTTATGAAAATATTATTTGTTTAGAGGTATAAAGCATATATAGGTAAAATCGCAGCCAATCTGTTTTTCGATCGATAGCGTAATTTCAAATAATTTTGCCAATCAGAAGGTAATCTAATAAACGACGTGTATTTTAAGCTGGCTTGCATATTCGTCAAATCGTAATTGTTCTATTTTATCGAATAATTTATTTAGAACATCATCATTAATGGGGAAACATTATTCTCTGACGAGAAATCAATAGAGTCCGTTTTCCACGAATACACAAGTTTAATCGCGTTTAAAGTCGACGTGTAACGATAAATCTACCTAGTACTTGATAAAGGATTTGTCGAATTAACGAAACAAACAAATAACCCCTTGGCAACACAAATTAAGTGAAGCTAATTCGAGTGAATCTCTAACAGTCATTACAAACAGTCCATAATTAATAAATTTGTTCGTGTTAATTGACTGTGGAAAATTATTGTTTATACAATTAGAATTGCTGGCTGTTCGCGTAAAATACAGTTGCACCTGTTTCTGATTTAATTTCAATGCATAAAGGTGATTATTCGACGTAGAATTAGAAAATGACGATTGAAAATCAGCATAGCACGGCATATCCGAGCGCACAGCATTTGAATAACAAGAAGGCATCCGATCGATTTGATTAGCCACTTGAGCGGGCTACCAGCAGAGACGGCGCTGCGCATCGCTAAATCATTTAAACAAAAGCGCAAGAAATGAAAATAAATGGCCCGGGTGATGTATTCGGGGCCGCGAATGATTATTCGCGCGCTCCCTCCGCGCGAGATAACCGGAGCCAGGGGCCGTTGTGGCGCTCCGCAAAACCGCGGCTCCGCGTTCCTCTCTCTGCATTGCAGCCGCCGTCCATCTGGTCCAATCCTGGGCGCACCGCTCGAACCGACGACCGCTCGCGCGCATGTTTGATTTCGTTACTTCGGTTGGCTCGACGACAATCGAGTTACGCGCCGCTTCCAGCCAATTCTTCGGCCCGGGCCTCCCTCCCGCCGCAAGCTGCCTCGCCCACGCGTTTTATTTAACTTTGGGGCTCGCCGAGGGCGTCATCGATTTTTCGACAAGCCCCCTTTGAATTTTTAATCGCCGCGCTCGGTTGCCCGTTAAACGGTCCAATTTTAGTGGCGGTATGAACGCTCGGAGGATTCATAAAAATTCATCAAGGAGATAACGTAAAAATGGGAGCTATTTGCCCTGGGTATTGCTTCGAAAGCATCGTTTATGGAGGAGATTTCCAGATTATGTAATCTTCGTGTTAACGAGGTGAGGACGTTGCCGTTGCGGAGATAATGATAATGGTGATCGCTTTAAGATTTATGGCAGTAGGACTGCTTTCGCGTCTATGCATTTCAGCCGGTACGTCCGTCGGTGGTAATATGCCCCATGTCGTATCGACGGCATCACTATGTATAAGACCAATTATATCTTCATTAATTTGCTGAGAGATCGTACTGAGCCGTAAAGACGGTCCCTTAAGCTTACGCAAGCGAACGTCTTGATACGATGGATCGTTAAAATTAAGAAGCTCATAATGGTAAACTGCCAAATTATCGGACAGGCATGGAGTGAGGGGTTAACCGAGAATCCGCGTCTTCCCAATCAATTGTCGATAGAAAATTGTACGAAATTTCGAAAGCACCGAAAACAGCAAAAAAAAATAATAAATTTTGTGAAATTAGAAGCCGAGGTATGACACAGCAATAAATCAGGCTTTTATAAAATCAATACCCGCGAAAGGGCATTGTTGTAAAATTGGAGGCGCCCGTGTACGGCCATTAAAGTTTACAACAAAACTGACCTAGGAGCGTTAGGTTTCCCTCTCTGGTGAGACACTCGGAGTCGTTAAACAGAACGACAAAGACCTTGTCGTCGAGGACGCAGCTGCGCGAGAAAGGACGTCGACGTCCTTTGGAGATTTATAACGGCGACACGTACGAGCACGATAGCGGAGCAATGTCAACCACCCCTGGAATACCGGACGCGCTGGTCAGGCGTACGACAGACGTCTAATGGCTTATTCAATTTCCAACCTTATACAACCTCTACCTCTACGTGAGAGATGCTCTTATGCATGTTAAGCCGGCACGCTTCTTCTAATGACCACTGCAATTTTCTTCAAGTACGCTAATGTCCACAGCGAGAGAAAATCTTGTTTATATACTAAAAGTAGAGCTGTGTTGCTTTCTTATAGATATATTTAAATTATAATTTCAGCCCAATTTTTTATACCATTTCATAAATGTGTTTGAAATACGAATTACATAAAGCTTAAATAAAACTGCGACCGTCGAACCAAAATTTAAGAGAATTACCTTTACAAATTACACTTCAGTAGAAAAAGGAGTAGGACAAATACACTTCAGTAGAACATGTTTATGTATAGTCAGACCATCGAATTCACTCAAAATAGTTGATGATATTTTCAGTTATGAGATTACCTATTCTGCTTTTCAATGTTGAAATTGCATCTTCTTTTTTCAATTAATCTTGAAATTAATTAAAAGGAGTAGGACAAATTACACTTCAGTAGAACATGTTTATGTATAGTCAGACCATTGAATTCACTCAAAATAGTTGATATTTTCAGTTATGAGATTACCTATTCTGCTTTTCAATGTTGAAATTGCATCTTCTTTTTCAATTAATCTTGAAATTAAATTAATTTCCGTATTGATTATCTACGTAATTATTTTTCATTTAAAAAACTTTTCAATATATTAACATGATTAAATAAAATAAAATTATTATATTACTTAAAGAATTATTTAACATTCTATCGATAAAAAAAGTAAAATGTAAGAAGAATTCGTTGAAAAAGTCGAAGCTAAGCCGGTTTAATCTATTTCGTAATTCGTCGTAAGTTATCGCTTGAATTCCCTCGAGTGTAAATTTTCCGTTAGGGCTTTGCTCCACCACTCTCAAAAAATCTCACCAGCAGGAGGACCGGAGGTGTAAGAGAGAGAAAAAAGGGGGAAAAAGAGAAAGAAAGCAGAAGAGACTGGGAGGGATGACGACACTCCCCACTTTTCTCTCTTCCTCACTCTCAGAGTGCGATTCTTTTCGCGGGACAGACCGAAAGCTAAAAATCCGGGGTTACGCCTAATAATATAAGCTTTGAATAAATGAGCCGCAGGGCCAACCCAGCGCTGGATTTCGACATAAAAAGTAGGAGATAAAAGAAAAAAAGAAAATAAGACACCGTAAACGTAGAAGTTAAGGTAAGGAAATTAATATAAGCATGACTGAGCAAGATTTGTGTTTAAATGTCACTAAAATTAGATGCAAGAAGAGATAAACTTTTATTTATACAATTACAATTAAAATTTTAAATTACATTTAACTAAAACATTTTTTATGTGTTACTTATAAATTTTAATTAATTTTAAACGAAGAACATAAAAGAGTGATACAACTAAAGGAACCAAATAAACTGAGATACGAGAAGAGAAAGGATAGCAAAATCGCGATTAAAAGGAGTTGCAGCAAATTCGGTAAAACACTGTAGAAAAAAGGAATATCTAGAAGCTAGGAATCCGTAGAACGAAGCCGGGCAATATGAAAAAGAGATGACGCTAAAAGAGGTCCTCCGTAAAGGGATGCGAGAGAACGGGAGTCTCGACCGCGCGTTGAATCCACGGAGAGGGCAGTCCTTAAAAGTTCCCGAGAAAAGAGCTCGCCTCTCTCTTTCTCCCTCGCTCCGTCTGCCCGCCTAGCCCCAACTCCCGACCCCCGGCAGCCAGAAAGAGAAAGCGGGAGTTGTTATCTAATTTTACTCTCAACGCTTCTTCGATTTATTCGCCAACTTCTCGACGCATTACAATATGCTGCTAACGGGATATCGCAGCCCACCCTCCTGTCCCGGACTCGCGAGCGTCTCGCTTCCTCTTCGCGCGCCGTCCATTTGTCTGTCATCGTTCCTCGATATCCCTTCCCTGCTTTAATTTCCCTCCTCCATTTATGCCGCTGGTGGAAGTCTCCTGGCAGATATCCAACCAACTCTTCCCACCCTGGACTCGCTTTCGCTCCTCTGCATACTACACCCTTACGCAGTTTTACTTCGGTGCGCACTTACGAAATCGTTTGTTCAATTCCTTGCAAGGAGGCTCCTTGACTCCGTTTTTCCGCTGCCTAAAGTCAACCAGGTCGCTTTATTAAATTTAATAATGATTCTTCCTGTTTTCGAAAAATTCGTCTTTTCAATTTTTTTAGTAGGACCCTTTCGCCGAGAATATTGTAGTATTTTTTGTAACAGAATATACGTGTCAAAGCACTGTAAAACAGTGAAGTACCGAGTACATTTGTTGTGTAGAGTCGAATTTCGGTAACAGTAGTTTAGCGCTTGGTACGGTCGAAATGGCCCTCAACGGCATCAAACCTTTGGTGGCGGGGGGCAATCGCTTAAACAGATCGGCTTCAGGTTACCGTGCGATTGATCGTAAAAAGGCTCTCTTCCGTGCCCGGGCTGCCGTGGACGCGGAGGGCCCGATTGGCTCGGACGGCCGGCCATCCATCTATCCCAACCCGTAGCGGGCAGCACGCGTCGAGACAAATGTTATCCAATCTGTCCGCCGGGCCACGCCACAAAGGAAATAGCCGATGCTGTTTACGTGCCTTGCATGCGGCCCTCCGTGTGTCTCGGGCACCGCCGCTTGTAAACTATTTTAATTACGCCGCCGGGATGAGCCTTGAGCTCCTCCCGGCGCCGGCTGGCGCGCACGCATCTTGCTGCCGCGCAAGCCCCACACCTTTGTTGCTTTGCTACGCTTTTTTTACGCAGAGGACCCTTTTTCCTTTTTCCGCCGTGGAAGCCCCTTTATTCCCTCCTGGGGAGCATTATTGCACGGCCAAAGCGAGCGTGGAGCTTTTCAATGTTACCCTGGGTAAAAATTTCTTCGAAAGCCCTCGTTTAAATGCAAAAACTTTAATACAAGAAATGTTTGTTGATGAAAAAGTCGATGGAGCACCACCATAATTTGAAAAAACCGTGAATTTAATGTATGAATTATAAAAAATTCTTTTGATTAAAAAGAGCAACGGAGCGTAGTCTTAAATAAATAAACGAAATCGGTATCGGTCTTTCTCCAACTTTATCTCATTTCCCCTCTTCCTCCTCGCGGCTCCGACTTTTTCCCTCGACAGTATTTTAGTCTTTATCTCTCTTTCTCCCCTTCGCTCCTTTCTCTTTGTACAGTTTTCTCTGCTTGTGCTTCTCCGGGTGGCTCCCGGTGCAAGCTTCCGCCCCATTCGCTCCTTTGCGCCAGAACTATTCTGAAGCTCTTTTATTTCACGGGGGAAAGAGGTAGAGGATCGCGCGGAACGCCAGGGAAATTCGGCTTGGAATGTCGATGAAAGCGCGCACACTGTCGGAGATAGAGAAGAAGCAAAGGGGAAGAGAGGGGCGCGATAGAGAGGGAGCGAAGAAAAAAAAATGAAAGGAGGTAGTTTTCGAGCGTGTTTCGAAAAAGGGCACAAAGAGGCCCCTTTTAATAGAATGAAAAATATCGCGAATGCCAGCGTGGACTTCTCGCTTGAAAAGTTTAAACGTTTACTGCAGCTCCCAAGAATTTACGTGGATGTTCTTCCCTTTGTGCGAGTGAAAATTTTCATTGAACCGTCACTTTCAAAAGTTGCGAAGAAAAGTACACTTCAGCCTGTCGTTTCAACTCGAAATAAAACTGCCCCTTTTCGTTCCTCTTTCATTTTGCCTTTTAGCATTTCGCTGGGGATCGCGATGGCGCGGATCACATTATTTTCCGATGATTAACAAATTGAAACGGTTAAAATGTACAAAGAGATAAGTGACTAAATACATGTGAGGCTACGCAGATATGCGAAAAAAGGGTAGTGAAAGAGAGAGCGTGGTATGGGGCAGAGAGGATTGCTCGCAAATGATTGAACCCATAGCAATGCGGTGGTCGATTCGAGCCCGATACTCCGGGCGCGCGCGCATGCAAATATTCCTTTGATCATTATACGCTTCGCAATGGTTTTAAGCGCGATTAACCTGAGCAAACTACGACTGGTTACTAAGTTAGCGTTCGCTACGAATGAAAAAGCTGGACTAATAAAAAAGTTCAACGATTCTACCTAATAATTATTGAAAAACTCGTAGCGCAAAAAAGCATTCGCCGGTTATTCGCGAAAAAGATCAAAGCTAAATTTGTGGAGGTTTCAAGCGCTTTCGCGGTAAAGCTAGATATCGGACCGTTGATGCCTTTAAAATCAGATGAAAAAATAAAATAACCGTGCGTTAAGAAGTTGCGCGCAAACGCGAATTATTTAAACTCCAAATGGATGCAAAATATGAGAGAAAGGTAAAACTTTATCGATTCCTTGTACATTCTAAAGGGAAACAATTTATCTTCAGGGCGCATTTCACGTTATTCCGACGCACGGCGGCAGCAAGCAATGGATTCAGTCGCGTAAAGAACTTCAAGAGGGACTGATTGAATCTTTCCCTCAGGTGGATGCGATAGACGGATAGCCGGAATACCGGAGGTGGCTTTCAGGAGTCGAGGCCGAGAGTAAACGGGGGCGTGGAAAAGGTCGCGCCGAGCTAAGGCGCGGATGAGGAGGACGGAAGCGAAGCCGGGCGAAATTGATGTATCTTAAATCTTAAATCGGATTTTTCAGATATTTGGATTACAGGATTTATTTAATATAAATTACTTTGGTTCTATCATTTAATATTAAAACGGATTGAGAAAAGTATTTTTCACTCCGTTACTCCCACAATTTTTCGAATTTTTTAAACCTCATCACATATTTTCAATCACTCAAATACCACTTGCAAATATGATCAGAATTTTAGAATTTTAATAATTCACAGTATTTCGAGTATATATCGTAAATCAAATTTTAACGAATAAGATTGGAGTCAAATTAAAATCATATAAATGTAAAGATATTTAAAAATTGTATTTAAACAGATTTCGATCGCAGTATTGATACAATAAAATAAAAAACTAAAGCGGAATCAATTGCGTGCAACTCTTCATGTTCCGTACCCCACACTATTCTTATTCGTTTTCAGCTGCAACATTCCTTTTTCAACACATATTACATTCTTTCTTTATTTCGCTTTTGCCGGTCCGAATATTTGACCAGTCGTTGATTCCTTTTACAAGATCGATGAATGAAACAGGCTTCTTTTTTACGCCATAGGGAGGCATTGCTAATATTTTTTTTCTTTCACAAGTTTAATCGACGCTCCACTCGCTTGTGAATTTCCCGAGCTTTTTTCAAAGCTCAGCTCACAGGCAGACTGGTATATGCAGTTAAAATAATTTCTTCCGATTTCTCTTCTTTTTATCTCGTAATTTGGTTTTAAAAACTAGAAATTTCGTTACGTATAAAATGTAAATAATCGACTGTGTAAATATAACATGAGTATTCGCGATTATCATTTATGTCCTATCGCATATTTTGGATCGTTTCCAGAAAATTTAAAATTACCTTTCGTTTGATATAACTTTAAAAAATTCATTTTCCATGATTGAGGCCGGCGTAGGAGGAATTGATCTAAAGCTTGGCGAGCAATCTACGTAGGTCAGCTCCTATATCCTCATACAGCAAAAAGGAAGACGAGAGTGAGAAGCATGGGGCACTCGAGCTTTTGGAAATCGACTTACGGAAATCGCGTCGCGGCAACTGGAGCAGCGAGGCTTCACCGCCTCTCGCAGGGTATCCTCCTCTGCAGGAAGAGCAGGGTATGGAATCCCGAGATCCGCGAGGATAATCCCCACGAGGCTTCGATCTGAACTACTGCAGAGGAGATGGGGAAAGGCCGTTTTTCCTTGCTACGAGGCATAAATAAACCCACGGACAGGTGCGATCCAATGAATAAAGAGACAAAGGCGCGACGATGAGCGCGAAAAGGGAAATAATGAGAAGGTGAAAGGTTGAACATTTTTATTTTTTTATTTTTCAAGGAAAACTACGGCAAGATTGAAAATTTAATTTCGCATTCTTCAAAGCAGAAAGAAGCGTGAAGAAGTGCGGAGAAAGGTCGTAAGCTCGGAAGAGTCTTAGAGCTCCTACTGAGAAAGCGATTGAAATATCGTTTTATTTGGCAGCTCGAGATTTTTCATAAGTTGGGATTTATTCAAAGAATTTTATTATTAGTACGCATATTACAGGATAATAGAGGACTTGGTTGTAAATTATTTGCAAAGAAATATTTTTCTATAGTGGAAAAACTGCAAATTATAAATCCGGGCAATTTAAAATATCAAACAATTCCTCTCTTTCTGTCGGCATGGGTGGCGAAAGATATTAATTATGTAATTCGTGAAAATCCGAATGCGCGCCACATGTTCTCGCTCGACCCCTGCGCGCCCGATAAATCATCGAGCGCCCGTCCTTGGCTTTTTTATTAACCCTTTTTGCACTTCACAACGAGAAAGAATGAGACAGAGCGGAGCAACCTTTTACAGTGAAGCAGGCAAGGCCGACAGAAAGAGATAGAAAGAGTTGATTACTGAGAAAGGGTGGAAGAGCCGTAAAATATGGCCCTAAAATTAACCGATTCCTTAATTACTCTTTCCGCTTTTCACGCCCTTTTATTTCATTTTGCCACTCCTATCTACCAGATTCATATGCACCTATGTCGTCGGTGTCATTTTTAATAATTCATGTTGATTTACGCAAGAATATTTGGACATTGCGATTTGAGAAAAAAAATTTTAATTTATAAAGAAATTATTCATTTATCTGAAGAAAAGCATAAAATTTTATATTTCAATTGGTAAAAAAATTGGCACTATAAACTCTTAATTCCGTTTAAGTATAAATTATCCCGGTTATTCGATTCACTACTCTTTTTCCAAATAATTAAAGATTAACGATATATTTCGGTTGAATCTAGCCGAGGGCTAAGCCCTAATCTCTCTCTCTCTCTCTCTCCCTCTCTCTCTCTGTGTGTCTGCCCGGTTAAGCCCGACCGCGCCGTCGTTTTACCGAAAGCAATCTGCTCCTCATTAAACCTGTTCATGCAGTGCGACAAGGACAGGGACGAATTTAGTCGTCCGCGCGTTTGTGTACGTTTCGTACGTGTAAGCCTTGCGGGCTTTTAGTCCATTGGTCAATTACAAGTTCGTGGCGTGAAAATGTTCAGTGCCAGCTTTTTCAATCACTTAATTAACGTTCGCTTTGTAAATTGGTAATTTAAATTAAAAAAATTTTGTTTCAAACACGATTCAAATAAACATTCGAAACACTGCCACATTTAGACGATTAAAAGTTGTAACGCAGTATTACTCAATTAAAAAAATTTAATTAAATATACGAATAATAATTGATAGTTTATGCTTCGGTGATTCGGCGAAATTATTCCATACGAGAGGTATTAATATTCAAGATTGGCGTAGATTAAAAAATTTATAACCCGAATCCTCCAAATCATGAATAATCACGGTGTAAAAACAAAGCCGCGCAAGGGACAGCGTATAATCGCCGATAATACCAGACGGCGATCAGGTTCTCGGGCCCGTGCGGGAAAGAGAAAATATTGTGCACGCTCCGCATCGTCGATTGAATCGCACCCGTTGGCGGGGCGCGAGGAGGTCGCCCGCCACCGAAAAAAAGAGAAGCGCACCACCGTCGAAGGGAAGGCGCACGATAATCTCGCGGAGCGAAACGCGCCGGTGGGCTCCGAGCCGGCCAGCGCCCGCCGAACGCCAAGGGAGCACGTACGTGTCCGGGATTACGGCGATCAATGCGGTAAGCCTTGTTTGCTCCGTGCCCAGACCTCGCAGACACCCCGTTCGCCGCCAACCCTTTCCGTCCGAGCGCGAACTTTCCCGAACGTGTCCTGCCTCCCTGCCGCCGCTGCGAAATAGCCCTTACACCTGCTCTCCAGCATTCACTTACGATAATTAAGTGGATTAACGAGCCTCTCGCGTTATTGCGTAAACAAATTCACGCGTAATGTATTTTTTCTTTCTTCTACTACGACGATGCTCAGTCGGCTTGGCACAGATCGGAGGAAGCTGGCAACCCTTGTGCGACTGCCCGCAGCTTGCAGTAGGCCCTGGATATAATTTAGCCTTGAGGCGGGCGTCTGCCTTGTACGGGAGGTATCGACAGGATGTTGTTCCGACACCGCGTCGGGTCGTTACGACTTTTATTCCTCGTCGTTTGCTGCGACTTTTATAGGCAAAGTTAGGCGGCGGACTTTGAAATCGGCTTGGCTACGCTGGACACGACGTAAGGCGGCAGCGCGCGACCTTAACGGGAAATTGCACTTTGCAAAGAAGCGAAGACCCGCGACGCGGCTTTTTTCGGCCGCGTCGACCGGCTCTTTTTATTGCGTCTACTTAAATGCGACGCCGTAAATGTGACACGTGCGACGCGCTATACGTTTTGCTCTCTGATAAAAGAATTTTTACAACATTTTTTTCTGCTCGATACCAAGGTAACTCACTGACTTTGAACGTTTTTTCGGCGAAAATATTTATGCGCGATCGATAAACATTATCGATAGCTAGCCAAAATGCACGATTGTTGAAGTGGATCCAGATTCTGGAATAGCCTCTTCCAATAGACCGAAGGCGGTTGGTTGTTTCTGAATGGTTGGCATTTCTTTCAAATGAAACGGATGAATAAAAACACAGAGAGGCGGCAGGACAGAGACGCGCGGAACTAGAAAGAAAGGACTGTAAAGCTCAAGAACGTATCTGGAAAAATGGAGCGGTCGTTTTCTGCATTCGCATTTCGCCGGCGCGCGAGCGAGGAGGAGAGGCGCGCCCGCTCGCCCGTTCGGAAACTCGCGGGGCTAAATCATGAAGGAGAGCGAGAGAGTAAGCGGCGACCAATGGGCCGGAAGAAAGAGAAACGAATAGTGGAGGGCTGCATGTATATGTAAGGGCACGCGAAAGGGAAACAGAGCGAGCGCGAGGCCTTTTCTCGCAAACCGCTAGAGTTTCTCCCCCCCTCCTCCTCTCCCCGCCACCTCTTCGTTTTCCATCCACTCGACCCTACTTATTTCAATAGCTTTTTCTCCCGGCTCGTTTGAATGAACACCGAACGAGCACGTGAGTCTATACCTCCCCTCCTCGCTCACCCCCACGAGCCCTTTCGCGATTTATCCCTTCGGCAGAGGGGGCTGCGATCCCTGTCTTTTGCAGCATTTCGCTGTTTCTTCCTTTACTTCATTCACTGCGTTTTGGGGCCTCTAGCCTCCGGATCACTCAAACTTACAGATTCAGTGTCAGTACTCTTTGCTTCAATTATTGTAATTAGTCTAATTAAATCATTATCTAATTAGAATGCTTTGCGCACTTGTTTCATTTTTATTTAAATAGTTTTTTATAAAATAAAGCTTGCGATAATTACAAAAATATATACATAGTTTAGTTAGTAAAATAATTTCCTGTAACTCGTATTAAAGAAAATTTCTCTTCAACGATAAGTACATATAAAGAGACAGGGAAGTATTTTGAATATTTGGGCCGCGAGCATTAGCTTTTTATGCAGTCTATCGCTTACGACCAGAATTATGAACAGCGCGCAGGCAAGTGTATGAATAAAGCTAGCGAGTTTTTGCTACGTAAATCATAGCGTTCCGTGCTGTTTTAAGCATGCGTTCTATCAAGCGTGAATGCTTTCTTGAAGGTCCATTTTATTTTTCTCTATGTTTTCTCACTCGAATTATTTCGTTTATCAACACTTATTTAGAAATTTATTATAAAAAAATTGATTAATTTCAATCTTTTCAATTCGTTGAGAATAAAATTTTGTAAATTTTGTTCCTTCCCTGGTAGAAAATCCACCATAATAGATGATCGTGTCACTAAATATTGACCATATTTTGTGACCATAATTTCTG
>JAXIUT010000037.1:24684380-24697593 GCA_035586675.1 Eurytoma californica | reverse complement strand
AGAAATTATGGTCACAAAATATGGTCAATATTTAGTGACACGATCATCTATTATGGTGGATTTTCTACCAGGGAACTAATCCTTAAATAATTATGATTTCTTTTACTCCATTCCAATTCAGACTTTATTCTCTTGATAGTCTTGACTTTGAAATTCAATATGATAGCTGTTTCCAAGTAGAAATTATGTCAGAGGATGATAAATCGTAATTATTACCCTTCAAAGGTGTCGTCTTGTGATATAAGATCACTCGTGAGTAGGTCGTCATCGTAAACTTCACCTATCCGCAAGCTGAACTTGCGCTACTCACCTCCCTCTTCGATATTATTGACAAGTTATTGTTAGAAGCTTCAGCACCTATCGCTTACAACATCCTTTTAAAAAGTTTCTTTTCACAAAAATCATTTGTATCACTGATCATATCCTAACTTTAATAATAAATATTTTATCATTATCCAAAATAAAGATTTTCAAGTAAATTTAATTTAAAAAATATTAAAACTATTTGTAAAAATAATAATAATATAATGGTGTAAAAAAAAAGAAGACAAACGTCTGGCCACAGAATACGTTTGAAAACAACGTGGTAATTGAACAGCATTTTAGCAGCGACACTACCGCGTGATTTCTCCCGTACAAAGGTTCGCAGCACAATGAGGCTTTAAAGCTCGTTTAATCTTCTTCAATCCACGACAAACACAAAATTCTGGATTTTGAGCTATCGTGCGGTGGCGACGCGCACGTCGCATCACGGTTTGCCTGTATCAAAGGATTTGCATGTTTCATCGTTTTATCATGAGAAAAGTTTGATTGTACGCTCGGAACTTTGTCGTTGTATGACAGAAATGAAGTCATTAAAAAAGTTTTCAGTAAGAATATTTTTAGCGTCCCCTTTAATTGATGCAATTAGCTGATAATGTAATTGCATTTTCGTCTCTCTTCAACGTTAAATGAACGTTTATCATAAAGAGAAAGATTTCTCATGAAATTTTAAAACTCATTATATGTAGCATTCAACGATACGTTATAATTCGTTGTCTGAGTAAGTAAATAAAGGAACTGATGAAAAAGTCGTCTTATAAACGAATTACTCTCATACCACTTACTGCATCCACGTCTTCGAGTCTTAATAAAGATAAAATCAGCGTATGCATTGTCGAGAAGCTCCTTCCACTTGGCTCTTCTGAACGGTCGCATAAAACCGGATCGCCCCATTACCCCTTCTGTCTGCCTCTCTCTTTTTTTCTCGCTTGGTCAAAAGACTTTTCTCAAGTATCCCTTTGACACCTGAGCTCGTGCCGTTGTTAAGCGCCAGCGTCGAGTGTTATTAAAAAAAAGAAGGGAAGGAGCAACGGTGCGACGGCGTTATTAAATAGCTGAGGCGAGCGGCGAATTGAAAATATTTCAAAGCTCGAGAGCCTGGATGACGGGGACGATGTTCCTTTCGGTGAATATAGTTCAGCGTTATACTCACGAAATTGCGGGAATCCGCAGAGAAAAAAGAAGCGGGGCAGGGAAAGCGTAGTGGTGTACTTAGATAGGATGAAGACAGAAAGTAAATCCAGTTTTTTTTTCAGAGATGAACACATAAATTCGTTTATTCGTTTAAAAATTTAACAAGTAGTATATTCAGCAAAATGGGTTTCAATAAATTATTTACATAAAGTTGCTAAAACGTTTGATAAGTCAAGAAATATTAAAAATAAAGTACTTGTATTAAGAAGCTATTAATCATCTGCTGAAAAATTAAATAAGAGTTTAAAGTCATTAGGGGCAGGAAGCCGCAAACGGTTTGACGGTTAGTTTCTTCTCCAAACACGTCTGAGTTGAAGGGGTGAAGTTTCCGCGCCACAATTTTACCCGTAAATTATTCAAGGTACACCTAAAATCTTCCCTCCTTTCCTCCTCGGATTCTGTAGCTGTTTGAAAATACCGAATAAAATATAGATTTAAAATGAATTTATTGCTTATTATTACGCAACAATGTGATACCGTCTAGAATGCCATATTGCAATTAATATTTGTTTATATTTATTTAAATATTTAAGAAAATTTTTTGAAAAATAAAAAATCTAAGAATTGAATAAGAACAAATCTGGAGTGTAAATGGATACCGTTTTCTTGAATATTACTTGAGTTGATGCAGCTATGAAAATTTTAGGAAGAATTTTGCTTTTCCTTACGGTAAGGCTCTATCTTGCTATTATCCTCCCTACATTTCAATCAGTCAGGAGGCGCTCGAGCCAATGGGGGAGACGAACGTCACGAAGTCTCTCGTTTTTCCTTAAGCTTCGCCGCCTGGGCAAATTAATCGGTCGTTAAGCAGGAAAAATTAATCCTCGAGGGCTTCGGCTTCGGCGATTCGTCGATCATCCTTTGGACGCTAAGGCGATCCCGCCTTTCCCCCCTCTCTCGGCTTCTCATTCCAGTCTCCCTGTCGAAACGAGCTTTTAATTTCGACGATAAAAGAATTTCCAGAGGCTCGACAAGTAGAGATGATGATACCTGAGATTGCTGCTTTAGATACATTTCGAACAATAATCTTTTACAATAGTTTCGCTTTCATTTAATTCGACTAAATCATTTTTCAATTACACTATATTACTGAAGCGTATTTTCAATTATACAAATACGAAATGATTAAGCAATTTAAATGGCCATTACAACTATTTATTATTAATGAAATTGTGAAATTGCAAATCGCATACTATTGTTAAGTAACAAACTTTGCATAAATGCGCACTTAGCAGTTAAGGTGATTGAAAGGCATAGCAGGAGCCGGTGCACCAAGGCAAGTTTAACGGTATAAAAGAAATGTCGAGGTCGCAATAAAAGCTCCTAACCCCCATAAAGCATGCTTTTATTTCTCAAAGAAGGGAAGTGGTCCGCAAGAGCATTCATTTTTTTCTTCTTTTTGTTATACAGTTTAGCGCTCCCGCCTGTCGCCAAATGTCTCTAATTTTTGTTCATACGTAATTTCTAATTTGTATGAGTGTAATTTTAAAATGAAATAAATAATTATTATTCATATAAGTGAATTACAATTTTAGTGAATGGGATCGTGAAGAAGAAAAGAATTATTTTTCGTTAGCTTCACTTGTAAAATATTGTTATGAGATGACAGCACGGTTTTTGGGCACATTGTCCATTGCGTTATGATACCATAGCTGAATTTAACATTTGCGATGTAATCTGAAAGTATTAAAATAGCGAGCTCGATAATTGAAAAAAAAAACACAAAGAAATAAAAGACGGAGAAAAGATATGAAGGCTGTCGCCGAGAGCCAGGGGGAATTCTTGTGTAGTCGGCGTTTAAGATCGGAACTTTCAAGTCTCGCGCCACGAAGGGTGCATTTTTGAGCGCAGACCTCCTACCATCTAACGATCTGCGTCTGTCTATGTTTATCATGAGAAAGAAAAAACGAGGGGTCTTCGACTCTTGTGTATCTTTCATTTTCATTGCATTGCTACGTAGCGGCAGGGTGTATTAGCAAGTTAATGAAAAGTTAACAGCTATAATATTTCCAACGATTGCTACGCAGGGGTATTAGATTCGCGCATTCAAATTATGTATACTTTAAGGATAAAATAAAGTTTTAATGGAAGCTTTAAAATTGCTAAGCAGTAAAAATGTATCACTGAACAAATTTTTACATTAACAAATTTATTAAGAAAAAACATTGAGATATTATTTTGCAATTCCACTTTTAATAGCACAACGGCTTTTCGTGCGTTTAACAATCCCTTTCACGTGCAACAGCGGTCGCGATAACGTTATTTTTCACTCGCGTTTTCCCCGGAATGGGTATCTCTGATCAAATTCATATATCGAGAGCAGGCAACTAACCGGTGCCGCTTGTGCTCGATCGATTCAGCGCTCGCGGGCGTTTCTTCTTTCGCGCACTCGCGATTCTCCGACGATATTGCGCGGCGCTTATTCAAAATATGATCGTATCGAATTGTCGTGGATAATATCTGCGGCCGAGTGAAACGCGCCGACGAGCAAACAGACGCTAGGAAAAAAAGGAACGAGGAATACAGCTTTTACAGCTGGTAGTTTCGAGCCTATTCAATTTAGAGTGGCTTCGACGCTCCAGGTTCTTTTATGGGGTCTTTGTGGCACTTCGACTTGGAGTAAGTGCGGTGTTGTAAAATATTTATTTCTCCGAATGCTCTTGCAGCTCTTGTATTTCACTTTTGTTTTCTCCATCTAATTTATTATAATGAATTTCAAAATATAACATTTAAATTTTTCAGACACAAACCTGAATTTATTGGTAAAATTAATGTAATTTCGTAAAAATAGATTGTCACATACCTAAAAAATATTTTTATAAAATCACCTAAAAAAATTAAATTTTATAGTAATATCTTAAAAATGTATTAAATTTCTAAAAAATGGACCCAAACTGCGGTCCCTAAGGTCTTTTTGTGTTGTTAATTTCAAAATTTTGTCGTTCGTGTAACCTGCAACATCAACCAATTGATCAATTTTGATGAGTTTTGGCTTAAATTGTTGCAAATTAATGTCATTTGTGCCTGAAGAGTTGTATCAGTTGAAATTATTTGAATAAATATCTCCAAATTTATAAAAACTACTTTATTTTCTTTCATTTCATGAATTTATAAGGTTTTTTAAATATTTGAAATACTTAGTCAAATAATTTCAACTTCAATTTGCAACCATTTAAGCCAAACTTTATCAAAATTGGTCAATTGGTTGATGCTGCAGGTTAGGCTAAGGTTAATATTTTGAAATTAACATAACATAATTATTTATTTTGTAGGTGATTTTATAAAAAAATTTGTTTAGGTGTATGACCCCCTTAAAGGAACAGTGGTTTAGCGCTGCAGGCTGATTCTGAAAGGCGGCGAAAAGAGAAAGATTATGTCTCATGGAAAAAAAGTGTAAAAGCTCATTCATCTGACGAAAAATCAGACAAGTCAATTAAAAAATTTTCATGATGATAAATGCGTGTTAAATTTAATAGTTTGCATTTCAAGTAGCCAAATTGAGGTAATAAGATTGGAATAACATTGGGTAGTTAAAAAGAATATTAACTTAATTTAAATTTCTGAACTTTCACGCTGCACTATTTTACGCGAATTTCACACGAATGTTTATTTGTTGTCAACTTTTAGCATGATTCTCAAGGGGACACTCCATCACAGACGAGCGAAAAGAAGAATGTGCTTTTTATTAAGGGTGAAGGAAAAATGTTGCCGTTTTCGTGGAGAAATGATAAGAGTTTCCCTCATAATTTCGCCGAGAAAGCCTGGTAGCAAAATATTAGTTTCTCGACTAGCAAAATATTAGTCCCTCTCGTCAAGAGTCCGGGGTCAGCTTTTTCACTTCAATCGCAGATCCTTTGCGCTGTTTGTTTGCGCTGGTATGTGAAGATTTTATTTATCCCCTTGCATCGCGTGACGCAACTATATTCGAGAGGGAAAGAGAGGATTTTCGTGAAAATGCGTGACAGACAGATGAAGGCAAAAGTGGTAAGGTTTGTCGTTGAAATTTAGTGTCGGCCTCTGTGGGAAAATTGATGGGTCGGATAAAATGTCGATAACATCATGATTTCTGCGCGCTGTGTATATCGCGTAGGCGAGGGACTCTAGATTTTTATGAGGTCCGCGGAAAAGAGGAAATGAGTTTTTATTCGAGGTTACGGTACTTTTCAGGTGAAACTAATGACACGGAATTTCCGATTGAAAAAAAATAAATTTGTTCAAATTGCAATAAAAGGAGCTGATAAAATTCGTTAGAAGTTTGTTAGCGCTGAACTGGGTGCTCGTCTTAATTGAAAAATAACTTCTAACCGAATAAAAAAAGTGTCGCGTCACATCGCGAACTTTACTCCCGGTGTCGGATGAGGTATTCGAGGAGAAAGAGAAAAAAAGATGCGCTGTGTACGGTATATGAAGTTAACAGGTCAGAAAGTGCGATGAGGCGTATGAAGTGACGTCGAGCAAGGACTATGACACTTCGGGATCCATTGCGCGTCGCCACCGCTGCTCGAGGAAAGTTTATCCCAGGGGATGTCGCCCGAGCTAAGAGGGAAGTTAACCGAGCGCTTATCGACTTTTGACTGCCAGAATGAGTTAGTCGAGGCGTACCCGACCCCGTCTCTTGAACGGCATTGACGCTGCATTCGCTTCATCGCCCTCTGACCAAACCATTCCAACTTTTTGCCGCCTCTCGGTGCCCGATGGCTTGATGCGCCATTGATAGAGTCTCGCAGATCTCTCAAAACCTACTGCAAGCAATTGATCTCCTCCTCATCAAGTGAGTTCTGATCGCATTCTTTAATCCGATACACGTTTCTGTAAGAAAATGTGTTGAAAACAATCTAAATGCAATTTTTCCTTTAATTTTGCCTTCGGTTTGCCGAAACGGGCAATCGCTTGCGTGTTCGTGCGGCCCCGGCGGCGATCGGAGGTACGGAAGTTCGCAGCAGGGGCGCATTTATCGGCAGTCTGCATCGGCACAGAGAGAAGCGGCGATACAGCCCAGCGGGGAAGTGGGGATAGGCAGCAGGAAAATGCGATATAGAAATAGCGAACTAAACGGGACGAGGCAGTTGGCAGGTCTTGTTACTCTCTGCGGTACGCCGGCGCAGCGCAACGGGAAGGTAGACCGCGTCGCGGTGGCCGGCGCGAGCGCCCAGTTGCTTTTCGCTCGGGCTCCATTGTCTGCGGCGACGCTTCCGAGTATTGTTCCGTGGCGCGCGGACTTTTGGCCCCCGGCCGACGCCACCCTCTGGAGGATACTCCGTCCGCGGCTCCGGACGCGCTCGCCCCGGAGAATCGAAGGGTTGAGAGGCCGGCTGCGGCGGGGGTGGCCGGCAAAGAATTTATTGCCGCCTGTCCTTTCTCTTCTCAAGCTCAGACTCGAGTTTAATGTATTGGGCCACAGCTATTGTGAGCTCGCGCGTGTATGAGCGCACAGTATCGTCTGACGATAATTCTACCATAACGAGGACGATGCCCGGAGATTAATTCTCAAAGCCAAGAGTGCGAAAGCGAGAGAACGAGAGAGAGAGACGAGAGCCTCTCCACGGGGTGATTTACGATGAGTACGAGAGGGAGAAGAGGTGATGCTGCTCGCCCCTTCCGCGTGCTCGTGCAACTGGAAATCAAAATTATTTATCACTCCCAGTTCGAGCTCCTTTTTTACTTTCTGTCCTTCTTGCCTTTGTAAATAAAGCATAAAGACCGAGCGGACCAAGTGTGCTTTCGATCGAAATGATAAACTACCGTGCCGCTGTCCTCTCTATTAAATAGTCCTATGGCTGAAATAGTTTATCTGTCTATCGACGTCTTTCAATAACTGATGATTAAATAGAACAAATTTTACATATAAATTCACCGTTACATTGATCGATGAAAATACTTGTAATTGTTGCGCTAACAAGATGTTAATTGGTCAGAATGAAGTTAGTTGAAAGCTAGCTCTTCCGCAACGACAATTGACGTCGATTTGCCCTCCTAAATTCCAATGGGAATTGCAACAATTTGCGTAAGTCCAAGGGAGGAAGCAGCGGGCACGGGCAGGGAATTGCGCGAGCTGAATCCTAATTTGATCGGCAATTGATTAGGAAGGCTGGAGGAAAGGCGAAGGTACGCAAACGAGACGAGCCGAGTCTATCCGCCCTCGACGAGGCGATCGCGAAAGTAAGTAAGTGCCTCTATAAATTCGGCGCACAGCCACTTAGCCAAGTGTCACGGCCCTTATTCGCTCCATTTGCAGCATGAGACGCAAGTTCGCATCAATCAAAATTGACGAGGTTTTAAGCGCAACTCTCTATGCTGTAACTTTTGCATCAAATATTAGGAGTAATAACCTATCTCTCTGTCTCTCCTCATTTGTCAAAAAGTTCAGGCGAAATTCTTTTTAATAAATTTTCTTATTTACGGAAAATAAATGTTAATGCATACTTTGTGGCACAGATGGATAATTTAATCAAATAATGAATATTTCATTGCTTTGGTCAGTGTGTTGAAAGTAAAAAATAAACAAGGGGAATCTTATTTTAAAAATACGAATATTTACTTTCTATATTCTGTATTTAACGTATGACATTGCATGTATAGATGTTGTTCGAAATTTAAACAGCAACGAGATCTATTATATCTGTTACATCTGCTATGTCTGCTTCTTTACATACGTAACTTTCTGGGTCTTGTCCACAAATTGACCGCAGTAGTTTGCGCGAGGTTTAAACCGTTAGTACGCCCCATGAGAGAAAGTATAGGGATCCAACCGAGAGATAACGAACTGAACAACCAGAGAGAAAGAGAAGAGAGGAGTCGCTTGTCCGAGTTCCCGCCTTCCCGGCGAGAAAAGTCGTTTTCGTGCATGGCGAAACGAGCCCCCGTGGGTGCCTTTCTCCGAGCCTTGCCATGTAAAAGTTCGCTACTATCAAATCCCGTAGTTGGCGTTCCTCGCGCAGAAAAATTCATAATGCCTGGGCCGCTGGTGCCATGCGATTGCATTTTTGGATTATGCACGTGCTGCCGTCGAGAGAAGTTTGACTGCTGAATATTTAGGGATCGAAAGTATACGTGAGAGAATGGCTGTGCACTGGAGTGGCTTTCTAGTAAAATATTCAGGAATCATTCTGGAAATTGAGGCAATAATTCACTTTAATCGAACAATCAAACTATTTCATAATGTCCTAATAAATTGTTAGATTTATATTTCCTTTGCGCCGTTAAAAGCAGCAAAACAAGCATGAACATTATCTGGTGTCGTTAAAGTTGCTGATAAGTTAAAGCATCCACGGTTGCGTTATAAAGTGCAAAGAGCATCGCAGAAGATTCATCGGTTTCTAATTAACTGCAAATGAAGAATGAGCAAACGAGAATATTCGCGATTTATTCATCAAGGATGATCGTTAGAAAAGTATAGGCTTCATTTGAGAAAATTCGATCGGTTCGTATATAACCTTGCTTGAGAATAATAATGGCTGCTCAATAGCTATAAGCTCGAGGCGGGCAAGCTCTCACGGGAAGAGGAAAAAGAGTTGAGCGGGCAGGGTCGGGGTAAATAACGGGCCGGGTCTAATGTTGCATGAATGGCGATAAGCTGCCATATTTCGCCCCGCGCGCGCCACCGCTAAGACCTGTCTTGCCGGGCTGCAGTATCGCTCGGGTATCAGGTGAACGCCATTCAGAAGCGTGCTTCTCTATGAATAACGACACGCCTCCGCACCCTTGCTCGCATCTTTAAGATTGTACCGCCAGTGCCGCGGCGATAAAAAAATTTACTTTTCTCAAATGCTGTTTATATTTACGAAACGCTTTATTTTAAAATTCAATGGAAAATCGACTTTTTTAAAGTGACTTTTAAAAAGTCCTAAAATAAACTTGTTTATCACGAAGATGCAACCTTTTCATGGTATCCTTAGTATCTACGATGCAATTAATTAAGTGATTCTTTTATTAAATTTTATATATCTTATTTAATCGATATAATACAGAGACCGAATGTAACTTCTGCGACAAGACTAGGTTTTTTATGATACTACTCTGGTAGATAAATCGATTTGACGTGACTGGCACTCGACAAATCTTCACGCCCATTTCCGAAAAACGTCTTTTCTAACAAAGAAACATCTCAATCAATCATACAGCTTTGAATTGTCCCGTCCACTGTTATGTTCTACTAAATCGAGCTTGTATCGTGATTTATTCTTTATTTATAATTTTACATAAAAACGATGAATCAATATTTTAGTCACTATCATCAGAAAATCTGATGTTCAAAATCTAAAATGAATACCATCATTTGTAATAGTTACATTCATTTATATTTGAAATTGAAGTTAGTTTACGCACAATCAACTCGATAATGAATTTCCTGATATCTGAAATGATCATAATGTGACAAAGCTGTTGATTTTCTTTTTTAAGCAATTTTTTACAGTTAGAAAAATTAGCATATTACAGAAGCCAGTTATACCTAAAAAATGCCATGCCATAATAAAATTGGAGAAAGTTCTTTATTGTAATAAAAGTAACCTCATTAGCACAATTTGTGAGATAAATAAACGTTTTGTTTAAGCAGTAATGAACCTTTGGAGGAAAGTCCGTTATTAGTCGGCCGTCAACGAAGCGAAAGTTTTTAAGCCCCATCGCGATTTTTTCATCGGACCTCCGGCTACGGCTTTCACACGCACGCCTGGAGGGCGAAGGCGTAAACGGGCTCGTGGATTATCCTCACCGCTGCGCGAGCGCGGATTTGCATCAAAATGAAAGTTTCATAGACGGCCGAAATTAATGAATTTTAATAAGGGGAGCTCTGTCTCGCGCCTTGTTACAGAGCCGCTCGCGATTCGTCAGTCTAACCGCGCGCTTGTGTACGCGTCGCCAAAGTAATGCGTCTAAATGCTCCATTAACTGTGCCTGCTTCCTTTTAATCAATAACATTTTTCAATATTGTTATAAACACTTAAATATGTAGCTTTGTAACTAAAATAAAAATATGAATGCAATAAATAAAAATACGTCGAAACAGAAGAAGTAATAAAATGAAGTTGTTAACGTATCAATAGACTAGCAAATCCCAAGCTCATCTAATTCGACGTTGGATATGAAGACGGAAATACTTCCCCGATTGAGCCTCCCCCATTCCATGGGTATGCGGAAAAAGAAGAGAAAGTGGGAAGCGTCGGGGAGTTTATAAGTCGGTAATTTAAGGTCCGCGGCACGTACGCCCACGCACCGCCAGATCTTTGCGGCTCCGAAATAAATCAAAAACCGCGCACAATTTTCCTTCGCACCTAGGCGTTTTTCTCTGTATTCATGCTTGCCAACGGCGACTTCTCCCTATTCCTTCTGCAGTGAGAAAAAATATCGGCAATATCCGTTTCAAAATTTATCTGGAATACCTTCGCGGTATGTGGAATATCATTTATTATATTACCAAAATATGAAAGAAAATTTAAGTAATAAAATCGTGGTTAAATTTTCTTTTAAAAAGTTTATTTCTTCGGAACAACTTTCGCACTTCCTTTCTCCTTTAATACATCACACAACTCAAATCCTCCTCGATCTCGGCGCAGCTCCGCTCTCGCCAGTTATTTATTCGGGAATTACCGTAGCTTATAATAAGCCCCAGTTTATTCTCGAGCGCGGCATCGCAAGCGCCCGGTAAAACAGATTTCACGCCGTGATTTAATTGAATGTACTTGTTGGCGCGACGTACGCAGCACCACTCAGTAGTAGTACAGCTAAAATGAATGAATGTGGAAACCTTTGTAAGTAAATATGCGATGACTCTTTTTTAGTGGAAAACTTTGTAAAATAAAGCCTTGATTACATTCAAACTTTCAGCACTTTGTAACAATTAAATCTGCAAATTAAAAGATTCTTTTATCCAATTTTACCTGCATTCATATTTTGGAGTACAATACAAAGATGCGGCTCCTGCGAATATTTCGCGAAATGTCAATTGTTCAATAAACAAAAATTTTCCGTTTTATTTTCTTTCAATCGCTACGGCGGAATAAAGTTCAGGGGGGAGCGCGAATACGCCGAGGCGTCGTCAATTGCTCGGTGCGCCTGATCACGCGCGTGGAAATCGCTCATCGCTCATTTGCCGGTATCCGCTCTCGCCCTTGGAAACTCGCCTCTCTGAAGCTCGCGCACACGTAACCGGCGTACGGGAGGCGGGGACGGGGTAGAGGGTGTGCAGGCGGTATCACGCTGCCAAGCTGCGCGTACGTGTACACAGCGGCGGCGGAGATACGGAGCGCCAGGGGAAGGGGGGAGACAGATTAATGCGAGCCCGTCACCGTTCGAACAAAGCTCTGTACAATGGCCGCTGTACCGGTGACATCGGGCCAGAGCGAGAGCCGAGTCAAAAGGAAGACCGGGAGAGATGAACGGACAGAGAAGGAGAGAGAGATTGCAAAGTTCGGACAACTGGCCTGGGAGGGGGTCGTAGAGGATTCATAAAATATCAGGACTTTTGGTAAAAAATTGTTTCCTGTCTGACCATCGTTCATTCACAACATTTTTAATACCATCATTCTAAAGAACTAATTGAAAAGGCCATGTCATTTTTAACAGCTACGTAAAAGTACTTAAGTCATTTCTGCGAGAAAAAAATGCTTACCGTGATCTACCGTCAGACACTGACAATTATTCAAGAAAAAAACCTTTTAAATTTGAACTAAAAGTTTGCATGAATTGATGCATAGGTTAGTACCATTTGAAAATCCATCTGCATCTTGTTGTTTTGAGTGCATGCATTATGAATGCAAAGTTCGTTTTCATTGCAATACAGTTGGACAACAAGGCAAAAAGCATTAACGCCTTTGATGCGGTCGGCGCGACGATGCGGTTCAAAATTTCATTATAAATTTTGAGAGGAGTACACAGAGACATTGGTTAATAGACGTATGACTGGAGCAAATATCAAAGGTCCACATTGCTTTGGCTAATTTTGCTTTGACACTATCATGTCAATTTTGTCATCGAATGCTTAAATTTATTTTCTCTAATATTTGTACCTAAATTATGCCTTTTACGAGGTGTACCTTGTCGATTTAAATATCTTTTGAAATAATGTAAGCCAAGATAATTCAGTAGAAATTGAATACTCAGTTTTAATGACCGCAATACCCAATAGTGTTTATAAATTTCTTCTAGGCAAACGTTGACAGCTGTTGTACACTGTGCAAGAATGAATGAGTGATTAAAATTGATATTCAGCAATACGACCAACAATCAAAGTGCAGAGCGCCACGGTGGATAATAGCGCGGCTTCATCGGCATTCTGGGAGCCGTCGGCGCGTTTACGCGCACGCGTTCCTCTGTCCATCCGCTGTCGCGATCTCAACAAGCCAGTCACGTAGTACTGTTTACGCTGTGTAGTAGCCTATTCGGCGTCCCACGTCTGCGTCCGCGTGTACACGGAGTGTCCCTCCACCGCTCGGCTTTCCGGCTTTCCCAAGTGCACCGCATCTCATTCTTTCTTCCCCTTTTTTCTTTTTCCGATGTCGTCCGATGTCTTTTCGAATTAACTCGAGCAACTAAAATAGAATTCGCATTGAATTATTGATTGTTATTAAGCAATCAATTAGAACATTAACGTTATCTACACATTTTTCATTGCAATTGGGAAGAACAAAAAAAAAAATAAGGCTAGCTAAAACTTTTTTTACAGCATCTTTAGATAATACTAAACTCATTAATATTAATAATT
>JAXIUT010000037.1:24657175-24681689 GCA_035586675.1 Eurytoma californica | reverse complement strand
TAATGAGTTTAGTATTATCTAAAGATGCTGTAAAAAAAGTTTTAGCTAGCCTTATTTTTTTTTTGTTCTTCCCAATTGAGGAAACAAATGATTACCTCCACCAGGTGTTACTATTGTTATGGTTATTTATACCTAATTAAATTAAAGATTTTCATACATGCGTTCAAAGTTACCGCGCATGCCTACTGATAGCAAGTATAAAAGAATCCTGCGCCGACTCCTCCCACTAGAGGAATGCCGCCCTCTTTTCCCCACTTCAGTGCCCGACTCGCCACCCCTTCAACCCCTCTAACGCTCCACCGAGTCATCCACGAGTTCAAGGCTCGCAAACTGGATGGCGCTACTGTTCCCTTTCCCGATTTCCCGACGGTTCAGGGGAAATCCTCTTTTCGTCCTATCTCGCGAGCTGCTTTCTCCTGTCGTCGGTAATGTGGAAAACTGAGAAGCCCGCGAATCACGGTTTAGCAGGTGTCTGCTAGATTGCCTTGATAACCCGTGGCTTGCAAATTCATGTTGATAATAAGCTGGGTGGTAACTAGCGGCAGCCTAAACTTTGTTTTTAATATCAATTGATGGGCAGTAACAGTAACGAAGCATTTACGAAAACTTCAGTCAATTGGTGCACAAAAAGATTATTTTTTTGAAAAATAATTTCAATTTTGAAATGAGAGTTATTGAAAACATCAATGTGTGCTTTACCTTGTACACGACACCATCTGTGCTCACTATTAATTTTTTTAACTCCAATTAAAACTAATTTGCACAAGTACTAAGGCCCGGACGACTCGACAGAGTGATTTACAGTAACACTAAAGTAACAGAGGCCAAAACGTCGAGAAAGCTGTCACCAAAAGTAAAGCTGGTTCTCTCGAAAATCATAAACGACCCGCTAGACCATGCACCTCGATACCCGACAATACACCTCAGCCTTTTACGATCGTTCAAGAGGAGCTTTTAACGCAGCTGCTCGTATTATAATCCGGCGACGTGCATGGACCGGCGAAAACTGGCCGTGCAGGTGCGTTTGTGCTCGAAAATAATTATTATTAATAGGTTGCATGCGCGTACTGTCGGCAGTCGGTGGCTTGCGTAATTATCAAACTGCCCTTGTTTAAATCGTAATTTAAATGCTCGCCCGGTGTTACCATTTCACCCAAAATTTTATAATTCAGTTTCACAGATTAGTTATATGTTAGCCTAGAAGACCAAATCAGTAATTTACTACTTCTTTCTATTTTGTTAGAAATACAAAAAATTGATTCTTCGCTTCATTTTCCGTTGATGTACTAATCAATAAATTGAATAATTTAATTTTAATATTTTCAATCATATTATATTATGGAAAAAAATAAAGACAACGTCGGACTGACATTGATGCTAATTGGATTTTACTTAAAATAAGAATCATTATATGGCTAGATTTTTAAATCTTCTGAAAATAAAACTGACTTTCAATTCTCATTTTGTTTAACTTCTAATTAGCTAGCAAAGAATATACGAAAGCGCCGTAATTATAGGCTTTGCATGATAATTACTTATAATTAGTAAAAAAGTGTACTAAAGAAAGTGACGAAGGCAAAAGTGTGAAGGAGGCAGCAGCATTCAAAAAGCTTTGGCAAAAAAAACGCCACCATCCTCCGTCGCGAGAGGTGGGGCAAAACACTCTCGAAGAGAAGCCGGGGTGGTTTAAGGTTTTAAAGGAAAATTTAATATCAGGGTAACCGGATCCGCTCCCGCGAGCTCATCTCGCGCCGGATCGACTTGCGCTCGCAGGCTCCCCTTTAGCAAACCCGACGCTGCTAAACTATTGCCTGGCGCGCGACGTCCTCGATCCCTTAATCTCGCCTGCCGTGAGCGCGACGTTCACGCGTCGCAGCGATACCCCCTTCGGATTGTTCCGCCGCTGCTTCTATCCCATTTGGACCTTCGATTCTGTACTATTGAAGCAAGATTTCACGTTCAATTGTAAATAGGATTCCGATAATTAGACAAGTGTTCATTTGTTTGAAATATAAATTTCCTTTATTACCAAATGGCTGCAGTAACTGTTTTTTTAAAAAAGGCAACGCAGACGAAAGGACTAATTAAATCAGGTTTTAATGAGTAGTGACCATGCAATTTCACAGTTCGCTTCTTTTAGATGAATACCATTAATGAATCCCGTAAAATTAGATGTACTTTAACGTTTTAACATTATTCTTTCTTTATTTTAAAGGCAGTCTGATTGCCAGCGTTCAATTGATTTTTCTCAAAGTAATTGAAATCTGGGATCTAAAAATAAATTGGATGAGGTAAAATTGCAGAGATAAAATTCGCTTGAAGAGAGCCAATTTTTTTATCACTGACACAGAAACATAGCATTAAAAGGGGGATTTGCTGTACAAAAAAAGTAATATATATGATTTTAAAATTTGTATTAATTGCTCATAGTAATTATAATCGTATAAAAAATTAGTTTCTTGAAGTAGCAAAAGATTAGCTCGAAGAGAATCCATAGGAATGAGCTTAATTCTACGAAAGTCTTTTCTTTCCAAGATATACTCTTGTTCTTTCCGGTTGGAGTTGAGGCCACTCTTACATTCCTGCGCATAACGATGTCGAGCGTGTAAAATATTTCATAGCCTCGTTTCTCCCTCTCCAGTTCTTGCAGCTCTCGCGGCTCTCGCGCAAAAGGACCGCGAAAATATACTGCGAGTTCGCATGCCGCGAATGACGCGTGGCTCTCCCCAGCACACTCCTTCGCCGCCCTCCCCTTCCCCCTTCGAATATGTAATATGCGCGCGGAAAGTGAATATATACCTTTTACATGACTCGACATTCTCCACTTGAATTTTTCTCTTTTGCATTTGAAATCCTTGCTTCTTCCATGTTTCGCTTTATTCGCCCTCGGACTCGTGTTATCGATCTTCTCGATGTATTTTCCTTGCTTTTTCGCTATCCTGTCCCCTTCTCTGTCCCTTTTTTTGCCTATTGCCACTTGTAACCTCACTCGGCGAGCCGAAACTTAACGGAAATTCCCTCCAAGTGCCTTAACAAAACACCCTGCGTGAATTCTGACCGGTGCTTTTTTCGAAGCAGATTTATCGCACGCCGAGGAATAATTTGGTATTAAATTCGTGAGGAAGCCGGAAAAAACCGTGCAACGGCGATAAAGCGGCCACTCTTTTGGATGATGGATCGCTTCAAGTTGATTCAACGTTTCACTCATACTTTAATGTTCCGTCGACGGTATGAATTATAAAGGAAATGACTGAGAACGGAAACATCGTGAAATTATTCTAATAAATGGATAATGATTTTCTTCCTTCTCTTTGTCAAATAATACTGACTTTATTCAATTAATTGCATAAAGCCATTACATTAAGAATATTATTAATTTATTGTTCTAAGAAAAAATAAAATTTGCAAAATAATTTCATATGATTATCATATATGTTAGAAATCTGAATTGTAATAAACTGGAATTTGCAACCGCACGCCTTTTCGAAGAAATCCCGAGAAATTGTCCTACGACCAGACGGAAAGAAGGCGCGGCACGTGCACAGGGCTTTTAATGGCGTCGGCCAGATATGAGCAAAATAAATCTCGAATGTGGGCACTTAACAAGCTGAAGGTGCAACACGACGGGTGCACATACGCCGAAGGCGAAGCATCTGCAAAAGCGTAATAGCCAACGCACACCGGCAACCCCCGGCGCGACTTATGAAAATATAATGCTTACTGCGGCTAGTGTCGAGACTCCCTCGGAACCACTACTGAGTAAATATCCCTTACCTGCCTACTCAAATGTTTTTTTCACCCGTCTTTTTTGAAGCGCTAAGAGGCGGGACGTTTACTTTCCAACTTTCTTACGCAGATTTCTATTTACGTTTTGCGCGTTAAACTGATTTTCAAGTTGTAGATTTAGCACGCAGCAAATGTAACCTAATCACCATAATCGTTAAAAATCTTATAATCGTCATTATTATTTTTGAATAAATACCTAATTATTTTCTCAAGCACGAATGACCGCATGATCCCTTCATCGATGCGCTGACGAAAACATTTTTTTCCTCGAAATAAGGA
Source organism: Eurytoma californica (assembly GCA_035586675.1). Classification (NCBI taxonomy): domain Eukaryota; kingdom Metazoa; phylum Arthropoda; class Insecta; order Hymenoptera; family Eurytomidae; genus Eurytoma; species Eurytoma californica. Next base: position 24,677,624 of record JAXIUT010000037.1, on the reverse strand, counting down.
GAGCAAAGAAAAGTGTTATTGTTTGCTTTTCAGTTTGGTCCACACGACAATCTTTTTTTAACAAGGGTATAGTTACCGTCGACAATGTCAGCGGGCCTTTTCCTTCGCGGAAAGAGAAAGAAAGCCGGGAAAAGCATGAGAGTGGCGACGAAAGCCAGGAGAAAACAGAGATGTAGTAACTGGAGGTTATGGGGACGACGGCTTAAGTAGTCTATGGGTTGTACAGCTATTTGCCATAGAGAGAGGGCAGAAGAGTGGAGTGGGGTGGGTGGGGGTGGATAACTCGCCTCCTTATTTCCCAGCAGACCCGTGCAGCCTCTCCACATCTCTCCCTGTTTCCTCTTATACAGCTTGCATGCACCTTTGCCATTTTGCCTCTTCTCGCTAGCAGCAGCTCACCTCGGCCCGTTCTACTCTCCCTTTATGATTTACAACCGGCGATGCACATCTTATGCAAACTGATGATTTTTCTTTCTTTATTCTTCTTTCCTCTTTCCTTTTTTCTTTTTTTTCGCTCTAAAGTTTGCATGGTTTTGCACTTAAGGCAGAGGGGAACTGGCTCTCTGAGCTTCCAGAGCACAGTGTGTGCGCGAGGGAAAAAATGTGATGAAGTTAATTGTGATGTTCATTTTGGGAACGTAATCAACAGGGGCAATAAACCTTTAAAAAAGTTAAAAACTAAAATTTGGAAAAGAGTCCTAACAAAAAAGGCACATTTCACAAACTTGTAACAAAAAGAAATTCCTGAATTTTTCTGAAAAAACATAACATTTTTTTTAATTATCCGCAATATTATCGATCGACGCATATCAATATATATCTACTTCTCGATCGCGCGTAGAACAAAGCCAAACGTTTGCTCTGTCTCGATTTCGGCCAATTACAGCAATTCAACAACTGATCAGTCGGAACGTCTCGGCTTACACAGCGTCTCTCGAGATCAGGGGTAGGATGGGAGAAACTGGCTTGATGTTCACTAAAATTCAGCCCGAGGCCATGAGCGCACGCCCTCGCTTAGGCACACCGATCAAAGTACTCTCAGATGTTTCGGTCCAATTAGTGTTTAATTAAGCCATATGTTAACTGGGCGCCGGAAAAAGTGCAGCTTTGATGCTCCTTTGAGTTTTCAGACGTCGAGATTATCTTTTTTCCTAATTATATCACTTCCTGCAAAAATTATGCTGTTTCTATAATGTTTACAGTAAATATTTCACTTTTTATCAAGACTTTTTTCTTTCGGATTTTTAATTTTATTTTAAAGTTATGTAATGCTGTTGATCGTTTCTGATCGAGAGAAAAACATTTTTCACTTTTTCTTGTATGCCAGAAATTGGATTTTGATTACAATTACGAAATGATTTCGAATGATTCGAAAAATGATCACACATTCTACTTTTGTATAGTTTCTTGCTGCAAGCGGTTTAGTAAATGTCGCATGTCGAATCTCTTAATAAGCAAAACTCGTGAAATATTCCCAGTTTCTCTACCTGTCGTCCCGCGGCACTACCGGAATATTTTCGGAGTTTACGCGCGTGCGCTTAATAGGAGATAATTAGTGAATATGTTAATTAGACAGAAAATGAAGGTAGCTTTACAAAGAGACTGGTGAGGGCCTATAATTAACTCGAGTATAACGCGCTCTTCACTTAGATGTAATTACTCAGGCCTAGTTTTCTTACGGAACATTCTCGCACCTACAAAAATTAATTTACAGCATACGAGAGTTCCGCATTGTTTGGTTAACTTGTCTCTCAATTTATACCCCGCACTACTTAATGCAATGAAACTTATTGCCTCACACTTTCATAATTATTTCTTCTCTTGTAAAAGTCAACAATACGCTTGTCGGCTGTAAAGCCAGACATTGATGAAAATATAGAGAAACAGCTTCCTTATCTTAGCAAGTGCATCGCTGCAATACGGCGTAAGTTGGTAGTATGCACACGCGCATGAATGGCCTAGGGTGGGGTGGTGGGGGTGGCATAAAAGGAAAACTCTCGCCGAGATGAAAAAGCATCCGTCATTTTCAGTTTCGGTGAGTGGCACCGGTGCCGCGGGCTCGCAGCGCAAGAAATTTATTGAGGCTGCAAAAAAAAGTCGAGGCTGCGAAAGTCGAGGAAGAGACGCGCCCGCGGCATAGGCGCTGAAAATGTGCACGGCGCGGTGAAGCCCAAAGCAGTGTATATCAATTAACGCCTAAGTGCGTTAGGAGGGGGGGAGCGCGCAAAGACGTCGGCGGGCTAAATTATTGCGCGACTCGGAAATTTTCGTAATTTTCTCATTTTCCTTTGTTTATATCCCATTAGGATTTTCGCCGCTCATTTTCACGTTTAATTGTAATTCAGTTCATGCTTTCAAAGTTTTCCTTATGGATTTTTTTCCAAGCGCGCTTGCACAAAATATAACGAACTTGCTCGGTATTAAATAATTAAAACTCAAAAGTGTTTTTCCCAGATTTTTCGGCTATTAACGGCATTGCATAAAATTGTATTTTCATTTTAAGAACGAATGCGCTTCAAGTTAATTTTTATACGGATTTGGGCGTATCCACTTTACCTTTTTGCGCAGTAAAATCAATGCCTCGCAAATTAACAGAGTTTAATTAAAACAGTTCGCAGAATAAAGCTGTCGCACAGCTCGCCGAATCTCTCCGGTCGAACTCCCTTTTTTTCCATCTCCCCGCTGCGCTCTGTCCCGCCGCATCTAATTTCGGGCCGAATCGTGAATTAATGCTTCCGAAAAAAAGTCAGAGCGGAGCGAGAAAAAAGACAGCGGCGACGCACACGTGCCGTGGGCGACGGGGTCGAAACTGCTCGAGGGTCGTATTAACGAAAACTAATTCAATTGTCGGCGGCTAATCGAAACGCATTCGAGTTTTAACAATAAACTCATTAATGTTAATGCCGCGTTAACAACGAGTCGGACCGGAGACTAATTCGGAACGCCTGCCTGGTGGAAACAAAGGCCGAGAAATGCTTCCACGGTATGAGCGCAAACAATGAGCAAACGCTCCCACCCTCTTTCTCGCTCTCTCGCACTCTCATTCTCTCATATCGGAGCATTGATTATCGGAGATATTCAATTAATTATCAGCACGCTTGTTTTGCGCTCGGGAGCTCGATGTCTCCACGTTGTACCAGGGAAGCGCGATTTCACCGGATAGAGCCGACAGCCGGCAATAGTCCCGAGGACGAATGAGGGACACGACATACTGATGGCAGATAAAACTACAAGTTCACAGGAAATAGCTTAAATTTTCACTAACAATAACCTTATAATATATTGATAAATTAGATTATTTATAATTTTAAGTTTCATTCTCTTTGAAAGTTTTAAAAGACAGTCTTGCAATAATTCAGAATGTAAAAGTTAAAAAAGTAATTTAATGAATTATTAAACATTTACGGTAAAAATTGCGAGCAGTAGTGATCAATAAAGGTGATAAAGAAATACAGAGCATCGGAAGTATCGAAGCGAAAAGCCAATCTCTAAAACAAAGCGTGAAGTTTCAACGTGCGCGACAGCCAATTTTATACGCTAATTAGGCACAATGATTAATTGCCGCGATAGCATCGGCAGCTAGAATGTATAATTAGGTGATACTTCGAACCTGCATTGTTTTAAAATAGGGGAGTTAAGCGTAAAGCACCATGGGACAAAAGCTAGTGTGCATTTAACGTATACTTCATGGCTGCATTATTAGGCCGAAAATTGCTTTTTTACATAATTTAATAAATCTTTCTTTTATGCTGTGAAGGAAGCTCTTAAACAATAGCGATGTAAATTTTATTAATAAAATATTATCATGATAAATTTCAGTCGAACGCGATATTCATCAAAGTCAAAGAAAATATAGGACAAATATAATAATAACTATAAGGATTATTGATAAATGCGATGCAAACTTGCAACTTTATGAAAGTTATATTAGAACGCTTGTAAAAAATTCTAGATATTTTTGTAACAAAAATAATAGTACTATAAATTTTAATAGTACTAAAGGTTTTGTTATTTACCGAGCTATTTAACCCTTTATACAGAATATATATAAACATTATATGAATAACAAAATTATATATTTTAAACAGTGTAATAGATGCAAGGTGGGTTACAATGATAGTATTTCTTATAGATAAAATATTATCAGCAATAAATATTGTACGTAAAATAGAAGCATTAAATTTAGCACACATAACTGCGAATAATATCACTGCGTACATATTTTGCTTACGTTTTTGCGCGTATTTTGTCTGTTGTTACAAACTGATAAAATTTAACTTGTTCCTAACTCTTTTCTTTGAACGAGGAAAAATAATTTGGAACGTTTAGCAGAATCTGAAAAGAATTTATTTTGCGCGCACTCCGCTTGAAAATAATAAGTCAGTCAGCGTCGTCAGTCACAGGGCGTGCAGAATGGACCCAATCTCCGCGCTCTATATACATTTAAAGCGCGTAAGGTCGCGAGCGCAGTTAAGGATCGTTTGATTATAAATACAATGCATCCTTATGGCTAATTTAAAAGTTCGAGGGTGCTCGCGGAAAAAGCGAAAAAGCGACTGCCACGGACGCCGACTCTCTCCTTTCCGATTCCGATCTGCATGCATTTCTATGCATTTCCATGCATTTCTAATGGGCGCCCCTTTTTTGCCGAGCCAGTCCAAGAGCTAAGCGATCCGCGCTCACGGCTAAAAGGGACGAAAAAAAAAGGAGCGAACGCCAGCCGCGGAGGTAAAATAGAGCTCGCGCGCGACTTTCCTACCGCGATTCCGTACCTGACGGATCCTTAATTAAGGCTCCCGAGGAAAAGTAACGAGGCAGGGCTGGGAGCTCAGCCCAAGGGAAGCAGAGAACGGATTACGAGCATCCGAACTTTGCTAAGTCGCATTGTCTCCGCGTTTCGACTTTTTAGGACGTTTCGTACATTTTATCTCGCAAGTTGAAGCAGCCGAAGGTCCCTATCGATTTTTGCATTTACTAACTCATCCTTATGGTAATTAATTCGGGAACTAATTTCATCCGCCGAAACTTTCATCTAACTTTTTCTTCAAAAAAGTAATTATTTTAAAACAGTAATAGCTGCTGCTTGTACATTTTATAATAAAAAAAGTTTTAACATTTTTTAGGTACCTACTCCACAGTGCACTCAAAACTTTGGTAAAATAAAAACTTTCCAAGTACTTTATTTTCAATATTTAAAACAAATTAAATTTGTTAATTAGTTAATAAAAGCTTCACAACAAAATGAAATTCCCCCTTTTACGAGGCCCAAAAAAATCAAATTTTTAGTTGTACAGCGAGAAATATAAAAATTCTCTTAGCAAGGTATAAACGCGTGATTGTAACGGCTTTGAGCGCATAAAGCCGAATGGCCGGGACCTTCGAATTTCAATGAGTCGCATTCCACCTAAGATTTGGAGAACACGTAGCTGCGAGTAGCCCGTCCTCGAGCCCGCCTTGAATGCGGCGCTAAAGCGGGTGCTGGCGCCATTAGGAGCTTATCTTTTTTCGAGGCATGTACATCACGCGCCCGCGGCCCTCGGAAAATTTGAATGGCTCGCGCGGTCTTGGGTGGGCAAAGTGCCTCTTCAGGGTGCGGTAGCCGCTAGTCGTGTCGGTTCTCCGAAAATTTCGCATTCGCCGAGCCCCGGGAACGGCTTATAGGACCATTTGTTTCTACTTATGCTCGGTCTGCGAGCCCCACCGGCATTACCCGGAATGTGTTGATACCAAAATTGCTTCATTAAGATTATATTATTGTGCGAGCGCATTCGGCCAGGCTCTGCCCCCGCGCTCGTCTCCTTTATGCAAACAAGAGAGATTCCTCCCAAAATCAATGCGAAACGTTGCAGATATTTTCTTTATAAATACGCTTAATTTTTTAATTAGTTTCAGAAAGGCTATCGTATTCTCATTAGATGTCAATTCTGTCGGCGGTGGTGATCTAATTCGTAATTCAGGGTTGACTATTGCGAATTTTGGTAATGCGCGAGGAAAGGGGCGAATTATCCAAAAGGAAGGCGAGGACAAAGAGAGCGAAATTCCAGTACGTTTATATCTCCCCCAGAAAAATAAAGCTCCGGCGTCGTTATATTTTTCGCAACGCGCCATTCCTTGGACCATTTTCGCTTCCCTCTCGTGCGTATCGCGGTCGCGCACGCGGAGCGCGTAGAAAAAGGAAGGGACGAAGGGCGGGGGTGATTTGTCGCGGCGGATATGAGAGAGCGCGCGCGCGGCAAATTCCACCCCTGGACGCAATATTATTTTAAACGATGATATAGGAGGGACGCGTGGTGCCGCAGAGCAAACCGCGCGCCGACGCCGCGTCGGCGGCGACCGGCGGCGCTCCCGCACTCTCTCTCTCTCTCTCTACCCGCTTCTCGAGCCTCACGAAATGAAAATCACGAAACGTTATGAGTCCGTGTACGTGTAGTGTGCGAACGGCACGCGCCGAATTCCAGCCGCGTCTCTACTTTTTCCTGGCGTTCTTCCTTAATTTGAAATAGACGCGTTTTTTTATACTCCTTTATTTCCTCTGTAAATCGATGTAATGAGTGTTACTGCTGCTTTTTCATTACATTCTTTGAACAACGAAATTTCAGCAGTTTTTCCACAAAATAGTCTAATTGAAATTGTTTAAAAATAAATCTTTTTAATTTCGTTGACTCTCTGCCTCTCTTTTATTAAATTCATCTCTGTTACTGTTGATTGATCAATATTAGATTTCACAGAAATTCAGGATTCTGTCCGAATAATAAATATTTATCCATATCCTGTTTTGCAGACGGATTGATTTATCTACCTTTATAGGTCTGTCTTATTTACTGGGTTATGATACAATTAGAATCGTCTCGCATTTTATTAATTAAGAGCGAAAGAAAATAATTTGTAATTAATTTTGATGCCCAATTCAATTATTGGATAGCCGCTTCGTAAAGATTTACTGTTCGTATCGCAGGACAATCTGCTATTTCGCCAGAGCGTAAGTATTACGAACTTAGTTAAATTAAGGTAGAGCAGCATTCACGACTCGCAATCAGTGCGGAAGTGCAACCGCACCTCCCCCTCTCCTCGCTCCCTTAGCTTCTCGCTTCTCCAGGAAAGTTCATCCCTCTTGGCCCATTCCGCGTATCTCCAGTCACTCAGGGATCGTCAATCGCAATTACGTTAAATAGTCTAATTGGTCCTCTCCCGCATAACTGCTTAAGTCTTGGCCTGGAGCTACGGCGCCCGTTCGCGCCTCCCCGACGCTGCGTATCCTTGAAAGAGACAAGAGACGGAAGGTGCGAGCGGAAGCCGAAGGAGGAGAGCCGAGAAGGTTCTCCATTCCTTTTTAGAAAAGTTGCGCGCTGGTTCGCGGCCAAGGCGCAGCCTCTTAATAATACATGTCTCTTGAATCGGCGCCAGCCCCGATAATTTCGGCAAGGGGCCTCCTCGCTCGCTTCTCTTTCTCTCTACCGATATTTCGCAGAGGCTAAGGGGAGGGGAGGGAGAGTAAAACTGTGCCGCCGCATCGCCTTTGCGGCGATTTTCGAAGTCGCCGCCTTGGCTACGGCGAATAAATCACTCGGCGAAGAGCGAAGACTTGTTTTGTGACTCGCCGCTGCCGAGCATTAACATTGAGAACTTCTTCTGGGTATAAGGATTCGAAACTTTTTATGGATTTTCTTTTTTCAGAGAGAAAGGGACGGACGAGTGGCGACAGCGCGAAATTGAAAACGCTGCCAAAATCGAGATATTCTTTATCGGATTAGCCCGGCGCTTCGTTATGCGTGATCTATAACTGATCGCCACTGCTTCAACATGTGAAATATTCTCCTCGTCTAAAAATTCACATTAAATGGAGAACATTTGGCTTGATTCATTGCATAAATCAAAATGGAGTAATGAAGTAGAGCGCAAGTTTTATTCTTCCTCACTTGGCGTTGATTGAATCATAAAGATAATTGTAATTGCACAACGAGCCCAGAAATTCTCATGAAGCGCGAGTCTCATAAGAACATGAATTATTCGTGAAAGGAACTGGCGTGTAAGACCTCTGTGAACTTCTGTCCAAGTTTCTCTCTCTTCGATCACCGTTACTACTGCACATCACGTCTCGCAAGTTGTCTCCAAGCGAGAGAGAGAGAGAGAGAGAGAGAGAGGAGAACATCGATATAAAGTCAATTTGCCCCGATTCGAAGTAAGTCACGCGCGCGCGACGTTCATCTGGTGGCTTCCGCTTAAGACTTCCGGCTGTTCTTCGGATCAACCTCCTCGTGCAGTTTATTGTGCCGATGAACGGATTGCTACGTAGGAGAGTTCCGCAAAATAAACCTTTTTTTCGTAGGAGAAAATCAATCGAAACGGACGTAGTAAAATAGTTAAAACCATTTTTTATTATTTAAGAAAATTTAATTATATTAACAGTTTATTTTGATGCCATTATCATTATAATTAGACGCATTTATGAAGAAAAGCCGGGTGGTTTTATTAATTAACATTAATTAAGAATAAATTGACCATCTGTTCTAGAGCATTATATTATTGCAGTAGCATAATTATTGTAAATTCAAATTTAGACGATATTGCTGTTTAATTAATGTTTATTTGGCAGAACGAGTTTATGAATTTATAATACAAGTATTGTATGCATTATCGGACATCATTTAGAAAAGTAAAAAAATATATTTCATTTAATCGCGATTAATATTTGATAAAATTAATTTTAATAAAAAAATTCATGTATAATTCTATCTGTTAATTTTATAATGAAGGATTCTTATTACAGTTACAGTAGTAAAAAATAGTAATATAAACATATTGATCTCGGTATAGGTTCATAAGTACTAATAATTCTAAGAATAATAAATAGAAAGAATTGTTATATTTTTCCAGTTCTTAAAAAATAAGCAATGTACATAAAAGTTGAAGTGAGTAGTCAGTCAGTCACGCGTCGATCAATCATCGATCAATTCGACGAAGTAATCATTAGCTGTAGTTCGGGTTCGCACCCGGAGTGTAGGAGAGGGTGTCGATATTATACGAGGTCAAAACCTGGTCGATCCACTGACGACCCTTGGTCACGTCGGCGTAGACACCTGGTATATTGTTCTCGCCGCAGCCGATACCCCAAGCAACGATACCAGCTTGAGAGTAGCGGGACGGATCCCGAGCCAGTGGGCAGACGAGAGGACTTCCGCCGTCACCCTATAACATTTATCGAAAGAATAAATGAATGAGATAAAATGTTTTATTTTAAAGGGATCTTTAAGATTTTGCAATTATTAAAATTAACGTAATACCGTGCAAGTGTCAAGGCCACTGACACCACCAGCGCACATGAAAGTCTCGTGAAGCTTGAAGAATTTGCCAAGACGAGTGGTATGAAGGGCAGTTTCACATTGGTCGTGGGGAACAGTGGGAAGTTCAATAGACTTAAGAATAACCTGGTAGTGTCCTTTGTCGCCTAAATTATTATGCAAATATATTTTAGTATATCGAAATTAAAATAAACTCTGAATATTTAAAAGATTTGAGACTGTTATTACCAAAATTGTTCTTTCCCCATCCGGTAGCAAAACATTTCGAATGGTCGAAAACTTCACTGGCCTCTGGTAGGCAGACAACCTCAACGTTGTCAGCAAGCTCGACTGGCTCAGCGAGGATGAGCAGAGCATAATCGTTATGCAAAATGCCTGCTTTATATCCTGGGTGAGTGTTAACCACAGCCACTTGACGATCTTGGTGAGGCAGAGGCTCGTTTACAGTCTGGGTATCCCATTCTCCAGCACGAATGGTGATATCTTTAGCGACTTGTCTGTTAAATAATAAAATATCCATAAGAATTAAATTTTCATTACTGTGGTGAACATGTAGATAATGGTTTAGCTTACCCATGAACACAGTGAGCAGCGGTCAAGACAACTCGTCTGTGGATCAAAGAGCCACCGCACTGATATACTTTTGCGGGATTTCCTTCAACGTTGGTTTGCTTCAATACAGCAACCATCCACGGAAATTCGGCAAAGTTAGCTTCGTTGTTAAAGTTTCCAGTTATTCTGAAGCCAATACCTTTGGAGTTACGGTAACCGCAACCTTTGTTGATGTGCTTTTCACCAATAGTACCACCTTCCTGGCCTGGATTACCGGTACCACCCTGTCCACCTTGACCGTTGTTTCCACCTTGGCCGTTATTTCCACCTTGACCGTTGTTTCCACCTTGTCCACCTTGGCCACCTTGGCCACCTTGGCCATTTTCATCACGACCAGCGATTAATTCAGGTGGTAAACAGCAGACTTCTAAGAAATGTTCGCACGATCGCCTTTGGCTGTAAAAATATGAATGAAATTAAAAAATAAATTTGCACTTCATGTCACTTTTAAAATATTGATTCTGTTTAAAATGAAAAAAAAAACACACTTAAATGCATAGGTATTTAAAGTTCCTTTCATCAAATGAATTTCTACAATTAATGTTTTAAATACTTACGATTGTGGATTTTCAGCAGTTCCGACTAATCCAAGCCTGATATCGATGATACCCAATCCATTTTCGTTCATGCTTCCATTGAAATTACATTGATAATACGGCACGCATTGGCAAACGGAGTTTTCCCATTCGATATCTGTTGCCCTCTTAACTCGAGTTTCTGCATTCACACCCGGAGGATCGCCAAAGATGAACTTGACGAGTTCATTGTAATCTTCCGGAATAGAGACGGCTGTGCAAACGCCGACAAGAAGCAGCGCTGCTAAAATTTCCTTCAACATGACTGCGCCTTTGAAACTGTAAAATGATTTGAATACTGGTCATGATCTATTTTAAAGGCAAAAAACTTATTTGTTTACTACAATGGCTTTAATTATTTCCACTTGAACGCACCAGCAGACAATTTATCCTCAATATTAAAAAAACACTAAGTGTTTTTGTTCGAAGAATATTACTAGTTTCATAAATGCGGATTGATGAGTCACGGTACATTGCATAAGAAAGAGGCACAGGTTTCTTTCTTGAAGGATTGAATCTGGCATTAATGGAATGTTTAAACACGATCACAGCTGTGTAAGTAATTTGCGTCATTCTTCTTAAAAGGTTTAAAAAAGGACTGTGAGAAAATTTGTGTTTTATTTAAATCTATTTGTTTTCTGGATAATTTTACTCCTATGACCTTCAATGATCGTTGACTTTCAATTAATTAATTCTTAAAACGCTTAATTTTTTGCATTAAAATGAGTTATAATATTACAAAAAATTAATCCACCTTCGATAATTATTACAAGAAATAAAATTTTAAATTAAATTGTTATGAATATAGTAAAAGTAGAGAAGCAATAAAAAGTAACATACGCTACAGAAAAAAATATTTTGGAATCCTAATTAATAAATGAATTAGAAGGCAATAATGAAGGCAACAATGATTGTTGTGTGGAAACAATCCGAAAAAGAAGTTCACTGTACTCACCAGGTACGCGTACGATGTACCTCCTTTCGTGGACGCGGCTCAGCGATGATTAGCAGTGTGGTATCTCGATCAGTGGTTTTTTAAGCAGAAACGCCTGGCGCTGTACGCGCGTTTCCCCTTCCACCTCCGGCATGCGAGCCTCATTGGTCACACCGTCACGGTATGAGTGTACGAAGATAGGTTGACGACGTCATCGCCTCGAAAATGATGGTTTAATTTTTGCTGCGATTAAATGGAATAAACCGTGTACATCCCAAGCTCATTTTTTGCTCACATTTTTTATTCGCACATAGCACGCGAATCATAATTGGCAATTTATGGCAACTTGTGTGGGAAATCCGTCTAGTGAGTCAGAATTTCCCGTAAGGCTGCCTTTCGTCCGGTCATTTGAGTTTGCGCTCAAACTACTACTGTTCGCTTTTCACTGCAATCGTCCAATATTTGACTAGTCCCGGAGTTTTTGATTTATGCCGCTGTCCAATGAAGCAGAGAATCTGTTTGTAACAAAAACGGCCCTTTCGATTTACTCGCGTACGTGCGTCATGCGGACGCCTAAAGGCTTTTCCACTTTCTGTAACTGTGTCATTCCTTTGCGTTAAAGCTGAATTGTGCCAACTGACACATTCAAACATGATTATTAAGCAATAAGTTGAAATTTTAAATGAACTGATTGAAGATACATTTACAAACTAGTTTCACTCAAACGATTTTTTTATCAATATTTTGTTACATTTATTTTCCAGAGATTTTACTGTTGAAAATACAAAAGAAGTCGAAATTAAAAAATTAAAACTGGTTTAACCAAGTATCATTCTTAAAACATTTTTATAACAATCCAGAAAGAGTCCTTCGATGTAAACAAGTTCTACAGAAATATTAAATTTTAATGTCGTATAAATACATTTTAAATGTGACAACAAATCGGCGGTTTGATATGGTGAAAGGTATTTTTTTTTTAAATTATTCACATTCTAAATATATGAGAATGAAACAGTCTACATTGTAAATTGCATCTTAAATAGTTTTTTTTTTTATTTTTGAGTTGTTTTACTTACGATACGAATGTCTAATTAATTTTTTTATTAAAATTCGTCCTGTACAGTATTTATAGAAAATATTTTATTTTTTTTTTATAAAAACTTTTCAAATTTTCCAAATTTATCTACATTAATAAATATGCCAGCTGTGAGTTGATAACACTTACTACTACATATGATGTCATTAATCTATCAGGCAATAGATGTAATTTTTTCATTAAGAAAATAAAAACTAAGATTACCTTCCTAATTTTCGAAATTAATGTATTAATTAAAAATTAAAATGCGAAGCAGTCGTCTATATCTGAGTTACAAAAGTTTATGCACAATTATGTCATACTTTTTCAGCAGCAAAAATTTAAATTAGTACAATATAATTGGCATTAAAGTGCGATTTTTTCGGTTGCTATCGTTTTTTTTCCTTTAATTAAATTAAACACTACTAGTTTTATGGAATTTAAAAAAAAAATTAATCCCTTTATTAAGTAAGCTCATTCTTTTCGTTAGGCATTGGCAACTGGCAAGCACAAAAAGTTCAAAACTCCGACATTTTCGTCGCAAAGGAGCACTACCTGTTTTCGCACATTTCATTCGTGGCTTCGCGCAGATTTAATGCTCGCGGGAGTGTGCAGTGCAAAAGCTTTTTCGTGTACGCCTGTTTGTATTACTTCGTTTCTCTCTCACACATTCTCGGCAGTTATCACAAGTCCCGTCTAAGTTTCTCCCTCTCTCTTCCTTACTCTACGTTTTTGTCGCGCAAACGGCAAAAGAATATGTAATCTTTATCGCAATAACATTTGCCGAGTTTACGAGGGGGGCAGAGCGAGGGGGAGGGGTGGGGGCAAGACCACCAGGAGCGCGTTACACGTGTTTTGTGTGAAAAACGATGGTCGTAATCGAGTCGTTCGAGAACAGCACCGACTTCGATCTGCCCGCCGGGAAAATGTTCCCGCGCCGAAGCGCGCAAGGAGTTCCCGCGCGAAAATTACCCGCTGGAGATTCAGGAGCGCGGAGAAATAAAGAAGGCAGCAATTTCTTCGAGTTGCCTTGTTTGTCCATGATCGAGCGGAACATGCAAAAAGATTTAATGCGAGTACAGCCGGAGGAAATGTTATTTGGGAGGCGACGGGAAATTGAGATTTCTTTTTAAATCACCGATATTCTCTTGAGCTCGATTTGTAAATGCTGATCGATTGCGCAATATCAATTTTTTTGCTACACGTTTAATTTCAAGCATTTTAAAGTAACCTTTAAAAATAATTCATTTTTAAGTGCACATTAAGTTTTCATAATTAACAATGTATCAAGCTCAAGCGGCTGTGCAAACTCTCAGATATTAAAATGCTGATGTGTGAATTAAAATTAACATGAAAATTAAATGTATAATTTAAAATACGAGGAATTAAGCAGTGTTGTGAATATTCTATTTTTAGTTCGTAATTTAACCAGGTGTTCAATATTTGGTGCTTGATTGGAAATATTGAAATAATAGCGCCAAAAAAATCTCGGCAACTTTTAAATTTATACTAAATTTTCCAGTTCAATTTCAAATCGAGATTAAATACAATCATGTGATATACTTTCAAGGAAATAGAATCATTCAAATATTGTAACTCTCTTATCTTCTTAGTAAAAACATGAAAAATTGTCGACATAATCATTTTTCGACGGGTATTTCCATATTTCAACTAAATATAATAAGAAAGTGTAATTATTAATTGCTTGTTTTTTTTATCAGTTTTTATTAGCCTTATTAGCCTTCAACAAGATTATCATTCTAACCTAATTAGTAGACTTATGCGTATAATTGTTATTTGTGCGTTCTACTAGCAATATTGCGCAGCTTATATTAAGTAGTTATTTTTCTTCTTTTTCGACGTAGTATAATGCGAAAAAATCATCTGGATCGCGGGTCCCCTGGTAGGAAATTGACAGCTTATTGCAGTAACTATTACAGTAATATAATACGACGCTGAAATAATTTCGATTATCGAGTTCTTGAGTATAGGTTAAAATTTGCTTTCATTGCCTACAAACATATTAATATCGGCATATTATGCTCAACTGTCACGGCTAAGAAAATGTGGGAAATATCTTAGTAAAGCGGACACAAGTTATTGTCAATTTTCTACCAGGGAAGGCAAAGTTGACTTAATAACGGAGAAAAATGATATTCCTTACAATACGGTAAATCGAATCGTCGAAGCGAACAATTACAATTCTCCCGTGTATATCCGCACTTGGTCTCTCTGGAAGGGCGCAAAAAAGTCACGGAGAAGCGAAACGCTACTCGAGGCCGGAAATGGCCAAACAAAACTGCGGGCGAAAGAGCGAGTATTCATTTCCAAGTCCCATACGCGCTGGTAAAAGCGGCGGCTGGAGCTGCGCAGGTAGCCCCTTCCTCCGCGCCTCCCCCGGAGAGATAGAGCTGGAACCGAGCCGACAAATTAAAAGCCGCTCGGCGCTAAAAAGGAACAAAACGATCGGGCCGCCCGCGCCGGAGCACCGGAGGAAAAATGCGCGCCCATTGGCTGGCTCGGAGACCTCGATTTCCGGAGGGAGCCTCGGCGGCTCTTCCGCGAATTCGCCGATTGATTTCCGGTCTTAGAGCAGGGCATACGTGAGTCACATGCGTATGCCAGCCGCCGCTGGACCGTGAGCCGCCGAGCCGCCGAGCTCCCGGCAGCGCGACGGCGCTTAACAAGCGCCGGGCTACACGCCGCCCCTACCAAATGACCCCGCAGCCAATTACAGCGTGTAACGGTGCAGGCATAACTCCTATTTTATTTTTTACTGCTATATTCAATTCTTAGACTGATTTTCTTTTCCCAGCAAATTTGCACATTTCTTTCAATGTACCAAGCCTATTAATTACTATTTTATTCGCTGGGTGCGTATTATGGTCAAATTGTGAAGTTTCGGTGCACATCCCATGTAATCAAGTAGAAAGTAGCGCCACGGACAAATCATGAAGTTGGGGTGCACGTCCCATTTAAACACGTAGAAAGTGGCGCCAGGGCGACGTCATTGCGCACGGAGCCAATCGTGAAATGATAAGCTAATTATATTAACTGTTATTCTAAATTAAAAATCTCTTTGAATTCTCTTTAAAGTTTGAAAATTAACTTTGCTTTGGTTAATGTTGTGCATTATCTAAGACTGACAAGATAAGTTTAATGGAAGAAGGCATGAGGAAAACCAGGTATCGGATATTTGACCTTGCACGCTTTTTTCAAGCTATTTGTCACGATATGTTGCAATAGGCAACATACTGTGATGAGTGGCTGTTGAAAAATTTGTTTATTTCATTCTTCAATAAAGATGTAATGGTTTAGTGCGTTTTTTAAAATGAAAACATTGAATTTGTTCACTTCAGCAATAATTGTTAATCTAAGCCGTTAAATATTGTCGAATAAATCTAGCGCAAAAGAGCAGAGGTCCAACTAGGAAAAGAAAAGCTATCTGGGCTTTCTGCCGAGACGTCGTTGATTCGCTCATCCTTTATGTAGGTAATTATACACGCCCTCGGGCTCCCGACTTGAGAAAACTCGCCTGGGGGCGGTACAAGAGAAGCGCTCTAAAGAAAACGGCCCGAGTTTCTTTAGCCGCGACTCGCCGAGGACACGATAGTGGGCGAATGAGCGGGCTGCAAGGGAGAAAGGGGAAAATGCAGATCGCAGTTTTGCGGCGTAGAGGCTGAATGGAAAAGTGATGAAATATAAATATGGTACCCGGGGGAGAAGAGAAAGAACCGCTCTTTTTCCCCCTTTTACGTCTCTATCCCGCTATATTAGCCGATATTTGGTTCGATAAAGCTGCCTCGCCCCCGCCCCTTCGCGGCAGCGTCTGTCCCGCGTGGCGGAGGTGAGCGCGTGCAAACAGCGATCCTACCTGCGCGCTTTTCCCAACGGCCACGTGAAATAAGAAGGAAACAAGAGACGGCTCCGCTGCTCTTCGGATGTATTTTCGTCTCATTTTCATTCCCACTACTCCCTTTTCTATCGGTTTATTATTTCATTTTATTATTTTATTATTAGTCGGAAATACTCTTTTCAACGCTATCCATTATTCGAGCATTGAGCTTTTTTATAAAAAAATTTCCTGAAAATCGTTTTCCATGGATGTATTAATTTTACAGTGAAAATAAATCCGATTTTACCGGAGATTATCCGAAGAGCCAGGGAAAAAAAGTTATGGCAAATAATTTATAAGTTTCTAAACTGATTTTGATAAGCTGCAAATAGTAGGTAAGCGTCTTTTTTGTATAAAAAGGAAAACGTTTCCCTTGAAATAATGCATCCAAATAGCTGAAGAGGAAGGCCAGCGGAGCCGTAGAAGTCGTGTACTCCAGATATTACAGTAGAAGAAACGGGCGAAAGGGAGCGGGTAAACGAGAGACGTATTGGCGGACGTTAATTCGACATTGCCCTCGTTACCCTTATTTCTCGAGGCACTTGTTATTTTCGTCATTCCGGCCTGCCGCTGCAGCGCGTGTGAGCACCTTTAGCCCGCGTGTAGTTGTCGAGGCAAAGGAATAAGCCCTCTCTCTTTCCCTTCGGAGCCCCGACCGCCCCGGGCTTCTATCGTCGCAGCAGGTACAAGCCTTGTTATCCCCTCTATATATGTATACGCCCTCACGCGCAATATACGAATAGCGCTCGACAGCAGGTGTTCTTGTATATTCTAGTTTGCCCTACATCGACTTCAATTTACTTAATCTTTTTTTCTTTTACGTGTACCTGCGAAACTTTCCTACGTCTGTAGGTGGACGAATCTTTGCTAGGGTGAACCATATGACACGTGTTTACAGACGTAAAAGAATATCTTTAACAAAAAGTTATAACTATTTGAGGTAGAATAATAATGACCCAGTTGGTTATGTATTTTTTAATAAAATAAAATGTACCTATGTGAAAAGACTTGTTAGTTTATGCTGCAGTAAGTCAAGGGATTTTTCTTTGTTTCACCTTCGCGGCAATACTTGAGCGATAAATCATAGAAAATACATATCTCTAAGAGTGAAAAGTTCTTTACATCCAACACTGCAAGTTGGTAGCAGTGCCTAATAAAGAAATATTAACTAAATAAACGTAAGGATGACGCTAAAAGAGCACATGGACTTTCTGCAGCAGTTTCGCAACTGTCTTATTACAATTCCCGAGTTCGTGTAGCTTCTTAACGAGTAAAGAGGGAGCAGGACGGAAAATGAGGAACGGAGAGCGAGGAAGAAGAAATTTTAAAAGTAAAAGAGAGGGAAGGAGAAAGAGAGAGACAAAGCGAATAACCAAAGAACAACTTGGCGAGAAACTGAGATTAAAATGAAACATCTCGAAAACTCTCTCGCCCGTGTTTGCCTCTCCTTCCTCGGATGTTTAATCGCCTCCACGACTCCGGTGATATCGTCTTGTTAAAGAACGCTGCGTGTATAGGTATATATACATATAACCTCCTCTCTTCTCTTTCTCTCAGATTCATAGTATACGGTGCACAAGCGAGCAGTTCCCGCGTAAATTAACTATGATTTACGAGCTACCAGTATGGAGTCTCTGCAAATGCTATCGTTGATTAGGAATATAATCAGTATAATAATATCACGAGCTCTTTCCTTTACTGCACGTGCGTCTCTTCGTTAATCAAGAGATTATTTATTGTCATTGAAAAAAGGTCACAAAATTACTCCTCATTGAGCACAGATGTGTGATAATTAAATCCTACGTTTGTAATAAAAACACTTGCTTGGAAATTGAGTATTACTCATTATTTTTTTATATGTGTAGAGCTTCGATCACAACCAAAAAGGACAACTTTTCTGGTATTCTAATACTGACGCCTGAAAGTGCAGAGAAGAAGAAGTAATATTTTAGAAAGAGTAAAGAGTGAGGCTATTACTTGACACAGGAAAAGGGACGTTAAATATTCATGAGGCCGAGGGTGGCATATGGAGAACTGAGAAGAGAGGGAGAAATGTTAGGAGCTCAGGAGGTGGGGCTTGTTGATCGTTTCTAGAAAAGTCGTGACGGAATTCACAGTCGAGACTCATAAAACCACAGAACAAGGGGAGAAGGAAAGAAAAAGAGAATTAAGGGACAACTGTAGCGCTTACTAATTACCTCCTGATAATTTTTAATGATTACACTCACGAAGGGACAAACTTTGACTCACGAGAGCGGCACACTCAAGTTTTTCTGCACATCTCAATATGTTGTTATATTTTTAAAATAGTTTTGCACAAATTCTCATAACTAACTTGAAACTAAAGCATTGTTTTGCAAGTCGACGATGTAAACATGTAAATATTTTTTAAATGTATGTTTCTTAACATTGTAATCAAACAATTATACTTAATGAACGATATGTCCGCTAACAACCCAATTCTTCAGGATCAATATTTTTCACTTTACCAAAGAGACATATTTTTAGTTCTCTCAAGTTATTAAGTAAAAACAACTATAGTCTACGTTACTCGGTACATTATTTTTCTACTTTACTGTTTTCCTTATCATGTGAGTTCAATAAGTATTAAGCAAGTCTGAAAACCTTGAAATTTTGCATTATTCTCGAGGGGACCATTGCTTTGTTCATTTATACAGGTGTTTTGCCTTTTATTCTCTATTATGTAAAGAATAAAAAGAAAATTTTATAGTATTTAGCTTATGTGAAGCTTATGCTGTGACGGTACTTTAAAAACGATTTTGCAAAATGATTGCATTTATTTTAAAACCTAACTGTACCTATTTATTTCTTAAATAAATTTTATAAATGTACGAAATTTTGAAATGTATGAAATTTGGTTTTCTACAATAATCTCAATAAGGCAAATAATATTATGATTGTTAAATACCTACGCAAATTTTGATTAATCGCTTTTGTCGTGATTGTGTTTATTTTTTCGAATCCCGGTGGTAAATGTAATGATATAGTGTGGTTAAGATTACGACTCTTATCAGAGCATGATTTAAAGTCAATGTTAATATTTGTTTTTATCGCAACTGGTGATTTTTATATCAATTGAATACATAAAGGAAGATTCTTGATTTTCACCAATGTAACTTTCACCATTATTTTTTGTAATTAAATTCTTAAAAATAAAAAAATATTTATTTTTTAAATTTCTATATTTTATTTAATTTCAAATTTTTATATTTTAATAGAAATGTTAATAGAAACATTGATTGCTTTGATTTTTCTTTTTAATGACCCGTCGTAATTAAATGAAAATTGCAATAATTGGATATTTTCGTATGGATTTAATTGAGTAACATGTTTAAGTGACATAATTTAATTCATTATTACGAGACGACTGTCCTAATTGAATGGTCATTGTTCGACTATACGATTCTTCTAATTTTCTCCACTAATCTGCTTAGCTTTCATTACATTAGAATGGCTATTTCCAAATTGCCTTTTAGTCTTCTGTTACCGTAGTACTCAGAGATCCCTCTTGGCTGGTCATTCAATCTCTTCATCAAGAAAAGCCACTCATTTATCATTGATTGATTAAAAAATTTATATTTTATTATAAAAATTTTTGAACTAGTAAAATTCATTACACATAATTTATTTATGCATCACTTAATTACATGAAACATTTACTTTTAAAGAATAATAAAGGCCATTTCCGACTTGTCCATTTCCGACGCCGATTGTGCCGTGCTATCCTGGATGGGAGGATCCTCTCCAGGATTGGCCCGCGACTGGTCCATTTCCATTTCCGACGCCGGTTCTGCCGTGCCCTCCTAGGAAGCACATTACACAAATATTAATATAATAATCTTCGTGAGCAACAATTGCAAAAATTATTTTATATCGACAAATAAAAATCGCTCTTGTGACGTGCAAACAGCGTCAAAGTAAAAAATAGGGAAATAAAATTTAATTTCCGCGCCGGTAAGTGTGCAACCCGACTTGCGTCCAGCGGCCGACGCCGCGTCAAGCGAAGCGCGCGCGCGCGCTCCCAAGCGACCGAGCGCT
>JAXIUT010000037.1:24633288-24645148 GCA_035586675.1 Eurytoma californica | reverse complement strand
GAATTTTGAAAGGAACTCAATTTTAAAATTTCAGAGAAACGGAATTATTTTTTAATAATCGGAGAACGTCCTTAAGGATCGGATAGAAATTTACAAAAATTCCACTTTTATGTTATAAACGAATATATAACGAATGTTACAATCTGTTAAAAACTAATTGACAGAAATGTCAGTAAAATAAGTAGTTAATGGAATAGTAATTAAGTCAACGTTTAATAAAAGTTAATTGTATAGTGTGCACTGATGCCCATCGCTCGTTTAACGTAGACGTATTATTATTAAGAATTCATGGAAGCAATTGTGTTCCGTTTTCCGCCGTCATTTTCTGCTTGCACATTATTTTTGGCAAAGGTACACATTTCTTATTTATACCGGTTCATTAATTTATTGTGTCTGGACTTGGGTACGCAGTGCGTGCGTACATTAATCACATTTGAGGAACGCAATCGACGTGTCAAGCCAACTATGAAATACAGCAAGCAACTACAAAAATAGCTCTTGTCATATCCGTCGGCTCGGCGCGAGCCTTTGATGTGTCACATCAAAAATTCCAATCGATTCACTATAAAATGTAGGGGATGCCAGGCCATGGAAGCAGCGAAACAGGGAAAAACTCTATTTTTCTGGAAAAACGATATTCCTCGGTGCGTTTGCGGAGCCTACCCATCGCTTTGTATTTTGTACACGAGCAACGATATTTCATTATTAATGCGTTATCGCGGTGCCTTTCATCTCATTTAACGCGTTTATAAATGCAAAAGGATCGCGCGCGATATTTTATAGCAATGAAAGTGTTCACTTTTTCGCATTTTATGGCTTTTCGTCTCATTTGAGTAACACATTTTTAATTATTCAACGCTTTTGACCTTATTTTACCGGCGAGCATACCTGTGAAATCCATTTACATAATGTAAGATTAAAAAAATATTCCTGCCTGCGCATTTTCACTCAGAAATGCATTTATTATGCAAAACCTCCATTATCTTGAATAATTGACGAAAAATAGAACGTTAGAAATTAATAAGTTTATAAAATGAATAAAAATTTGAAAGCCATTTGATTCGCTTTTTATTTGCGATGATAAAATTTGTTCTCACCTCGCGTTCGAGTTGCGGTAACATTTTTCACAGCAAAAATCACTCAGCCGGCTTTTTTCAAAACGATTCCGCGTATCCACGCTAGAGATCTTGTTAGCGGCATGCAGGCGTATCTAATTACGGAAACGAGGCAAGCCGACTGACAAAAAGGAAGAAAAGATGAGAAGGGGGAGAGGGCGTAATGGTATTACGAGTGCGATTTATTAATAAAAACAAGGGGGCAAAGAGGTGGAAAAAGGGTGAATATAGCGAGTGCGTGGAGAGACAAATGTCGAGAAAACAGCGACGGCAATGCGTAATAAGATACGAGCGAGGAGCATGCGGCATAATCATATATCATAGGTTAACACACGATGCGACGCCCCAGTATTCGCTTCATATGCAACGCGTATTCTCTCTTCTTACCTTCGCTACCTCTCGCTCCCTCTCGCTTTCATTCTCTCTTTGTCGCTGTCGCTGTTAATGTCCTCGCTGCACAATGTATCGGTATATCTCTCGCGCGGTAAATCTTTCGCACTGCGTTTCTCTACCTGCTCGAACTTAAACTTATATCATTGGAATTATTATCTATTTCAATAGGATTACTTTGAGGCTAGAATGAATGACTGCCTTTTAAATTTATTTCCCTCTCGCTATTTGAATTTTAACCGTCTGAAGAATTATTGCTTGTAAATGATCAAGTGCCCAGTTGTTAATTATAACAGCGTTTTATTCTTTGTCCTTAAAAATCTTCGTTTAAAAAGGTGAAGTGATGCCTAAAGATCGCGTGGCCTTGATGTGAGCGAAAGATTGAAATTCTGAGTGGCCGGCTGTCGAGGGATTTGACGGTATTTCAGCAACTTTGTCGTACGCTGCACCCCGTATCCCACGCGAGAGAAAGATAGAAAAAGAAAATGAGTCGGAAGCCCCGCGAAAAGTTTGCCTCGAGGATCTTCAGGTAAACGCTTTGGTCAATGAATAAATAGAAAAGGCAGCAAACTCAAGCTCGGATTCTTTATAGGTATCCGAGGTCGGCCTCCGAAGACAACAGCGGCTTCTTATTTTGCTGGAAAAATAAAGGCTCTGCAGAATCGTCTTTTGAACGGAGCAATTTTTATCATTCGTTTGGGTGATCCCGACCGCCCATTAATCTGGATAGTGCGGAGCCTTACTGGCCACTGCGCACCGGCCAGATATATAAGTAAATAACCGAGAAGCGGCGAATGCTCGGGCCGCGCCATTCGGGCCTGAGTTATGACCCGGCGTGCGGTTTTGCAGCGTCGCAGAGGCGCGCGGCGGCCATTGGTCGCCTAATGGCCGGCCATGTGGTCGACTGAGGGAGAGAGAAAAAAAGTCGCATCAGGAAATGAGAAGAGGAGCGGTGCTGCGGACTTTCGGGGAGGAGGACACACGCGCCGGAATCGAAGGACGCACTCCTTTTGCCTCTGCGGAGGCTGCAGTCACCTTACGCCATTAAACGTACTTACATGAAATAGAACCGACCAAGGTGCTCGGCGGCCCGGCATCAATCAAGATAATAGGGCAATAAATATCGGCTGGCTGCGACGCGCCCGATCCGAAACGTACATGTGTGCACGAAGAACGCGTGCACACTTCTGCTTATCGCGCATCATAATCGTTTTATAAGTGCGCATCTCTTAAGGATAATTAACGCTTCAAAAGTCTAACGCATTGAAGTAACTTAACTTCATGACATAAACGATCAATTTTTTTAATAACTGAATCATATTTAGGGAGCTATATAAATTAGTTGCTACGTAATGTACTAAAACAGCAGATTAACTCTCAAAATTCGCGCCGAAGAAAAGAGAGTTGAAACTTTTAGGATATGACCTTGTCGAGAAACTTTCAATGCTGTTCCAAAGACAAAATTGTTTATTCAAATGCAAACTTATTTTTTCTTTTCAGATTCTGTTTCACAGTTAATCTGCCGTTTTTCGATACTTTTAGAGCCACGTTAGAAAGAAAATGAAAAACTAGTTGCTATTAAAAATAAATCAAGCTTTAAAATGAAAGTGGGAAATTGAGAAGGCCGAGTGAAGTTTAATTTTCATTTCTAAAGAAGCGAAGGCCGGGTTGACACGAGTATGCTGAACACATCGCTGGCTTGCTTTTGGCCATCTAAATTTTTTCCCTCGCTAGATCTTAGCCCTGGGGCCTCGGATTTTTAATTACATAACTGCGCGAGCACATGCATAATGCAAGCGTATAAAAGACGGGCAAAGGATGACGGCGGCGAGGCAGGAAAATGAACTCTCCCGGAAAGTCATTCGACACGTCGCAAAAGCACAAAGGCTCGGCGCGCTCGCTCGCGGGAGCGGGAAAGAAAATCACCGGTACGAAAGTTGGCGGTCTTAACGTGTAAATACAGCTCGCTAGCACCGGGGCTCGTGTGCATTAACTGTTGAAAAGTGCGATATATAATCTTGCGTATTTCGTGCCGGGTGCATAAAGTATATGAAAGGCGGAAGGGGTGGGAGGGAGCTCGGCCCCTTCAGGCCAGAGAGCCAACGGCCCGGCTAACTATTAAAAGTTGCAAATTGCTGCAGACACGCTGCGGGCCCATCTCCTCCTTTTGTTTCTTCCTCTTTCACCCCCGGTGCCCCAACTTTGCCTTTCTTACTTGCTCGCTTGGTTACTTGCTTATACTTATTTACTTGCTTGCTTAGAGCTGCTCGCTAGCGCTACCGTTCTTACTTATCTGCTTATTCGTTATACTCCCAGAGGCGGCCGGGAAACTTTCCTTACTGTCTCTCGATCGCAGTCATGAGCACCAGATCGCGTATGCACAGTAGTCCGAGCGGAGGTAGCAAAGGAAACCGGACTAGACTTTCGCAAAGTACGCTATTTCGCTAGAGACTAGCTACTCCGGTTAAAAACTCTCAATTATTCCTATTATCCATATTGAAAATGTTTTCGCTACGAAGAAGCACACCATTACCGCGTTTAGACGACGCAAAGAGTTTAGATTACCCAGAAATAACTAAATTCGCGGAGCCAAGTTTACGTAGGAATGACCACACCCCGGCGGCTGTTATAATTCGACATTATTATCGGTGCGCGTACGCGCCCTCGTTACTAATGGGATCGGGCCTGTGGTTGTCTCTCCGTTCGCGTTACGATGACGATGATGTGGCGACAAGTGCAAAGGGTGGCCGGCAAATAGCCGGCGACGTACAAAGGAAGGAGAAAACAATACGCGCGGCCGTCCCGTTAACGATGACGAACGTGTTAAATTACTCTAATGAGCAAAATGGCTGAACACGACGTTTGGCAATTACGAGCCAATATCAAAATGATGCCAATAATAACTGCCACAGAATATTAGATGCGTTGCTTCGCTTGGTCAAAAATATTTTACATTTGTAGCTCGTATTTATTTAATAAGCTCAACAGTTTGATAAGCTCAACATAGATGAAAATAAAAAACATCCTGATATTTTTCACGCAAAAAACGATTCTGCATGTTCTGCAAGGTAAATGTAAGAGTTATTTTAACTTTTCCGCGGCGATTTGTTTGCCGACTGGCAAGATACGAACGCTCGCTGATATGAACGGTGTGTGGATGAGTGTTTGCCGTTTAATTACGTAGATGGTCGTCGCTTTGACTTTCCCCGGTGACACGTGCTGTGCGACTCTCTCTCCCCACTCTCATTCTCTCCCTGACTGCCTTAGGCCACCGCAAGAACATCGTCGTCTGGTGCTCTGATGCCGCGCTGACGATAAACAAATAGTGCTCTTGCTCGCGCTACACCAGACATTAACGGCGGCGTGCAATCACTATATCTAATTACAGGACAAATCATACCCGTGTAAACACCTTGCGGCTCTGCTGTGTTTGTACGGATACTGTTTCGAGTTTACCCTCGGTAACCATACCTTCCTCCAACCCGTTGCCTAACCAAGGCAAGATCCCATTTTTACAAAATATGTTTGTTCAAATTGGGTATGTGGTCATAGGTTAAATATATACACATTCTATTCTGCTGTTATCAAAATTATTCTATTAAATGAAAAAAATGAATAATATAAATATATTATTTTAAATCCCATACCATATTTTAAATTTTCCGTGAGCCATATACTTCTGATGAATATTATGAATATTAAAGCTTCCAACT
This sequence comes from Eurytoma californica, assembly GCA_035586675.1. Lineage (NCBI taxonomy): Eukaryota > Metazoa > Arthropoda > Insecta > Hymenoptera > Eurytomidae > Eurytoma > Eurytoma californica. The sequence continues at coordinate 24,639,930 of JAXIUT010000037.1, read as the reverse complement.
GCAGAAATACATTTAATTAACAACTATTTGCATTTCCATACATTTTTATTACAGAATACATAATGCATTCTATGAAAATGAAAGAATTTATAAAGACTCATTGCATAGCTATGTTTTAGCTTATATAGAATATATTCAACTTAAAAGCCCGAGAACAATGACGTGACATTTTCTGTTACGAAATCTAAAATCTGTAAATAAATAAAACTTGCAAAATCACGATGTACGTGATTCAAAAATATTGCAAATAATTACAATTATAATTTTTTTTAATGACTTTATACATTTATTCACATTGAATTTTTTATGATTTAGGAGATGAAAGTCAATTGGGCCACGTCACCTGGAAACCAACCGAAACAAGACACAAGCAGTAAGTACTTAATACAATTGCATGTAAAACTTTCACTAATTATTATAATTTTCTAAAAACACAAACATAAAATTTTATCAAATTATTTGCGAATAATTGCTGCAGTTCTTATCTACTTCATTTACATTAAAATACCCGTACCCATTCAAAGGCAATTAATGCTTTTGCACGTAAAATATAGCATTCTTTTACGAAATAAAGCAATGAATTTATTATGTCAATTATATAAGAGAGTTAAAGTGAAGTTACACGGTAAAAGAAATTCCATGCTCACAATAGAGTACCTTTGCAATGAAGACTTCAGCATGGTTATCATCATTTTTGACATGTTATATTTTTGCGCGTACGGTATTGCGCGTTAATTCTCAACAGTGCGTATGTGTTCCGTATGATGCCTGCAATTACGATTATAGTTTGAAAGAAAATGCCAACGCAAGCAGACACGAAACACTATTTTTCAGAGAAGATGGGTAAGATAAAATATCTGTATTTAAAGAAAATACTGCGGGTCGTATATAATTAAGTGGGGGTATAATACCAGAATTTGAGCTGAGGAATGATTGAAAATCGATTTAGGCCATTAATTCCATGAGCGACCTTTGTCTTGTGCACGTGAGCGATAAATTAATTGTTATCTTCGCATTAGACCACGACCATCTTGCGACTCTGCAATCGACGTGTGCTGCAATCTCAGCACGAATGGCGACAGTACGACGGTCACTAGTCAGCCTTTCGTTTCTAACACGGAGCAGAATCTTTCACTTAAGAAGTCGATTTGCGGCCAACGCGGTGAACATCGTTCCTTTGAAAACGACCAAGGTGAAAACGTAGATGCAGAATTTTGCGAGTTTCCCTGGACGGTCGCAGTGCTAAATAAAGAGCGCTATCTTTGTGGAGGTACTTTGATCAACGATGAGGCAGTACTTACGAGTGCATACAATATTGACAAGTTAGTAAAGGCCAATTATTTTAACGGTACGAATTGGTCAAATATATAAAACTTTTATTTCAATTAAAATAGGATTATTTGAATACATGGTGATATAATATACAGGAAAATAAAGAAACATATTGTTTAGTATTGTTTAGTTCTAACATATTAGTTAGAACTAATACTTGTGTAATATCAGTTTTTAGAGTTCGAAGACTTGAAAATAACGATTTAAAATAGATACTTCTCTTACTGCATAGATTCTTATTGGACATACCGAACAAAGAGAATAGACATTTTTTATCATTAGAACATACCAAAAACTGAATTGTATAATAATGAAATTAATGACATATTATCTATACAATATTTTGGGTTATCACAAAAAGTGTTTAAGATAATTAAGATAATAACATTATTTAAAAATATCAAAATAACTGAGTATTAATTTTAATTAACATTTGTTAAAATATATAATAAAGACTTAATTCATATAGATTGCCACCTTCGGACTTAATTGTTCGAGTCGGTCAGTGCCTGTGGAGCTCGAAACAGGAGTTCTATCAAGATGTAAAAGTTATGGCAGTATATAAACATCCCAATTTTGACGCAAAATCTTTTGTTAATAATTATGCAGTTTTAATCCTCACCGAACCAGTGAAAAGCCAACCACATATTAAACCGATCTGTTTACCGGCGTCGAATAACACTTACGAATTGACGGGTTGCATAGAAACCGGGTTGGGACTAAATTGTAATGGTAAATAAAATTTCTTTTTAAGATCATTTAATAAACTAAGAATTATTGTCGATTTATCAAAGATTTTTATTTGCAGTTGCAATTAACAAAAACACTACGTTAAAAAAGACCTCCCTAGATATTGCAGATTCTGAAAGTTGTAAAAAAATTTATCGTATGTCTAACATGAATGAAAAAAACCAGTATGATGATTCTAATTATGACAATGATAATTATAAATATAATGATAACGGTTATCGCAACTATGAATATGGTAATGACGGATATGGTAACCGGTATGATGATTATGGGTATGAAAACCGGTATGGAAATTACCGTTATCGACGTGGCAATTCTTGGAATGATAAAAACAATATAGATAAAAGCATAATGTGTGCTGCAGATAAGAATTTTAAAACACCATACATGGTAACGAACTTTTACTTTTATCAGTACATTGATGTATAGATAGGCAAATAAATAAATTAAATTTTAATGGTACAGGGAAAAGGGGGTAGTCCATTAATCTGTCCACTGAAGGATGATCACAAAAGATATGTTCAAGTTGGAATTGCGATAGTCAGTGAGTGTAAGGAAAAGTACAAACCTGGACTGTACGCCGATGTAACACAAGCTAAATCCTGGATAGATCAAGTAATGAATCAGAATAATCTGCCCACTAATTCGTACGAGGTATGATAATACATTTTATTCCATACTCGTGTAATTTAATAACTGCAGCAATAAAAAAGGAATAAATAAACAGAGGGAAAATATAGAAAGCGTTATTTACGAGAAAATTTTCATGGACTTGGGATATCTGGGCTCCACTATCGCGGTCTATTGTTTCCACTTAATACCGCAACTTTATTGTTTGCGTGCACATACAGGAGCAATAAAGATGTAAATTTTTAAAGTCTCTCGGCTGCTACGTGCACTTTTCCTTAATAGTTTCACATTATCCGCGTGCATATGCACGTACCAGATCTGTATTTTTAAAGCAAACATAAGAAACACTTTTTACGACACTAGATATAAGAAAATCTTTTGAAGTTTAGAACGATGTCTTTTGTTCGCGAATGTTTACTCAGGCGTTGTGATATAAAATAATTTTCACCTTAAATTTAATGCAGCCAAAAATTAATCCGAAAAGCTGATCGATAAAAATGTAAATTGCCAACTACAGTCCCCCGATTAAACGGTTAAAAAGATAATCTCAATTCTTCCGCGTCCTGTCGTTGTGCCAGTAAAGGAAATAAAGCGGAAATGCTGATAATGTTCCGGCCTCTATCTGCCAAAGCTGCCAAACTACTGGCAATCTATGTAGCTTTATCATCGGCACATTATCGCTTATGCTATTTCGATCCGTTCCACTAGCAAAAGGCGGAAGAAGGGCTATTACTTATAGTTCGCCATATCTCGATACGATATCCACGCTAATAATTTCTATTTTTAAAGATAATCTTCTTTATTTATTATTGCAATTGAATGGTACCTAGAACAATATCGGATAAATTGATAGACTTGAACAGTGTTAGAGTTTGCTCTATCTAAAAGTTCTACGAAACAATATGCGAATCATCTAGTCGTAAAAAATAATGCCTTTTCGCCGTAGTATGCAGGGCATTTTCATATCAGAATAAAGAGGCCAAAAATACGGAAAATCGCTAACATTTTTCTCCTTCAGAAGGCAACTTAGTGCCCACCTCTTCGGCAACGGAGGAGAAATTTGCATCGACGATAGTGCTTTCTTAAAAAGCCCGATTTATAGCGATCCGAGGTGGTGCGGAGTATCCGCTGCAGATGTGCATTCGGGCGGTAATGAGGAAGCGAGATAAAAAAAGAGGGGCGAGACGCTAGCCGCGCGACGATTTACACGGGGCCGTGTAGTTATTTGTTCGGACTTTGTGAAGAGGGCAGCGCTTGAAATGCAGCGCGCGCCGTTGGCAATATTTAACTCAGTCCTGAAATTCCTCTTTTTATGGACTTGTAAAACCCGTGACGTGCACATGGGACCCTTGCGATCTGCGTTCCTCGCTCGCTCCACCGCTCCTCTTCTCGCCCTCGCCACCGCTAACTTCGTGTATTTATATACCCCTATTACCCTTTTGTGGCCGATGCGATATATCGTATTTTCCCTTCTTTTGCCTTTTCCCTTTTTTCCCTATAATTTTCTTTTAGCCTTTCGCGATTGTACCTTCTCGTTTACAAAGTTTTGCAGCAAATTGGAACAATACAGAGGTCACTTTTTTCTTCTTTCTATTTTAGAGAAATTTACTCTTCACTTTACTCAAACACGCACATTTAAGAAAACGCAGTTTGCGAAATTTTAATTTCTATTTAAATTTACAGCAGGAATTGTTTTACTTTCAAGTCAAACTTTAACATTGGCCAAGTAATTCTTTCTCTGGAAGAATCAAAAAGCATTTTAAAATGTGAGTAAACGGAATAACATTACTTTTCCCTTTGTAGCTGAGCCGCAGAGACAGACGAAGAATATCCATACCGATGCGTACGGCGGTGGAAACGTCTGACCCACGAGCGACCCACGGGACCTTTGTCTGTCGACGCATCCCACGTTTTGACAAGCGATCGTTTCCATTCAGTTATTCTCGTCCCTTGCGGACTTGAAAAACGATTCCTTACGTCGCTTACTTTTTGCATTTCTCTTTCCTTTAACCACGTATTCCATTTGTGCATCAATGTCCGTGCTCCGGGGTAAGTGCATAGACGGCACATTGAAAACTTTAGACAGTGATGAAAGGCGTACAGTTTATTCAATCAAATTTCTTTCTGTCTTATATTTTTTCTGCTTTTAGTCGCCTCTTAACTTCGTCAAATGTAGTAATGGATGTCGGAAAAGTTGCCACTTTGGAAACTTATTACTTCATCAAACTCACGTGGTCGTGGCCTCGGTTGTGGTAGAATTGGTAAAAATTAATGTTTTAAATAATTTTTGAGGATTATTCACTTTAGTAGGAAGGGTAAAGGATTTAATTGAATAATAAAAAATGAGCAGGAATTATAAAACTCTTACGAAGCTATGGATGAAGTGATTTTTAGCCATAAATAATTACAGAGTAATAATGAGATTATCGTGAACTCGGTCGATAAGCCTCTTGTTATAGCTATAAAGTTTTCGCGTACCTCCCGGCCAATTCGATTTCGCATATTCAAACAGTATTCACTCGTTAATTAGTAATCACTTGATTTCCAAATGCAGTCCACAGCGGCGGCAATAATCCTGGCCAAGAGGATCAAATCTTCCTTCCCATTATCTTTCGGCGCTATCACTGCGGCCTGGTAGTGCGAAATGCCGGGCGCGCAGCGGCAGGTGTAGGCTTCGAAAGAGCGTAAAAAGGGCGAGGAGGGGGGGGGATCGGGTCGCCGCCGGTAATCGGCGCGCTCCGTTTTTCCTGCATTATGAATTAGCAGCGTGTCCAGGATAATCGAGGCGCGCTGTTTACGGGGGAGGCACAAAGGACCCTCTCCGCCCGCCGTCGCTTTGCAGCACGCACTCGGCTATTCCGTTTGCGCGCGCGCGGCCGTCGCTTCCGTATCAGGCTAAGCTGCTTCCGAGCCCCGCACCTTTACCATTTATGCGCCTTCTAATGCGGTTGGCATCGTTATTAACGAAATGCAAAGGCACCGACGCTGCGTCCCTCTCGCCGGCGGGTGCCGCTAGCAAACCGCCCGCGGCCGGATGGCGTATTGTTGTTTCGCTTTGCGTTCATATTTCATGAGCGACCGAGCAAAACTTCAGCTGGATTTGCTCAACTCTCGATACGACGCTTTTCGCTCTTTAGCCTGATTTTTAATAACAACGTTTTTGAGAAAGCTAATGTGGAACAACATTTTTAATTACTTCTAATGGCAGTATTGATTCTGTAAGAGTGCAAAATCTTTAAGAGTATTCGATACACGAAGTTGCACTATAGAGATTCACTTATCATTTCAGAACAATTATTCTCCATCACTTTCCGCAACGAAGTAAAATTACCTAATTTAATCTAGTTCTTCCCTCTCTTTCTTCGCTTCGTTTGGCCCCAAGAGAGGCGCGTGCGACGGTACAATTCATAACTTCTGTCATTTCGATAGATCAGTTAATTAATTCTAAGAGGGTCATTGTTTTTCTTTCTCTCTTCTTTTCCAACTTGTCATTTTTTCTCGACTCGCCTCTCGGTACCGCCAGCTTTGCCTCATTCGACGCTGCTAATCCACACCGCTCAGCAACACGACCTCTCATCCATTATCGCTGAAAATGTCTAAACAAGAGCACTTGGAAACTTTCTAGTTGCCGCCATGCAACTTGATCATATTTAACAGGGGGAGTAGTATCTAATTCTATAATGGGAAAAATTAACTTTCACGTAATTAAACAATTTAACTTTTTTTTACTTCATTAATTATGTTCTAAATATATAAGAACGGAGAAATGAACCTTGCCTAGATCTTTTTGCATCAAACAGTGTATATGCAGAGAATTTTGAATTTTATTTTCATTCGTGCGTATGCTGAATCAAAAATTTTATATCATACCCGACCGTAAAGTTCGTACTGTAGACCCTGCGCACAGGGAGAGAAATAGGCCAATAAGTG
>JAXIUT010000037.1:24603158-24621859 GCA_035586675.1 Eurytoma californica | reverse complement strand
AGGTTTTCTCTGCAGAAATTATGCAGAAAAAAATTTTCTGCAGATTTCCTGCAGAATTTGTGGAAATCTATGCATAATTTATGCAGATATTTTTCATTAGGGTTGCTTCAGCTCTAAGGAAGAGTCAGGACTTAAGAAAAGCAGAGACTGAAGCCGCGTTTAGCCGCGCCGTGGCGATGGAGTGAGAAGGCGGGGGGCACCGCGGGTCAAGACGAAAAGGCTCTTCGCGAAACTCAGGGTCGGCGGCGGCGGCATATCAGAGGCTTTGTTGGCCAGCGGCTACTTGCGGTGGCCCCGGTCGAGCGGTTTTCGTCTCGAGTCCGGCCGGCAGCCGCCTTAATGCACCGGAGGCCGCGTCTAAGCGTGTATACGCCACTGATGCGGGACACAAGCCGCCCACGCTGCTAACTAGCCCGAGAGCAGCGGCGGTGGCGATCTCTGGTGCATGCATTATGCCAAGCAAAACAAGCCCCGGGGCAATATCCGCTTTCTCTCTCTCACTCTCTCGGTGGACCCGAAACTGCCCCCCTCTCCAGTCCTCAAGGGTATTTAGTTTGTTCCGCGCATTGTTTTTAGAAGAGCGTTCGTGGCGTAATGACGTTGCGGCTAATGAAACGCGTTGCGCACTGTTGCTGCTGAGTGTCGACGCCTCGGGAAACTGCGCTAATGCGGTGAATTCATTACTGACAATTCTTAGCAGTAGCTTTATTACGGTGTGCATTATTTATGTAAATATCAGTATTAAAAAAAAAAAAACGTCCAGTTTTTGAAATTCACCAGTTTCTATTCAATAGCGAGAGAATACGCAGGATTTGCGAAAGGGGACGTGATTAGATTTTGTGGAAAATTCCTTTGAATTATGCAGTATAATTAATTTGCGAATCATAAGGAAAAGGAGAACGGTTAAGCAGGTTGAACAGGAGCCTTTTCACGATGAAGGAAAAAGAAAAGTAAAAGAGCGGGAGAAAAGAAGGCGCTTTTTCTTCCTAACTCCCTATACTGATACTGAAGACTTTCGCGAAGCGAAGCGCGTAATTACACGCCTAAGGCTGCAAAGCGCTGCGCTGCGTGTAACTCGCTTTCTCGCTGCTGCCTTCGTTCTTCAATCCCTGCCTCTTTCTCCCCTCCCTCGTCCCTTTATTCTCCTTTAGCAGTTTTTTAAAGCTGCCTCCGTTCCTTTTGTTTCACCGCCGCTTTCCAGATTTACAACTGGAATAACCCGCGTATTAAATATTGTCCTTTTAAATGGCTATTGCTCTAGATTTTCGCCGCTTTGTCCTGCTGTTTCCATGAAAATTGCCGACGGTAACGCAGCCTTAATTGTGTTTTCATTTTTAACTCGCAGATTCTTCAATCCTAGCTTACGTTGTGGCTAAGCTCTCGAAAAATTGAAAAACAAACTGAAAGAACATCTCCAATTCGGTCGAATGATAGCTTCCGGGGGATATTCCGCGGATGCTTGCGTCCGCTGCTCGCTCGGCGACTGCATTCTTAGCGTGGAATCCGCGATTGTCATAAGACTAAAATGCCTCTCCGCCCGGTGGCGGGATAAAGGACCGGCGGGTAGAAGTTGAGGAACGCACGTGTCCGCGAAACTTTCGCAAATCTCGAGGTTGCACATCCGAAAACGCAGGAAATTCTTAGCGCGCGCCTGAGCACGAAAAATATTAGTAGGGAGGTGAGCCAAGTATACAGTGCATACGTAAAAGTCGGCCCGGCAGTAAGCCGCTCTCTCTCCTCTATCTCCGAGATTCATGGAATTACTTTGGGGGTCTGTGGGCTCTCGGCAAAAATTTAGCGAGCTACGGTAATCTCACGTGGATGAAATTTCCTGCTTTTTCTACCCTTATGTTGTGATTATTTTTTAATAAATAAGCAAGTACTACTTGCATGAAATATTGCATTCATCATTTACTTTTATAAAATCTGCGTAGCTAAAGAATTTTTAGCAAGCCAATATTAAATTGTAAAATTTTGTTAAGACTCCACGTCTAAAGAGATAACTCTTCGTACAAAATACATTGGCAAGCTCTTAGGTCACAGTTGCAATCTCAGCTCGGCGTAGCTTACCCGTATTACGAATCTTATTACGAATTGAAAAGAAAACTGAATTAAGTTAGCCCTTCGTCGGCTCGAATTTACGTCGTCCGTGCGTTTGCAAATTTGAGCAAGAGGTAAAGCGAAAAAATGTAAGAGAGACGCAGGGATGCGGTCGAATACGTATTATCGAGGCTGAAGGCTCGGCTGAAGGTACGCCGGTGTACTCTCGCGCGTTCGGCTCCTCGCTTGGGAAATTAAGGAGCTTTTTAATCCCGCAAGACGAATCACCCGACTGCTCTCCCTCTTCCTCGCTACTTACTTCCGGAAATTCCATTTTCACTTGGTAGCTGCTCCTCCATTCTTAGATCCCCCACGTGCCTCCTATCAACTTCCCACTTGATAATAAAAGCCGCCAGCCTCTTCTTCTTCTTCCGCCTCCTTCCGTTTACCTTCGGCCCTGTCGACTTTTTAATAATTGACGCGAGGAATAAATTAACGGGAGACTGCATATTTTTCAATTTATTGCAGCGCTGAGTGATTAGCTGCATATTCTCTTGACGTTCTTCAGTCTTTTGGGAATGCTACCACATCCTACAGCTAAGTCCTAACAAAGAAATATTCGCTCGATATATCAGCGGTTTTACTAACTCAATTACCTGCTTACCTATTTTATGTTGGATTTACGTCCTAACGCAATGCCACTTTATTTGTTATTATTAGTGTAAATATACTATCAAATTTAAATAACTTTTAATCCAAATAAAATCGCGAAAGGAGTCGGAGTGTAAAAGTACATAAATAAATGTACATTTTCATTTTTCATTCGGGGACGACATAAAAAAGGCCATGAAAATTCAGGACAGCGGCAAGTCGTACTTATTCACCGGTGTGGCGCCCTCTCGAATTAAACAGAATTCCAGATCAGGACAGCAGCGCCACGGACTTGATATAAGAGGTGCCTCTGGCATGCTAATCACCGAAATGCTCATTTCATGCGCAAAAGAAGAAACGGACGTCCCTTTTTACCTCGAAAAGAGCGCGTTTATGAATTATGAAACGTTGACTATTGCCGAGCGGACGCGGCAGTCCTTCGTAAGGACTATAAGGATAGTCTCTACTTCTGTCTCTACTTCTGTTTCGCCTTTCCTTCTCACTTCGCAACTTTTTTCCTTTAGTTCGCTGGACTATTTTTCTCTTTTTCATCCTTAGAACTTGTGTAAATTATGTAGCACCTCGATTAAAATTTAAGAGAACTCAAATATTTAGATTTTCAGTAAAAGGATAAGACTTGTTTTTTAAAAAAAGGACACTTCTATCCACTTTTTAACGCATCTTTCACTCATATTTATAGCTTGTTCTCATTAAAATTTCAACTGTATTACATGTTCCATTCTATACAAATCCATCAGGAGATCGTTACTGTATTTACTTCAGAAACAGTCGACCTCGTTAATATTTAACATTGTTAATATTTTACATTTAAAATGAATTTTTATGAAAAATTGTTAAAATAATATGTCTCAATTTTTATCCTATTAAAGGACTCATTAATTTTTCTGTTTCAGGTGAGTACATGAAGCTTGGTGCGCACTCTACTTCTTTTTTCTTAATCTTAAATAAGTGGATAACGTGAGTTGTGAAACATTTATAAACATTGGCTTAATCAAACGTGAAAAAGTCCACAGTTTCTTTTAATGCACATTTCATATTAATTCTACAATCTTTTTCTCTGTACTTTTTGTGAATCAAAGGAAAAGATTTTATGAAAAGGAGCACACTCGAGGAAAAAAGAAAAAACTTTTGTAGAAGGCGGTTAGGCCAACGAAATAAGAATCTTGGCTTTCAACACGACACGATTTACTTAAGACCTGCCCTTTTCCGCAATAATTAATAATGCAGTCGCATAATATTACGTTTTTATTAAAAAATCTTTTATGCAATAAATGATTGTGCTTGAGGTAAACATAATCAACAATCATTTGAGTTTAAATAATTAAAATATACCGCTGTGATTAAGTCTGAATTTTTCAATGTCAGAGAGCCTTCGACGCGAAAAAACAATCAAAGTTGACGGCGCTAAGAAGGCCATAGAAGAATGTTTGAGTTTCGCGAATTTTATGCTGAAACTTCTGCGATCTCATGCCGCATAGTAGCACTGCAAAAATGGGCTAGGTGGATAAAAGATTCATAAAATTTTTAACGGGTTGGCCGCACTTTGGGAGTCGACGCTTCAAAAGTCGAAAGTACGGAAATTTTGAAGTTTGACCGCTTTCGCCGCGCCGCGGCTCCTTAACTTTTTAGCACCCACTGATGCATCCCAAGTGAAAGCGCGCAATACTTTTTTAATTCATACAAAAACAGGTAATTGTCTTTTTATCTGAAATGTGTCGCGACTTATTTTGACGAATCACTTCCGCAGTGACACAAAAAATTTGCTACAGTCAAATAGTATTAAATTGACTTATGACGACACGCATGAAACGGGTTTATTAAAATTTGAAAATTGATTTCTATAGAAACAAGAACAAAATAGATTACTATAATTCAAAGTGATAGACGAGCCGTGAGAGCTTTTTTCCAAGCGGCCGCGTCGCAGTTCGGACATTACCCGAAGAATTCAGAAAAAATTTCTAAATTAAAAGGCCCGGGAGGTTTTAGAGGGAGTGCACGTGTGGATACGACGTAAAAAGACGCAGGGAAAAAGACGAGCCGTGCGCCGCTGCGGTTGCGCCGGCAACAAAGGAAAAAATAAACTCTTTAATTCAGCCTAACGCCCGCGCGCACTGCTGCTCAAAAAGGAGGAGGAGGAGAATTTACGACGGGACGCCGGGGCAGGTGTTTACGAGACTCGGCCACAAGAATTTCGTTTCGCCGCTGAAAACGCCGAGCCTTCCCCTTCTCTTTTCTCCAGCGCGTCCTTCCGCGACCGGCGATGCTTCGCTAAACTTAAATGCTCAAATTAATGTCGGCTTTAATGCGTATTTCCTCAAATTCAGTGACTTAAATGCCTAATGGACTTTACTGAACCAAAATGGTGTAAGCATTGCAAAATTGACCTTTAAGTAGTATAGGTCGATATTTGATCGGGCATCCCGAGTATGTCGGGTAATTTTCAAAGTTGACGCTTTAAAAATGATTGAAAATACGAAGGTACCGGGGTTTTAACAATTTCACGCGGTACTTTGGAAAACGTGATACCTGCGCATCTTTCGTGCATTTCGCACACAGGGACACGGAGGCGAGGTGGGCCGCTGCCGCTTCGCGCGCCGCTGCGGGCTTTCATTACGGGCTGACTTCCTGCATTCGCGATTAAACCACTGAGTTATGCGCATCCGCATTTTTAGCGAGCCGCTGCGGAGCTCGTCGAGCATCGCGCGCCACTTGTCCTCCGGGCACCTGCAATTTGATGGTCCTTAAATTACTCGCCGCGCCGCGCTCTTTTTCCTTTCCTTTTCCGACCCCCCTTCTTGTTTCCTTTATGCCCTTTTCTTTTATTATCATCTCTTTACCGTTTTCTCAATGCCACTGTATATTTTCGCTAAACGTGAAATTCGAATCGCTTCACTTAAGATTTTTTTTTTTTTTTTTTTTTTTTTCAAAGTCTGACAAATATTCAATTCCATTGGGTTAATTATTCAAAATACCTGGTGCCCGAGTCAACGATCTTTCGAGAAAATAAAAATTTATATTAACGTTCACAGAACACGTATACGAAATATATTTCGCGCCGTCTCATTATTTCATCAATTCCGGTGAGACAATCAAAACGTAATTAAAGAGAACACGACAAAGTCACAAAGTCTGTTTATTTCGCTCTTCCACCGTTAAAATACGGGCTGAATTACCTCGCCACGCAGATTACGTAATGTAAAGCTCGCTTTTTGAATAAATAAAGGCCCCCCTTCTTGGGCAGCGTCATCGCGTGCGAGCAGCCAAGCGGAATACGAAAATTGTCCCTTAGCCGCGACCGCTGTGTTGGTAAATAAGGTTAAAAAGCAAAAGCGGCCGGGAAAAGTGCGCCGCGCTAGTTCGCGGATCGTCAATGTGGCACGTGCTGTTCGCGCAGCTGCGATCGCGTCGCTGCCGCTTTAAAATATTACTGAATTTGCCTCCCCCGCTGGGCGAAAAATTGCGAAAAGTCGCATTAAAATGTGTAAAAGACGGCGGGGCTGGGAACCCCGGTGTTTACGGCTTTGTCAGCACGCACCGTGACTGCAAAATTTCATATATTTTTACGGCTTTGTAAATAATGTCTATTCTATTCTTTTTTGCCCTTGATGCGCCCTACACTCTTGCGGGTTTAATTAGAATTTCGTGTTTAGCGGCTTTATGGATATTGCTTTATTTTGTTGCTAGCTTCTGCGGAGCGTCGACTCATTTAGTACTGTTTTTACGCACGAAATAGATGAATGAGTACTCAAAGTGGAGGTAGATCCAGACCAGGCCGGCAAGTTCCTCTTATTTAATAATTTAATATGCACAGGTCTGCATTAAGGAAATGAGTCTTTTTATAATGGAAGCCTTTAGCGCGAACTAATGTAATTAGTTTTTTTATTAACAATATTTCCTTACACTCATCGAAAATGTGGCTGGTAGAAATAGATTCGCCGAGTTGGCTGGAGATGTAAAGCGAGTGAAAGGAGTGAAGCGGAGGGCGAGACTCGTCCGCTGTCGCATTATCTGTTGACAATTCATTACCGAGCGGAGGCGGCGGGGAGTTTCGATACACTCGCTTTTGAATTCCAGTACTTACGGCGGACCGAGCGGAGAAAAGTTTTTCCGCGTGCGCCTCGTGCCCGAACAAACAGCGGCTCCGGCCTCCAATATACACACGCGGATAAAAAGAGTTTCGCTGCGCTCGCGTCTGTTTGCTTAGAAAATAAGAATGCATCGGGCGCGCGGGCAAATTCACGCGCGTGTTTGCGCGCCTCCGCCACGAAGCTGGGGCTGCAATCTTTGGGCCGCTTCTTTCCTTGCAAATTTTTCGTTTCCGCGTGTTCTGTTTTTCCACCGTTCGATTTTCTCCCTTCCGCCTCCTTCACCCGCTTCCACCTTCGTTCTTTCAAAATGCCCGGATACGTTCCCTCGTACTGTACCTGTTCTGTGCTTTATTACAGGCTCTTTAATCAAACCGTTAGCGCCCCTTTGCTTTCTCGTTCATAAGTCTTTAATCATTGGTTACGCAATTTATTTTTGTGAATCGCTGGAAACTCGGGAAGAAGGGAATCTACTAAGCGAAACCATTTGCTGTGTACGCCAACGCTAAAAGAAAGAGTTTGGAAAAATTAATTACCGCGGGAATAGGTCAGTCACGCGGGCATCAGGAATATTACACTTTTGCCGAATTCGCGTGGCCGGCCGCCGGTAATAGCCGCGGCGCGTCCTCAGAATACCACCATAAGAAATTTATGAGCTCGCGAAAGATTTATGAGTTGGAGCCACGGATATGATTTTAGCGTTTATGCGATTTCAGCGATTTACGAGGGAAGATTGGAAACCTCGGAGTCGAGCGGTTCACGCGTGCGCTTTCAACGCGCGAGAACGCGGGAGTTCGGATAAATCCACTTTTTACTCGCTCGGTTTACCCACCTCCGCTAGTTTTATGTGACGCAAGTGAAATGTGCTGTTAAGTAATATTTTTTATTAATGGAAAAGTATAGGCGATGGGTAGGTGAAGAAGAAACTGATTCTTACTATAGGTAGGTGTGTAGAAATTATTTACATGCGGATGCGATCAATTTTTAAATTTATTCTAATTATAGTAAGAAAATGGCGAGTGTCAGTCGCATTGGTTATTTAAAGAAGAGAAGAATTTACCTCGGATAAAGCAATAAATGGAGAGAGTTTATAATTAATAAAAATTTACAATTTCTTCTTCCAATTAACATAGCACTGCATAGCACTGCATCATAAATTAAGACATCGGAGTAGTAAATTAACATTCATAACAGAAAATATCTGCATATTCAAAAAAGGATACTCTAATTACTTACGGTTATCTCTAATGATGTATAGATTTCTTGAAATGTACATACATACTGCAAAAAGAAAATATCTTATCGTTTTTTAGAATTTTTTCAAATATCTTGTTGTATTTTATTTGCAGATTAGATTACACTTATACATGCATTGAAGCAAAAATCAAAATGTCGCTCCAACTCTTACAGTTTCAGCCTCCGCATAACGCTAACCAGTGTCTATTTGCTCAATCGGCCGCGTTTTGAAGTTTCACGAGTGCAAATATGCCGCGCGTAACAAAAGGCCCCTTTTTTTCGTGCGGGCTCGTCAAACAAGTAGCGCGCCGTGTAAATGCTCCAACCAAAAACGAGGAAAAACGAGCTAACTGACGCGCACAATGGGCCGATGTTGCCGTATTCGCCAAAATGACGAGTCGATTGAAAAAAATCAACCGAACGAAATTCACCGCTTCCGAGTGATGTCGCTGTACACTGTGGTCGGATGTTGGATGCCGATACCAAGCTTATGTAATGCCAAATCTAGGACACGCAAAAAATAATTAATTACCTACCTTAATTTTCGTTTCAGTTAAAATATTCACTTTGATATACAATGTGGCTTAAATTAGGGTATAATATTTGATTAATCAAAGGCAAAGCACTAAAATACTGATTCTGCTTATACACCTAGATTACGTTATTAATTGTTTACATATTATGATCAATGTATTCCTCATTGATAAAATTGTAGCCAACGACCTATATTTGTTTGTAAAAGTTCAGATATTTAAACAAATTTTTTTTCAACATGTTTTTTCGTATTTCTTGTGTTTATAATTTATATACTCAAGTAACCAAATATACTTACATATCTAAATTTTATTAATATGAATGCATTATTTAGTACGTTGTTTTTACTAATGAATTTGAAGTGTTGTTAAAAAATTTTAATTAGGTACTTTTAACATCATCATAGTTTTATAAATACTTGCAAATGCAGCTTACGGATTTATTCTATTTTTAATAAAAGCCGCCTTAAGTATAAGAGCTTTATAAAAGAAATTTTAAATCAATTTTTAAAGCTGTACATTTCACGGGGATACGCGTCAAAGTTAGTGTCTACCTTCTTCGTATGTTAGACAAAATCGACACCTGGCTATGGAGTACGTGACGTTTGACACTTTCTATGGATCAGACTTTCGCTTCCCGTCTGTGAAACTTGACGTATCTCTTTCGTTTTCACGCTCATGAGATACATTATAGTTATGTATATAAGCCTTATTCAAATTTTCATCCACGTCTAATGTATTACGGACTTAATATCATTTATAAAAAATAAAAAGAATTATAAAATATATGGGTCAGTTATCAGTAGCTTTCAAGGAATTTAATAAACGAGTTCTAAAAGAAAATTTGATGCTAATTAGGACGGAAAAAAGCATTTTCACGAAGGCCTAGCCACGAAGATACTCAAGATCGCACAGCCCAGCCAAGCGTACGTACCGAACGAAGCACGACGGAAGTTTAAAGCTAGGCGCATTGCGCAAAATCCTCTTTAGACCAGCAGCAGCTAGCCTAATCGCTCGTATCGCTCCCTTTTTCTCGCGCGAAAGCGAGAAAAAAAATGGATTACCGTCATTAGCACATCGCTGCTTTGTTTCCCCTCCCTCTTTCTTTTTTTATCGCTCTTCATTTCGTGAGCTTCGCCCATTCAAACCCGCTCAACGTCCTCGGCAGCATTTTTTTTCGACACCGTCACGGTATCCTTTTGCGCGTCTAATTGGGCATTTCGCGCGCGGCGCTGCGATATTATCATAGTAATAGCCATCCGGGGCTACCGAACGAACGAAAAACGAAGCCCCGCACAATGGGGTGTAATTCTCGCCGTGGCTCGTACCCCCTGCTTCCTCGTTGCCAGTCGCTTATCTGGATACGCGTGGGTGTGCGTAGCTGACTCTCGACGCTTTTGCTCCACTTGCCTCTTCTTTTCTCTTCCATCCTTTTGCGTACATTTTTGCGCCTAGTCTCGCGCGAACTACGCTTACCTTTTTGTGCTGCTCAGAAATGTTGAAAATTTTATCGCAGATTTTTTAGAATAAAATAACCAACAGTTCAATTGATTAGTAATTTAAACGAAAAGTATACTTTCTTCGTGAAACAATAATAAAAATTTGCACAGAGGAAGCAAAGTGAAAAAGTCTCAAAAGAAGTAATGGAAAAAGTGGAAAAGAAAGAAACAAGAGCTACGGAGATGCTAATAACGCAGATAAGCCGCGAAGGCAACAGGATTCAGTGTAGCGGAGTAAAAGTTAGTTCCCGCCGAGAGTGAAAAATGAAAAATCAACGCGCCTCACTCGAGGTCGATTCCATCTACGTTGAAATTTGAAGATGCGGAATGCAGCAGAAGGCGTTCAAACAAAGATCTTTGCGACGGCTTTTTAGAACACCAGAGGAGCAACGAAATTAATAAAATTTCTCATTATATTTCAGACCACGCCTCGTTATATTTCGTCGGTGAAGAAGCACTTCGCGTTCGAGCAGCTCGTGTTTTACAGGATTATTTAATTGCGCTTTCGTTGGAGCGCTAAATTACACGAGCTAATGTGTTTTAAATATGTTTGAGAATTATGCGCCAACTTGGCAGGCTTGCACTTTGTGGCAGAATCGCTTTATTTTGGCTGTCTTCGCTATTATATCGTTTGCAAGGTTAATAAAACATTTTACATTCGTGATATTTTTCTTATCTAGGTGAATCTAACTATTACCGACGCAAGTGAACAAAATAATTAAAGATTTTAATGCAAGAAGCATTGTATTTTTGGAAAATTCCTCGTAAATACCTGTCATTGTCGTGAGAAACGTAATTTCAATATTTCACGATGATATAAATAAAAGTGGATGTTATATCTGTCACTCTGTGCTATCAGACATTCATTAGCCATCGATTGTCAAAGTGCAGCGTTTTAATTCTAGTCTAAAGTGGCCGTGACCTGATTTCTTCAAAGCACCTACATAAAATATCATAAGCGCTGAAACGTGTTTCGGTTTGTTATAATAGTATATAAAATAGAAATGAACATGTTGAAGTAAGATAAACAGAAAGTGTTATTTCGACTTAAATGGTCGCGATTGAATAGCGAAAATAAATAAAAGGATGTTGGGACAGCCTTACAGGAAATGAAAATATTCATATTAATTTGTAGAAAAGTCAATTAACTAAAAGATACAACATACAACGGCGCAGCTCCTATTTTCCGTTTCGAAACTGGGTAGGAAAACTTGCTTGAATAATAAAGTTCACTTAGCTATTTACAGTCGGGCGTAACTTCTAACTGAATGTAACGATAACAATCAAAACTAACGCCGGGAACCACATCTGTAAATAAAGAAGGCGCGTTAGCTCGGCCGACTCGGCTGGCTCCGTCCCCGGGCAAACGCGCTGACCGCGAGAGCCGCGCTTATTTCGAATAACTGCGCAATTGCGCAATTACAAAAACGCGAGGATTTATTTTATTTAAAGCAGTTGCCGGAATAAACAAACGGAGCGCGCCCCGGGGCAGGCGCAAACACGGCCGCGGACCGCAGGCCGATGGAAACTTTCCGAAATTTCTCTTGGACAATTTCTGGGGAACAATGAATGGTGGCGGCGCGCCGGTAATAATGAGCGCGCAGGATAGCGAGCGGACAAGAGAGAAAGTCCAGCGAAACGTAACGATTTCATTAGTGTACGAATAGCCGAAGCGAGAGCTGCACCGCTACGCCCAAGGAGATCGTTTACGCGGAGGGTGGCTCGAACTCGGAAAAGCTAGCTGACACTTTTCGACAAAAATTTTACCAGCCAAGCACTCTCTTTTATTCTTCATTAAGACTACGCGTTCGTTTGCTCTGCGTATTAAATATCCCATTTTAGTACAATTTTTAATTTCGATTGTTAAAATGAAAGGATTTTTTTGGAAAAAAGGCAGCCGTCTGTCGGCTACTGGATAACATTTTAGAAACTGTCTGAGCATACGAACTTTGGAAGATTGTAAATGCAATAACATAAAGGAGTATCGCAGTACCGTTTCCGGTAGATGAAAAAGGCGGATCGCTTTGCGAAAGATCATTTCTTGAATCACCTCCTGTCGGCATCATTACCACCCGACCCTTCGTTTTCATATCCGCTGGGAGCACTTTCAGTAAGTAGATCCAAAGGAAGCGACACATGCTTGATACTTCGATGAAAAGTCGACTTCCTTTTTTCCCAATGGATCCGAGCTCCAAGATCCTTTCCGCTGCGAAATATTTAATTCGCTTTCAAATGTCGATGGGATATGCTTACAATTCTGGGCAAACTATTCCACCGCGGGTTAATCCTTAATAAGTATATCATTTATTTATATAACCTAACGCGCCGCTTAAAAATAATTCGAGTTTTTAACAGCATTTTCAATCTGCGATTATTACGTGTAAAAATCCCAAGACAGGATTTGAGGCCGAACATTTGTTTCTGTTACGTTATAAGCAGCCAGGCTAAAGTTGCACATTGCAATAACTAAATGCGGAGGTCTTGGCAATTTCAATTACAGGCATCCCCGAACGAGCGCCGACGTTCTTATCTGTCCGCGAGGGTAAGAAGTCAGCCGAGACCAGCGATGCGGACAAAGCGGGGGAGCAAGCGCGAGTAATTTCGAGGTAACGTTTCGCAATTTACGAACTCGCTCGTCCTGGAAAAGGTCGCCCGGCTAAATAAGAGGGAGTCGCCGCGTGTCTCTCGACTGCGCGAACACTAAAGAAACGCTAAGGAAGGATGGGATTAAGGTGGCTATCGCTTTTTTTTCGAGGACATTAACTTTTTTGTCCGACGCTTTGGGAATCATTTTGTTTGGCATAGAAAATAGCGTTCGCAAGTAGCCCCCGGCTAACGACTCACTTAATGGGCATTAAGTTTCGAAAATGCAGACTTCAAAATACAGAGTTGCTTAAAGCTTCCAATAGGATTTGCATTTGTAAATCCTATTAGCCTGGATTTGCATTTAAAAATTGTAACTGACTAGCCCAAGACTATAGCCGTTAGATATTAACCGGGTTAATTGACATCAAATGATATGCATCTTTCGCTTTTACCTTTTTTTCATCGCTGATAAAAAAAATGAATTGCCTCGAGATTTATCTTCCGTGATGATCTTTCATCCTGGTAAACAAAGCCGCGGAAAAAGATGGTACCGACGGGCTAATTTAAAAGCCGCAGCTTGCTGAAGACAATCGACTTCCAGCAGGCTCCGCTAGAAGCGAATTAGCCACGGTCCTATTAGAAGATCATAGGGTCGTCGAGTGCAACGTGTCGCGCGCGGAAAACAAGACGAACAAGCGAACGCGGCCGACGACATCTCGAGTTCAGCGGCGCGGAAGCTCGGCAGTTTATCAAGTCACCGTGGTCCGGGCTAATTAAAGTCCCGCGCTTTTCTTTTGTCGCCCTTAATCCCACGCTTCGTACCCTTCTCACCGGCATTTTCTGGCGGAGGGCAGTTAGCAGTTACGCCTTTTTTCCTCTCCGTCCCTCTCCCACCCGCTACTCGCAAAAGGCCTGCTGCGCGCTTAAACGAATGTCTTTCTTCAAAGGGGGTCGTATCCTGCTGCAGAGTCGCTCACGACGTACATAAAATAATCTTGTTTTTTATTCATTTCTATTGGCCAATTCGCTATAATTGATACGAGCAAGTTATTTCTTTTAAATATTCTGTCAGAGATGCCTTATTTAATCATAATAAATTAAATATTTATGATGAATTGTCGATAATGCAAAGACGCCATGTCCAACATCCAAGTTAAATTAAACTTCCTGCGCAGGAGAATGAATATTGACATTTTTCTAAAAAAAGATAACAAAGTATTGATTAATATTCGCTAATTTACTCAATTATGATTATTTCCAATTTTAACAATTTCAAGATTTTACAAGTTCGAAACGCACTGACAAGTGCTCGATAAAGAAAAAGATAATGTCTTAAGATTTGTCAAGACGATTAAGTAATATCGTTGTTCAATACCCGAGGAAAGTCGAAACTTTCCGCTGCCGTACTGTGCTGTTTCTTTTTACATAGTTAAATCAAATGACAGAGAAGTTAAGACAAACTTTGTTAGGTCGGACATCAGAATTCTCTCCTTTCAGTTTTTGCACCGTACACGCAATAAAGAACCCTAAACTGCAGATAAAGAAAAAGAGAGATATTATACTCGACGAAAACGCCAAAGACGATGTGATGAGTAAAGGTCTTTCTGCGCGTACCAAGTAAAATGGAAATGCGTTTAATTTAATTACATATCTTGTTATTGATACGACGATTGATTAATCGACACCATGCAGATTATGCACTTGATATAACCGTCATCTATCCAAGTTTGAAAGTGAATCCATTCCGGGGAATACAAGTTCTCAGCTGTGTTTCAACTGATTGTGAGATGAAATAACGCACGGACAGATCTGACGTGGGAAGGGCGCTGGAGGCAACGGTAACAGAGCCGCGGCTGCATTATACACTAAGACACCGGGGTTGGACTGAAAGCTGGGTATGAGTTAACATAACGAAAGAAAAGGCGAAAGCATACAGCAGCTACTTAGGCGGGAGAGCTTGTATTCCTCTCTTTTCCATCCCCGTTTCAGCAGGCCTCCGAGCCTCGCCCTCCTCCCTCCTTCGCCAGTTCGCTCGCTCGCTCGTTGTTCCCGCCCTTTTCCCTCTGCGCTTGTCCCCTGTTAACCTGAAAGTCCCGAGGCGTCGACGGGGAATATTTTACCTTTAGTTAATTAGCGCAAGACAAATAGGAGAAAGTTACGCGCGGAAAAAAATTTCCATCTCCCTGCACGTGCTGCGCTCGGATGCTCGCTTCTCTCCTCCTCTTCCTCTTTCGCTTCGTGCCCTCAAGGCAACAGATATTTGATTTGATTTTAATTATTCAGAAATATACCTTCCTTTTTAACTTAATGTTGCGATTTTATTTTAATGCGGTGGAACGTTTATGCTCTTGTGTAAGCTCAAATTTTCGTTTAATTTATTTTAAGCTCTAGCTTCGGATTACCTTTACTCGATTTAATATTGTTTTTACGTCAGCTTTATAATATTTACTGGCGGAATATGCAGTAGAAAAGCTATACGTAAAGCTTAATCGAATTATTTTTTCACCCAATTTTTATTTTATCTTACGTAAGAATATCTAAAGCAATGATATCGATCAGATTTGCAAATTATTAATGAATAATAATTTTCGCTGTAACAGCTTTTACTTTTCTGTCTCTTGTTAGTCCTTATTTTTCTCTCTCGCAATTTGCCGGCGCGCCATCCCTCTCTTTTACGTTTTACACTCTAGGCTCGTTCTTCCTATGTATATTTGTCAGCAGCCGACTGTCCGTCTTCTTCTACCCCGTTGCTCTCTCCACGGCGTAAACCATTTCTCGACTAAAGTGCGACCCAATTTGACGCTAATTAATGACCGGAACGGCTACTGAATGCAATGAATATCAAGGCCCTTTGCTCAATTATTTTAAAAATGTACTTCGTTGCCGTCGTCGTTGCTATCTTGTCGAGCAATTGCCTTTGTAAGGTACCGTTTATTACATCACTTAGCTCGGTCAACGTTAATTGATGATGCCTTTTTTGCTCTGTATACAGTCTTGTTTACTTCTTAGTAGGACGGAAATAAACACTTTTTTCAATCTTCATACTTTTTTTTCATATCAAAAAATGGGAATAAAATTGAAAGAAGGTAAATACTGAGTTAGATAACTATACATTAATGAGAAAAAGATATAATAACAAAATAATACATCATTTGAGTAAGCAATAGTAATAACATAAATTTAACTTAAGCATTTTATCCAATAAGAAAACGAACTAATATAAGCAAATTATCGTCTATAAATAATATCAGTGGAACCAAAATCTAGTCCACGTTCACTCGACCGCGACCAAAAGGGCAAGGACTGTGTTGTATCTAAAGCAGAGGGTGAATTATTGACTTCTGCCTGAATCGTCGATTTGTTACTGACAATCCATTTGAGTAAACTCAGAGATTTTCTTACAATTCATTCATGCTCTTTCACTGTTTTTGTCTACGTCATTATTAATCATAGTATAGAAAATTGCAACTTGATTCGCTCCTTGTTATTATGTGCAAAATGAATAATTTTAGTAAATAAAATAATTTCTTATTTGAGCGTTTCACCGAAAAATAAGTGGAGTCTCCACGCCTACTTCTAGAAGCTACGGTAGTCAAAGCACAGCTGCGTACATTTGGAGGTGAGTAGAAAACGCGTGACAGAAACGATATAAAGTGACGAGTGGCGTGGGGGTAAAAAATAGGTGCGCGCTTAAGCTGAAAGGAACTAGGAACTACTGCGAGCCGAGTTTCGGGTTTGAAAGAACCTTTTATCGTATCTTTTTCCATTCCTCGCCCTCTTTAGCCCGTTATTTGTTTGCAGTTGTACTTTATGGGATTCGAGCCGCCGGCTGAAACGACTCGCTTTGCCATATTCCGAATCCGTTCCTTCCCTTTTGATTTTATAACGCGATTGAAATCGATAAGGTTAGAAGACGATAATCATATTGTTGGATATAATTGGTATTAAATAAACAATATCTTAGAAATTAAAGTCGTTAAAGTCCAAAATAAGAAGAAAGATTTTTGTTTTAAAAGCTATGCGCAACATTTCGAAATGACAAGCACATAATAAGCGTAAAGAAGAAATGCAATGTAAATAAAGTTAAACGGACTTAGGTCGGTCGGGGGTATTCGAAAAAGGAGGGGCAGCTTGCGATGTAACGGCTCGCCGAGGCCTAGAAACAATCTAGCCTCGCGTGCACGAGTCGGCGGCTCGGCGCGATCCTGCATTCGAGCGCCATAGATTAGGTGCCATTTCGTAGGCGCGTGTGCGTGTGCGTAAATAGTGGAAACCGGCGAGGCACGCACGCACGCAACGTTTGCAGAGGGGAAGGAGGCCGCGCTGGAAAAGCGGAACTGCCGCGCCACGCGCGACGTCATGCCATCGCGCGAACACCCCTCGCCCCGCGATAGCCGGAAACAATCGAACAGCCGGGCCTCGATTAAGCACGAAGCTTTCAAGCGCGTAGTATCTTTCCAAGGCTCTTCTTTGCCGCGAGGGATGCCCACTTTTTCATTTCATTTTTATTTTTTATCTACGTTTATTACGCGAGTAACGGAACTGACATTTCGCTTGTAAGTGGAAAGTATTCCAATTTACAAAACTCGTAAATGTATTATCAACAAAAGTGCATTACTGGCATGTATACAAAATTCCCTTTAATACCCAACGCTGAGCTCGTGTTAATCTAAAAATATTTCTCGCGTAAATTCGAATATTTCTCTCGTCAAAATGTTCCGGTATGAGAGCGTCCTCGCATAATTTTAAAAAGTATACACGTTCAATTTATAGATGGGAAACTGCAAATTGATAGTGACAAATTCAAGTTGAATCTTTAACGCTGGAGGATTTATGCCGTTATTACGGAGCGAAAATATCGCGCGCATTCGCTATCGCGCGGCAAACTAATAGTTCCCCAAAATACGTTCCCAAAAAGGTACACAGACTAGCAATTAAATTAACTGCGGAGCGTATAAATTCGCCTTCGCCGTTACAATGGAGCTTTTCCAAAATTTAAAGCGAACACCGAACTTCCGCATTATACCGTTACGTGATTTAAGATGCGTCTTGCGTCATAGTGGACCGGATTGCGGCCAGTTTCCCTACCAGAATTTACTGGTCTGTTTCAATTATTTCTACGCTCACCAATTGTACCCGTGAAACGATGATGGATTCTTTTCACTGCTGGCGCTTTAAATCTTATCTTCATTTGCAGAAGATGATAAGAAAATGTTTAATGCAGTTTTATATATTTATAAAAATGCTATTTCTCAAAAAATTATATTCTCTAAAAAATGCACTTTCACATCTAGAAAGCCATCTATGTTGAAGGAAGGAGAAAATATCAAAGCAGTAGGAAACTAAAGATCGTTGGCTTTTCCCACCGGTTCCTCGATTCGTGCTCGCGTTCTACGTAAAATTAGCCGCCATTTGTGCATTCTCGACTCGGCCTCAGCTTTCAATTATCCCGATCGAGATGGGGAAGGAGGATAGAGGTGCTGTAGATGGAATGGAAGAGGGGAGGGGTTGGATTCGCGCGAGTGTGACGCATCACGTACGCCTCATCTATCAGGCGGAACTTCTTCACCTGCTCAGGCTATTTCACGACAATGCCGTATATCTTTGTTACTTGAGCGATCTTTGATGGATGAATATCACAGAGCTCTTAGCTCTTTCTCTTTTTGTCTAATTTTATCATTTTATACTGCTGTCGGGTGCTTTTTCTTGTTTGTCTAGACGGTTTCTCTATCGTTTTTTACGGTATTTTCGTCAGGTAGGATAACAGTTAGAACACAGTTTGCAAGCTTTAACGACCTTTTTAGTTTACGAATTAGCACTTATGACTTAAGATATTCTGGAATTTAGTAAATGATTCGTAGATGGAACTATTTAAGGATTAAGATAAGTGCGATTTGACTTTTATTTTTTAACTAACTATAGATTCTTTGGACTCCCTTACTTAGCCTTCGTGAATACTTTATAAAAAAAAGCATCCCGCGTAAAAAAAATTTGGTTTGGCTAAACTTTAGCGAAAGTTTAGTTTGGCTAAACTTTTTAAAAACTTGGCC
>JAXIUT010000037.1:24589927-24602937 GCA_035586675.1 Eurytoma californica | reverse complement strand
TGGCCAAGTTTTTAAAAAGTTTAGCCAAACTAAACTTTCGCTAAAGTTTAGCCAAACTAAATTTTTTTTACGCGGGATGGCCCGATTCAATGATTCATCTGTTCTTGAAATGTTCATACTCATTATTCATGAATATAAGAAATAAAAGACATAATAAAATGATTTGATAAAGTAAATAAAATGAAAACTCCTCCGAAAATGTACGATAGCATGATTAAAATGAAAACACCCAGGTCCCGTAAAACTGGGCTACTACTCTATTCGTTACGCCTTATCCGCAGGGAGGGCCGAGGGGAGGGCGTTCAAAGTGAGGCGAAATCAAAAGTGAGCGGTCGCTAAAGCTCGCGGCGATTTTCCGTAACAAAGGAGCCGGCAACGGCCGCGAGTGCTCCTTGGCCAATTAGCACATGAAAGAGCAGCAGCCCGAGAAGACACGTCCGGGAACGTCGGAGCGGTGTGCTTATTACACCTGCGCCCCGCCGTCGGACGGCACGCTGATGCTGTTCACTGGCTCGCTCCTCTTGAGCGCCGGTTGGCCGCTCCGCTTCAACCCCGAAAGTCAGCTTTCTTCTTCACGTCGACAGTCAGGCTCAGAGTGTATCCGTTCCTTGCGGCTACGCAGCAGACTGGAAAAATTGCTTCCTTTATTTGCTCCACTTAGCGGGAGAAAAGGGCTCGATTGACTTTATCCAAATATCCTGCCATTATTCCTTTTGTAAATAATAACCATGATTGAATGTGGGCTGCGCAGTTGCAGGGCACCAAGCAAAAGTCCTCCTTGAAGTTGCCCAAGATGTTTTAAAATAATTTTCTCTTTCCTTTTTAAATCCCTACTCCCTCTCTTAAATTCATATAACGCACAGATATTGCTTTACACAAGCGCAGTAAATAATTATCATTGGTTGCAATAGATATTATTAATAATGCAGGTAATTGTAGTAAGGGAATTTCATGAATAAGAATAAAAGGACCTTATTATAGAGTGAAAATCATTTTAAAATGAGTGAAAAGGAAAGAGATTATTTAGCAAGATGTTAAGTAATTGCAATAAAAGGAATAAAAAGGAATAAAAAAATATGATCAGTGATTCGAGTGACGTTGCCCGTGCAGGCTTGGAAGGTGCAGCTCGAGGGACTCTCGGACGATCGCAGGGTTAATGTGCCGCGAATAAAAGTTGCCACCGCCAGTCTTTGCGGACTTCGGCCTTCGCCCCGCCTCATTTGCCAGCTGAAGGATGAGACCAAGAGGGAGACTCGCGGAGTCTCGTCGTACGGTAGGATGAGAGATTAGCAGGTTGCGGTTTGGCCTCCTCGAGCGATACGACGCGTAAGGGGATACAGCTCGGGGAATACAATTCTCCAAAGCGGTAACTTTATCCTTTTTCAAGACACGCGCTCGGAGAATTGAGAATTAGATGCTGAAATGCATTTTGCACTTTTTCGAGCATTTCACTCTTTCAATTATTCCTGCGGCTAAATTTTATTAATCCTAGCCGTTCCGATCGATGGGCCCACCGGTAAAAAATTGAGAGCGGTACATTGACTCGAAAGCGAGCGAAAATAGTCCTTCTTTCTCGGCTATCCCAGCCTCTCAACTCGGTGCTCGATATATAGATATCGTCGCGAAGATGCCAATGATTCAGGGATTCCCAGTGGCGTGTCACCATGCGTTGCCCCATACGTACGTCACCTCCTTTCCTACCAGCGGTGGACGGAGCCCCGGCACAAACGGAATTATTTATGAGCTTGAATGCGAGCCAAAGCTCCTTCGTAAGCCACTAAGACGTCGCCGCTTCTATTCCAGGAGCCGCCCCTCCGCTCTCTTTCTCTCTCTTGTTCGACCTTATTACCCCCTCCCATGCTCGCTACATACGTCAGGTATCCAGCACTGTTAGTAGAATCTTTAGATGAATCCGAAATTCGCTTTTTTATCGTTCGATCAATTGCAAACCATGGGTTGCATTATGAAATTTCAAATAGTATGTTTATTTATTCTTCGGCTTACCAATGGTTTTAAAGACAATTAAATCATGAAATTCCATTTAGTTCGTGTTACAAATATTCAGAAACTTGCTTCGAAAAAGTTGAACCATTTATTTTCTCTATATTTCAATAAAAGCATATATAGTAATTGAATGTTTGATAAAAACTAAATGCCATTGTTTGTATCGAATCAACTCTATGTTTTAATTAAAATGTTTTATTCTTTTAAATGAAAATATTTCTGTACGATGTACAGAAAAAAAAGAAAAAAATTTTAAAATACGAAAAATGACACGAACGTAACAATTACTACTCCTTTCTCGAAATAAAAAAAAATAACCACAATAATTATTAAATTACTTCTTTTTGAAAAGAATGTTAATTATTTTTCATTTGAACATGAAAGTAGTAGGAAATAATTTAAATATTAAAGAATCCAGTTATTAAAATAAATAAAACATTGCCTTGTTCAAAGTGAACTGACAAACAAAAAATTGTGAAATAGGTGAAATGAAATTTTATTTTTAAAGTGCGGCCGTGGAAAAGCATCGAGATTAGGACCGCACTGCTCTCCTCTCCTCGCGTCAATGTTACTGAGGAGGCCGTCCCAGTGGCCCTCCTCCTCCGCTTCCTCCTCCCACGGAGGATAGCATTGCAATCACCCTAGTTCGATCCAACGCCAGCGGAGGCGCCACCAAATGGGATATCGCGAGCCGAGCGGTTGCCTCTTGATCTTGCCTTCTTGGGCCACGATCTTCCTTATCGCTGATGAGTCGCGGAATAACATACTCTCGCCTCAAAACGTTGATTAGTCCAATTATTGGAGATGTGCGATAAAAGTTATTCCACCAACCAACTTACCCCTAGCAGGGAAGTAAATTTTTCAGAATACTTTTTTTCGTTTTTGAGACATTTTTCCATATTTATAAATTTAATATACGATTTAAACAAGTACTTGTAGGTAGTAACATTCGCGGTTCAAGAATTAGTAATAAACTGGAGTTGAGCCTTTCATATTGCTTTAGTCAATATAATCTATCTAATAACTCGATCCCGTACAACTAGATTTTCTTATGTTTATTTTGGCAAGCTGCCTTAGTTTGCGCAGAAACCCATTTTCTGCGTAATTTGTAATTTTCGTGTTTCACAGTGCAAGATGGCCAGGAACTTTTATAATTGAATAAATTATCACGTAAAAAAATTTAAAGGTTATTCTTTTCAAATTATTATTCTTTCCAAAAGGTAGATTCAAAGAATAAAAATTTTCCACATTCAAAAGAACAGTTAGCCATTCAAAGAGAACATTTTTTTACATCAAATATACTAATCAAGGAATTTAACTACTGACTTAAAATTATTCGAGTAAATGAATAGAGGAAGTTAAAAAACAAGAATGTTAAATATGAATGCCAGTTTTCCGATCATTGTGATTTTAATTCCAGCAAACTTTTCTACCTTCACCAGACCTATACGTTCGTTTCATCGACGCCCCCTACGCTTTCTCCCTCTTTATTCTTTTTTCGTGTCCATAAACTCGCTTGTCAAAGAGGCGCGAGCATCGCGGTCGAAATTAAATTCTCGTAATTTCGTCAATATTCACGGCGCGTAGATTCGTATTTCGACGACACAACGCGTGTGCCCGCGAAATAGTGGTAAAAAAGATGCAGAGCTATTGACAAGAAAAGGACAAAAATATGAAAGGGTTGTAAATTTAAACACAAGAGAATAAATATAATAAATGCAAATAGACCTATAGTTACATTAAGAGTATACTGATAAAATGTTTAATACATTGCTTAACTAATTAATAAGATAGAAGTGTTCATTTAAAAAAATATAAATTTCTGAACTATAATAATAGACTAGCGGCAGCAGTGAAAGCATTGAAAAAAGAAAAAATTATGAAGGCAAAGAGAAAGGCAAAAAAGAAGAATAACGAATAACGAAGTATTAAAATACTGCAGAAAAAGTAAAATAATAAAGGCTTGGGTTCTCGGAAAATGCGTGACGAGAAATTCAAACTACGAATTCAGCGAGTGCTAGCCGTGTAAATACGCTCTTCCTTTTTTTCGACACTGACGAAATGGTCGTGGGAATGAGCGAAAGGACGAGTGCGTAACGAGACTCAACGCGTTGGATAATAGGGGCGTGCGGGTCAATAACGCCGTGAAATAATAACCGAAATAAGTGGTACGCACGGTGCTGATGTCAATTTTCGCCAGCTCTCGCGGCGATTCGCCGCTTCTCTGCATTTTCATTTATCCTTTCTTTTTTCTTTTTCCAACGCCCGAGAGCCGTGCGGCAAAAGTAGGAGAATAAATTGATTCAGCACTTTTCGGCAGCTGATATTTATGCATTTCATCTGTTCTCGACGAACAGTAATTGAGATAAAAGAAAATTATCACTCAAATTTTAAGCTATTTTGCATTCTTTTAGCAATTTTATTTTCATATTTTTTCATCTTCATTTCAATACAACATTGAAAATAAATTCCTTAATAAATTTGTAACATTCGCAGTGTCTGACCGGATACTGACTTAACTACTGACATGTATACACACAGTCAAGATCGCAATGTTTATTAAGTAAATCAATAAATTATTTTAATGATAGTTTTTGAAATATCTAAAAGAAAGTTGAAATATACGTAGACATTTTGTATAAAAACTGCTTATAAATATTCATAGTGTATTTCTCTTTTGCGACTGCTTTACCAGCCCATCATGTCCAGTTCTGTTGCTGTCGTGAATCTAGCCGTGGGCAAAAATTCTCGAAGTCGCATTGCCTTCTGAGAGTCGTCAGAGAGAGCATTGAAAACAAAACGGCAATGTTATCCCTTAGAAGCTAGTGGATGAGTTGAAGTGCCAACGCGAACTACCCCGAGCAGAGTTGAATTTCACTGTAATTTTATTTTCAGCACGCATTCAACGGTTAAATTATTTGATTGACATACTTTGAGAGGCAACAAAACGTTTCGTTTACGTGACTTTCGATTTTGCTTTGATGCTTGTATTGCTTCTAATTTGAGAAAATACATAAAATGAGTTTAAATTTAAAAAATGCTCAATATAATATATTGTAAGCTACAAGCATAACAGTTTTGTGAACTGCGTCAGAGTTTAACATAAAATACTTCCGTTTTAATTGACAATAAAACAGTCAGCTTAGCGAATATTTATCATAATAAGTAATGCAAACATTTAAATTTCTTTTGCATGATGCGTTACGTCGCGCAAAAGAAATTTAAAATCCATATTTTACATATTTAACAAGTCAGACTACATTGTCAGCCATAATTTTTCATATTACAAAATACAGTTTACCGTAAAGTTTAACGTCGCCGCGTCTAGCGAAATTTATCAGGATCCCTGCTTTCGGCGAAAAAAAAACATGTAGATCCTGCTTTAT
Organism: Eurytoma californica; assembly: GCA_035586675.1. Classification (NCBI taxonomy): domain Eukaryota; kingdom Metazoa; phylum Arthropoda; class Insecta; order Hymenoptera; family Eurytomidae; genus Eurytoma; species Eurytoma californica. The sequence continues at coordinate 24,597,547 of JAXIUT010000037.1, read as the reverse complement.
TGGCCGTGTTAATAATAATCCATCGCGTCGTTCAAACGAACGTGAGAGAGACGTCATTTTTCAGGGAGTTTAACATTTAAAAATGCAAAAATTTTGCATAGCCTGCAACAACGAAGATGAATGTTACGCGGATAATTATACGAAACGCGGGCTGCCGAAAATGCATAGGTTTTTCGCACGGAAATACGCGGCTTGCGTACACGCGTCAGTAACGAAAACTTCGTTTTACCCGCCGGACAAAAATGTCATTGCGAACATTAATCCCTTGCGCGAGTGGAATCGCACGTGTATGAAACGTGAAAGCTAAAAATAAACGCAACAATGGAAGGAGCGGAGTTGCTTTTCAACTGAAGCTAACACATGACAGCATTAACTTTGATTCCGTTTTTTTCTTTACCTAGAAATATATGTTTACATAAAAATTAAATTCATTTCTTTGTTTTTTTAAAACTATTCGACTTTCGAATCATTTGTTGTTGGAAATACAAGTGGCCAAAAAAGCATTATTTTTTCCGGTCGCCCCAAAGCTTTCATTTTATTCAGCTGTAAATAAACGTGAAAGTAGATATTCATACTCTGGACTACCGAGGGGAGGAGGGCGCTAAAAATAAAAGGAAGAATGGAAAATAGAAGAAAACTGGGTGGAGTAAACTACCCACGGGGGGTTAATACACATGTTAATTCTCGCGTTGAGAACATGCGATTGTGTGCCCGTTGGTGAGTATGGGCGCGACTGCGAACAAACGTCGGGACACACCATTTTTAATAATGCATCGCCCCGCGACGTCCCATGAAAATTCAAAACGCCGTTATCCCCTCAAGCCGTGTGCGTCAAACGAAATATTTGGGAAACGCGACGATCACCGACAAAAACACTTTATTTTCTTTTTCTGTCTGGTTTAGTTTCCTTGAAAACAACCTACTAGTTTATCGCGATAAATTAAAAAAAAAGCTCGCTTTTAAGGGGGTGGTTTATAAAAAAAGTAAACGGTTTGCGCGGACATTAAAAATTGGTGGTTTTTCGAGAAGACGGGCCGAAGGTGAAAAATAGAGATATTCAGTGGCATCGATTCGAAATAAAGGGAGTCGCAGGACAAAAGAGCGCGGCGGCTCGCGGCTGCGCACCGGCAGCGTCATCTCGCGCTGCTCGGGGGCGACACACTTGGCTCGGCTCTCGGTAACAGCGGCCGAGCGGGGCTCAGCGGGGCAGCATCGAGCCTCGGGAGGGCGGCTCGCGACTGTTGCCGCGCTCAGTCTTAGCTCGTGCGATTCCGCGGCCACTCGGCCGCCCCTCCGGCCCCCACCACGCGGGGGTAGCTACGGCGGCGGTGGCGGCGGCGGCGGCGGCGCAGCGGAGGCCGCGCTAGTGGTGGCTCGGCAGTAGGGAAGGTGAGGCGCGCGCCAGCCAGACGAGTCCCGACTCGACGCTCGGCCGGACGTGACGTAACGCACACACGCGCGCGCTGACAGGCGCACTGGGTTGCCCGCTCGCCGGACGCACGGAGACAGAGCGCCCGCCAGAGCCGAGCCAGCCACCAGCGGACGCACCTCGCCTCCCGGAGCCCGGCGCCCTGTGAGCTCGCTTCTCGCCCGGGAGCCCCGAGGAGACGGCAGCGGCCGCCAGTGACTCTCGCGGGACACGTGATAGCGCAGCGAGGGGATCACGTGCGTGACAGTCGCGCTATCGCCGCAGTCGGAGGCGAGGGACGGAGGAAGAGAAGCACCCTCCCCTCTCTGGCGAGTGCAGTTATGCTGCGAGGCACTTGAAGCGGCGTCTCTCTTTTCTCCACTTGCGCCCACAGCCCGCGACGACGCGAAGTAGTTCCGAGTGTAATGCGAGCCTCGTGAAGACGGAGACGGCAGGAGGGAGAGAGGAGCGAGGGAGCGGAAAGAAAGGGACAGCAGTCCATCCCGTTTTTGCAGCGGCGCTAAATTCGAATCAAGGATAATAGGTTCAGCGGGTTTAAAAGCAATTTGGACTTGAACCGAAGCCTTCGATTAAGCGTCTCTCTCTCCGCGGACCTCGAACTTTGCTCGTCGCCGTAGAGAGGAAGTTTCCCAAGTTGCTTAGTAGAATCGAACGCGCGAACTTTTCCCTCCGCCGCGAGAGATCAGAGCCGGCGAATCGGGACTCAGCCTCTCGTGCTCTCGGTCCATCCGATGATACGAACTGACGCGTGAGCTCGGTGTGTGGCTGGTGAGGATAAGGCAAAGAAGAAGGAAAAAGAGAAAGAGGGGAAAAGAGAAAAAGAGCCGTTCGGGGAGGCGCGACGCAGGAAACTGACTCCTCCTTTCTTGTGGTGTGGTGAGAGCGGCGCGAAGATGCTGACCATGTCCACGCTGATGATGCCGACGACGATGACGACGATGACGAACCCCGGCCCCATACCGGCCCACAGCGTGCCCCAGCAGAAGCTCGAGCCGCCCAAGCTGCAGGCGGCCGCGACCATCTCCCACGCGCCCAATCAGAACAGCAACGCAAACAAGTCAGGTGAGTGAGCGGCCGTGCCTCCTCGGCTTGTCCTTGCATATATTTCAATGTAGCAATGCGGCTTGAGCAATATCGAAGCGACAAGTCATTCTGTACTAAGGCAGATTTCAAACGAACTTCACAGCGCTAAAAGCGCTTACGAACAAACAACTTTTCTCTGCAAGCGATATTAATTTATTTACTGCACGATGTGTACAACGTTAAATGTGCTTAAAGAAAGATTAATTCCCACTAACCCTCGATGTTTCTGGCAATTCTATTCTGCATAATTTAACATTTTCCTTTCCTTTTTACGCCAAGTATCAAAATTACAAAAAATAATTAATTTATGCTCGGTATACCGTTCGCCGTCATGTTTCACTTATTAAAAGTAAATTAAGGAAGAAGAAATGGTGCTTAAAAATGGGATTTGCGGTGAAAGCACAATTTAGCTGTGAGAGTGAGACTGAAAGAGGCGGAGGGGGGAAGGTAACTTTTGAATCGGACTGTACGGCCAATACATCCTTAACCCTTGTATCGCGCGCAAAGCCTGCGTTGCGCCGCCAGCGATTTATGGCTCTTTGCGCGGCTTACTTGAACGCTAACCCTCTCTCTCCCTCGTTCTCTTCCTCTCCCTCTTTCTCTCCCCCTGACCGTTCCCGAAGCCCCCGCGCAGTCTTCTGCTCCTTCGCCCCGACTCGCTTTGGACTAACGAACGATCGACGCGTTGCCCCGAAACGTGGATTTTCTCGCTCCCAGCTCGGACCTTTTTAAAGGCGAGTTGCGCGAAAATGCTCAAGACGGCTGAAAAGAAATTGCCGGAAAGAATTTCACGCTGCTTATTTTTTGCTTTCTTACTTTATTGCCGAGATGTACTGCCTCGGCGTAGTTAGTGGAATCATTTAGCGGCATTTCCTTTACTGTGCTTCATTTTAAAAGCAATTGTCAAAGGCGTCTTTTTAATTTCAGTAAAGGATTTAAAAAAATACAGAAAACCAATGAAAGAATATGCTGTCAATACGTGTAAAAAGAACAAGGAACAAGTTTTTTATGGCATTTATTCGGTATACCTATTGTTTTCTACTTTTTTCTTTCTTACTCTTTCGTCAACCGCGATTCGTGAGAATTTTACGATCCGAGCAAAAGTTTCGCGCGAGGAGGACATCGGGGCCGAATGCATGTCAGTAGGTCGATTCGTGTCTTTCAATAGTCCGCTTATTTTTCAGGATCATCCGATGCTGCTGGAACAATTTTTCGTTCGCCAAACACCGGAATTTTTTCCAATACCATCTTTCCAATATTACCATCATGGGAATGAAAGATTATTTGTATATCGAATGACCGAGCGAAATGTAATATACGGTAATAATGCAACGATTGGCTCGCGCTGCAAAAACGATCCCCTCTAATTTATTCAAATTGTTAGTTCTAATTACTGGATGATTACCGAAGTAACGTTGCGAGTGTTGGAACACCGTGTGTTTGTGGAAATTGGCTAAACTCAAGGATCTTCCCGTAGAAAGCAAGTAATTCAGTTGCATTTCATGCCGATGAAATATTCATGAAAGCATGTAAACGCCGCGTAGGGCGGGAAAAGCTTCGCGTTGTTGTTGTAAAAACGATAAAAAAAAGGCGGAGGGCAACGTCGACGCGGTTAAAGTTTCGCCAAGTTCTGTATTGGGGCTATGTAATTTTTATTGATGAATAGCGGCTTATAAACTCCACTTTTACTTGGGCTCGCAAGCGTGTATGAGAAGGAGCGTGAAAAACTTTCTGCCAATGTTATGTAAGGTCGCCACATAAAATTTTGTTTTGTCAAACGTCGGATTCAGTCCTTTTTTTTTTTTTATTAAGTAATTGTGTAATAAAATCGAATACTCGTAGTTCGTAATTTCACTTTTATATATGCATTTTGATATTATAAAATAATCTTCTGAAATAGAATAAATAGAACTGTAAATCATATTGTACATTTCCCCTGTATTGTTTTATATTTTCCCGAACATTAACTTAATTTATTAATAATTCAAATCGTTTGCTTCGTGATAATTAAGCTATTTACATCGTTACTACATCACGATCAAATTAATCGCTTTAGATGATGATCTATACTTAAATTAATTAAAAAGTATCAAATCATCTTCTTTTAAAGCTATTATCGTATTAATATCCTTAACAAGCGTTAATTTGTGAAGTTATGTACCGTGCAGAGAGAAGTAGTGTTAATTGAATTTCAACTTAAAATAATGAAGGCTCGCTTAAATCTTTTTCTTTACGAGATTAAAAGATGATTAAGTTAGAACAATTTATTTAAAATGAAATGGTTAATTAAAGGACGTAAAAATATTCATTAAAGAAAAAAATATTTAACAGATTTGTTCACTTATCAGTATTTGATAATTGCGGGTTTAAAAAACGGTGGCATGGTTTTCGACTAACGAAATTTTTACTCCTCTGCTAGCTATCGGAAAACTCTCAGTATTTAATTGCGCGCAATATTTCTTCATTGAATTATTGCACGACAAGATTAGATTCGGTAGGATTTGAAGTTCCTGTGGGAAAAAATGCGCGCCCTTGCCGGGAATGGTAAAAGTGTGTCGTTTCATATTTTACATTAACGAGATAGCGAGATTACACGATTTTAAAATAACCATAAATTGCGCGCTTCGACTATCGGGCGCAAAAATCGTAAGCGCCAAATCGTTTGATTTAGGTGCACCGAGTGAGCGCTCGCACTCGGCTATCTGATTTAATGTGAATTCAATGGAAGCAAATTTTCACAAAAGAAATCTATCATGCGTGACGCGTGCAGATTATATTGACTGATTTACTTTTATAGTCTGTCGTTTGTTTCGCCGACTTTTTTTCCACTTTTGTATACTTCAAGTTCGACTGTTTTGTCAAAGTAAAAAATGATTATTTACGGGATTGTAGGGAAATTGAAAAGGCTTTAAAAAGGATAAACGGAAAGACGCTATTAAAATCACAAAAGCGCACCCAGCCTTGTTCGTAGGTGAGAAATACGTGCGGCGCGCAGCGCGAGTAAGTAAGCTTGCTCTCATGCTCCTTCCCGTAGAATATTTGGGAATGTTATTAACTCAGCTCGCGTATACACACGAGTTCTCCTTGTCTCCTTCCTCCGCGCTTCATAATTCACGTGGAATCTCGAGATTCTCGGTTAGCAATAACCTCGAGACTCTCTTCTCCCTCTCTCTTCTCTACCTCATAGTTAAGTCTGAAATGGCACAAACTGGAGCACGTGGTTGTGTGCAAGTCTCTACGTGTGTTCGCCAGTACAAATACGTATATACGGAATTAAGGCACGACGCGCCTTCACTATAATCGTCATCAGAAGGATACCAAGTCTAGTGCGTCCACTTTGTTAGGCTGCGGCTCCAACGATATAAACTAATAAAACATAAAGAGAGAGGAAGGCTTTCGCAATTACGCAAGCGCGCGTTACATATTCTGGATTCTGAGCTATGAAGCGAAAAGTCGAGGTGTGCCTTTAGTATCAAGATACCTCGTTATTTTATCTCATTTTTTTAAAGCCTGGAATTGCTGCTAATATTTTCGAAATTTTAATTTTGATCGATCGATGTTTGCAATTAGCACATCGAGATTAATTTTTGAAGAAAAGATGTTTTACCATAAATAAATAATAACAGTTTAACTTTTCGTAGTAAATATTTCCTAGTCTCAATTAAGCTTTCGAAAGCATTCATTATGAATGGCGTTCCACTAACATAAATTTCCTCTCCCCCACCCCCATAAATCCGAAACTTACTATAACTCGGCTCGTAAATAAAATAAGCTCAGGTGAGAAATTTTGCGCGGACGCCGCTCAAAATTAAATGGCCTCACCCTTTAATCGACAGTACATTCTTACTATGTCTTGAAAACCTTAACAGCGTAGCCAATTTTCCAGCGAGTTCGACCGCTAATTAACGAATGACGGACGGAGACAACAGTCCGCCAAAGTTTCACTCAAACTCCCGCTGACCAGACTAAAGTGCGTTTCCTGAAAATTCGATTCCCTTCACATCCCCACGGCCCATAAAACCGCTTCACCCCAAACTTGTCTGGAGGTTAATCAACAGCGTTGGAGAGTTCGTCGAGTGAAAACTCTTGCGGGCTACGATTATATGTGCTTCATTGCTTCCTACATCGAAATATCAATATACAGTCAAGCACTAATTACTTGTTTATTCGCTAGTTCCTTTTTTAAATATAAATAATTGCCTCGAAAATATTAGTAGGTTATAATGTAGGGGGAATAATAAGAAATCTATTTTTGTTCTATGAATCTAGCACGATTTTAATCGCGTCAATAAATTCTGTGAATGAATGTTCTTCCAAGCACGTTCTAGTACGTTTGTGTAATTCTGACGAGCCGTTTGTACAAATGTAATAAAATATATATTGAGTGTATAAAGACAATGTCTTACTGCACGTACTCTTTTCTACTTAAAAATTGATTCGCATCTGTCTGCAGAGTTTTATCGCTATCTTATCACGATCTTACACAGTCATCGTAACATTCAAGTAGCAAAAATCCTATTATTTCATCAATGCCAAATTAAATTTTCATTAAAAAATTATTTTATTTACGATATTACGATTTATTATCAATAAAAATATTAACACTTTAAAATTGAAAAGGAGGTATTGTAAAAACTCGGTTCCAACGCATTCATGTACACATACCGCGAGTTGGCATCCGAGGAAACCTTGAACTCTCCGTTTCTCTCTCTCCTGCCGTCGTTGCGGCCGTCGCCGCCGCCAAGGATGTCTCGCGCCAGCTTTACGTCGCTGAAAGCGTCGTTTCATCTCGAACTAGCGGAGCGATGCAAAGTTCGGCTGCGCGCTGTTGCAAAACAATGGGGAAATCCGTAATAGGGATTTTGAATGAGGCGATCGTGCTATGTAATGCATGTTGGAGATATTGCTTTAGTGGCTCTGGTATTTCTGCGGTACATAGGTTACCGGTATTAAGATGAATTTGACAGCTACCGGTTTCACATCTATTTTTAGACAATTAAGAGCAAATGAATAAAACTAATGGCAGATATTTGAGGAATTCTACAAAAAAAAATCCCATTAGCGGGTTTAAAAATTAAAGGAAAAAAATGTATGAGTTCATTTACTTT
>JAXIUT010000037.1:24579589-24589827 GCA_035586675.1 Eurytoma californica | reverse complement strand
GAAAATAGCTGAACACATACATTTTTTTCCTTCAATTTTTAAACCCGCTAATGGGATTTTTTTGTAGAATTCCTCATTTAACTGTTCTTTTATAATTGCAGTCGTATTGATGGATTTATAAAATAGTAAGGTTTTTTCTGGTTCCTTTGTCAATTTTCAGATCAAAAGAACAAATAACTCGACAAATAACCTCAATCCCATTAACTTTCCTAATCAATCTGCCGGAATTAATTATTCATTGCATCCACTAGTTGCTTCCCCTCATTCTCACATTCACGGCCTCTTCTAATTATGTAATAACCAAGTCTCGCCTCGAAAGTTTAGCAACTCGGAGATCCAATTAATGGACTCGTCACGAGACACCGAAAACTTACTTCGGCCCCGTCGGCCGTATTAAGAAGGCAACGTCCGAGCAGCCCGGCCGAGGCTGGCTACAAAAATGAGCGAACATTTTCGATAACGGAAAACTCGATTCCCAGAGAGCGGGCGACTCGGTGAAATGGTGCTGCTGCAGGAAAGAGGGAAAGAGGGAAAGAGGGGGATTGTTTGTGTCCGGGATGACGGTAAACGCGGAAACTCACTTAGCGCGCGCCATGCAACGCCACGTCAGTAGTTCGAGTCCGTGTACGCCGCGCCGCGGCTGGAGAGGGCAAAAATTCCCGGCCACTTACTCGTCTTTATTATCCCGACGCGAAAAATCCTCCTCTGGCAAAAGTGAATTTCGCCTTTTTCATATCCAAGGTGAGAATGGACAAAGTTGGACGATGAACAAACTTGGACGATAAAGCATCGAGAAGCTTTTTCCCTTTTTCCTACGTAGCCATGTTTTTTCAAACAGTTTCTTTTTTGCATTCCTTAAACAAAGGAATAACCCGTTTCGGTGTTAATTGCTAAATTATAATTCGCAAAACGCGATGTGATTTAAAATAGAACGACGAAAAACATATTTATCGTGGAGCATGTGACATGTCCCGCAGAACTAGAACTCGACTGAAATATAGATTCAGATAGTAATTTCCCTTCGCACATTTAAACAAAGAACAAGGACAAACATTTACAATGAAACAATATTATAAATAGACTGGAACATTATATTCACATTCGAATTCTAATACCTGAAAGTTTGAATTAGCGAGCCTAAAAGAAAATAAAGAGAAAGTTGCTAAAAGTTTCGAATGAAATTGTTCGCAAAGCAGGCGCGTATTGCGGCTAGAATTTCTCATTTCGTTAAAATAGAAAGCAGCTGCATCGAGCTTTCGAAAAAAAGCAACGAAATAAATCAATCCCGAGCGGGGCGCGGTAGCCGTATCCCGCGGCGACACGTACGCGTCGCCGTCTACTATACCGTGTCCCGCGGGGCGCGGGGGTCGAGCCTAAGGCCGCGCGAGAGCCGGTCTAGCGCCAACTAAAATTGAATCTGCGGACGCAACTTCGGTAATCTCGTCGACCGCGCGCAGTCCAAGTCCCGGCCATCCATCCTGCGCCCCTTTTTTGCCGACCCTCCTCGCCTTTTTTTAACTTCTGCCTCTAACCTGCTATCGACGAGCCGCAAAAAAAGTAATCAACTGCCTGTTTATTCCGCGAGGTGATTAATTGCTAACCTCGCAGTTTATTCTACAACTTTCAAACTTGGAGGGCTATTCAATAGAGGGCTTTGTAAAACTTTCAAAAAGATTCATGGGCTAATCGTTTTTTATCTTTAATGTACATCTACCTTCGTAATTATTTAACTTAACGCGAGCGGCAATGCGAATATATTTAGAGGAGCTCTTTATTAATTAAAAGATTAACTTCTACTTCGAAATGCTCCATTTTAACACATTCCCAAGTGGAATTATTAGGGGGTGGAGACTAATTACCATGCCAAATATCGATTATTGCGTAATTTACGTGCATTTGTTACATTATTCATTAATACGCAAGAGCTACGATATGTTAATTTCGGGTATTACCGTGAAATACATTTCATGTATAGATCAAGTTTGGAATTATGGAATTTTCTCATTATACGAAACATTTTCTTGCATTATAGTGCAACACCTTTTTAACGATAAATTTAGAAAATGAATAAACCTTGTAATGCTTGTCGATTATTTTCTTTCAATTACCTAAAGCCTACTTGTTGACTTGGTAAGCCAATGAACGAATCGATGAAAAACGTCTGTCCGAAATAGCAATGAAGATCTATTCTCGTATGAATTCCGGAACGTCGCGTCTCAAAATACGTGCGAGGGAGAAAGCCTCCAGACCCCGGCGGCCGAGCTCAAATCAGAAAACTCCCTTTCGTAATCGCATCTTCCTCTCGATCGATTCAATCTGGGGGCGAGCCCCTCTTTTATACACGCGCCTTGTGCGTTTCGCCTGTACCCTCAATTTCCTAGTATATTTTCAGGGCATGCGAATGATTGGCTGCTTTGCCCGACGGCAATCTTCATTATCCCAAATTCAAACAAAATTTAGTTAAATAATAACTTCTTATCTGACAAATTCATTTTTATATGATGAAATTATCAAAAGAGATATTGTCATTCAATAAGGTTCTTAATGATCCAGTGACTAAAGCAAATGATAATCCAAAACGGATAATGTCTGGAGAATTAGCTACACAGAGAAGGGCTTTCCAACTCAAGTTGAAGATAAACTTCTTAGTCCCATTTACGACATATGCTTGCACGTCGCAGTAAACCACTTTGGCTTGGCGGATTTGTTTGTCAGTAAATGTCCCCTTGTCTTCTTGGTTAAATTGAATGGTTATCCATGTATTTTTTCGCAAATACGATCAGGCTTAGCAATAACTGTAGTAGACAAAGAGAACTAGTTAAGATTGCTAAAAAAATATAGACTTTTTGCCAGGCAATAATTCTACTTGTTAAACACACATGAAATATGGAGAGTAAACATATCCTGAGAGGGCGTTACATAAGTTAAACAGTGAGCTCAGGGCTATGTTTAGGTATTTACGCAGGCGGTGTGTAGTATTGGAAAAAGTAAACACGGTAGCCGAGCAAGAATGAACCCTTTGTAAGTCGTAACGACATTAAGAAATAAATAGCAATAAAGAAGATAACAGGACCGACAGCTCAAGTGCGGCGTCCCTTTATTTTCGGGCCGCATTCCGTGGGAGAATAACGGCTCATCGGCGGATTCTCTCGCGTGCAAGCCAAGCCCACGCAGGCCGCGGCGCGAAAGCGAAAATCGACTAGCGGTGCGGCAACGACACGCTGACCGTGATATCGATCGCGGCTGGCCGTAAGACAGCGGCGGGCGCACGTACGCTCCTCGCGCACGCATCCGCCGGCTTGGAGTCCGGGGGTGGCCGAGGGGTGGGCGGTTACGTCGGGCCGGCGCATTAAATGCGCACACGTGGATCTTTCAAGCGGCGCTGTCTCCACACGTGTGTGTACCGCGCGGCCCGAGTTAATCCTATAGCCCCGACCCCACCTCGGCCACCTCTTGGCGTCGGGGGCTTACACCCTTCCACCGTTAAGTGCTTAATCGAAGCGTACACTCCAAGGTGCATTTTCTTTGCTTTGCCCGGCTTCCAGGTTCTTTAAATTTTCATCACTTTTGCAAGATACATGACGGCGATTTTGTTTAACGCGCCGGAAGAACGAGCGCAGATTAAACGACGATAGCGCAGATTTGTCATTTGTCCGTCTCTGCATTTTAATCGACTAAATAATTCATCTGCTCTACAACGTTTTTTTTTCCCTATATTCTTCAAATGCAACCAAACCTTTAGCTACTTAGGCTGTTACTTACGAAAAGAGTATACATTTAAAACTTACAATCCATTTTTTTTAAAAGTTGCTTTACATTATAAATTCTTGAAAAAAGTAGTTGTACTAAAAATTTCTATCTAATATCATTATCATTAATATAACTCATTGAATTTAACGAATCAAACCAACAATTTTTATCTGATTTCAATACTTTCATCTCGCTTTTTTTCCCCACAAAATTTAAGAGAGGAGGATAACATATTCATGCTATAAAGCAAAGGCTATTGAATGCATTTATTGGGTGTTACTGTTAAAATTTCGAGAAAATGATAGCTTTCTAGGTTTTAGAATATTGAAGTAATTTCTCGTAAATAAAAGAAATTGAGGCCATTGGCACTCTCCGAAAAGGAGGACTTGCTCGCGCTTACGAAACAAAACTGGCTCCGAAAAAGGGGAAAAAAGAGAAGGAGAAAATAAACTGAAAAACACACTCGCGTTTGTTTAAAGTTCTTTGAACCTGGACGCCCGAAGAGCTTTGAAAGCGAGAACGAGAAAAGGTACGAGGAGAGAAATGTAGGTAGGAGAGTGAAATCGAAAAAAGTAAACAGGGTAAAATATGCATAAGAGAGAGGGAGAGATAAGTATTCGCGAGAGGAAAAGAGAGACAAAGTGGCTGCGCAGCGTAAAAAGGAAATGAAAGGGGGAAAGGAGGGACTAGCCGAGGTATAAAACTCGGGCGCTCAGCGGAGGGCAAAATTTTGTTCAGTGGGCACATCGCCGCGGAAAGCGAATTCGCCCGTTGGCCAGCCAGCCAGTAAATTCGATCGTGGCGGTACAGTCGCCGAAACGACGTGTTTTTCTCTCCTACGAGCGTCGCTTCCTTCTCGCCACTAGCCTCCTCGATGTCGCCGATTCTCTTAAGGAGTTGAAAATGCACAAAACTTACATTGTCACTGCTTCTTACAGTCGTATACAAAATGAAAAAATAAATCATTCAAAATGTAGATACATCTACTGCTGAAATAATTTTTTTTTTAATTTCAGTGCGTTATCATATTAATCATCATTTCATGAATTATAGTCACAAAATATTTATTTTTGCTTCCTCCTTGAAGAAGCTTGGAATTTGAATGTTCAATAGAGGAATTAATAATTGTAAATGGAAATTGATTTCAAAATATTTATAAGATTAATAAAAATTAATTTAATTTTAAATTTAAATTTATAATAAAAAGGAGCATAAAATAAAATTTAAGGAAGCTACGTGCCAATGAACTAGCAGCTGTTTTTTTATTATAAATAATGATAATGAGGTACACGAAAATTAAATTATTATTGATAATTGATGACGCTACATAAAGAATAATTTAATTTTTAATAATGAAAATTTAATGCTGAAAATAAATTTTGATATTATTGGATTTTACTGAATTTTCCACAGGTAATTAGTTATTGTGAAATGCGAGTTAACAAAAGTGATTCGCAGTTCTATTCTTCTGTCAGTTTTAAAATTTCTCTACTAATTGAAAGGTTTTAAAAAGAAATAATACATTTATTTGTTATTATTAATCCAGAAATGAATACTTTCATTTATAATCCGTGGACAAATGAACGGCCAATATAAATGATGCATTTATTATTCACATAAATAATCGAACCTCTTGAAAAGAATAAAGCACATAAATTGAAGGAAAGAGGTAACTGAAAAAAATATTACAACATAAAATAGAGATATACTTTGCTGACTGCCTTTTCAGGTCGAGGAAATAAATTCAGTATTGAAATGAAATTGTATTGCAGCAGTAGAAAATAGTAGGGGCAGATCCAAGGTTTTGAGCGACTTAAAATTACGAAAAAAAGCGCGAGGGTGAGAATTCTAATTTTGTTTTCTCGTTTAGCTCTAAGAGTAATTCGTGATCATTCCATGCACGGCTCTAATAATCAGAAATGTCGGCAAGGTTATTTCCGCAGCTGTTTTATGCGTCGGCAGGTCGGGAAAAGTCTCGACCTCAAAATTGGTTTTGGATTAACGGCGAGCGAACGGTCTTTCATACATTTCGACCCCCGCGCGACCCGTAAATCCACGAGCATCGCCCGAGATCCTTTTGTCCTTCTTTGTCTTCCGACCGCCTCTTCATCTTCCTTTTCTATCCGCCTTTATCCTCAGCCTTGAGTTTTCATTTTCGTTGCACTATGCTTTTACTTTTTTCTCTTTATTTACCTCTACGTTTTTATTACTACTGAGAGATTTATTATTAGCCATTTTTAATTCTGCGCTTTTCCCGAGCCCCGCCCCCTTTTGCAATTTCATCCCTTCATCTCCATTAGCATTCGAATCCCACACTTGAAAATCGGTACCGCGAGGCGCGGCTTCGCCGCAAAGCGAGCGGAAAAAGCGCGGGTGTTGCTGAAATAAACGACGTGGGAAGGAAAGAGAGCAAGAGGGCTAAAAAAAGAAGAGCGAGGAACAATCCGGCAATCGCAACCCGAAGCTGTTTGCCGAGCTTTTAGCCGGAAAAATATACAAGGCGCGGATTTCCTGCGTGCGCAGCGAAGCGCTTGCAGCTCGCGTATTGCTCCAAGAAATCGTTATTGCACTTATTTATTTCCCGATCGGCAGGAGAGAATTGTTGTTTTGAGATATCGAGCAGAGAGCTTTATGCACCCAGGAAATATTGCGTTACTCCCAACTCTCGAGCGAGGCAAGATAAATTACGTTATTGGATTAAACCGTGACTATTAAAGGTGCCCCGCTCGTTCCAGCTTTTTTATTCGACCGATTAGTTGGCCTGTCGAAACAAATGAACAAACTGCGATAGTATCAGGACTTTAGTGTGCTGCGCCATCAAATCCAACCTAATGAATGCGCATATCTTTTTATATATAATTAAACTATAAAGTGCAAAAACAAATTAGTAAAAACAATTAGCAAAGTTTTTTAAAGAAACTGCTTTGCTAGGGACAAAGCTTCAAGTACCCGTTTAAAAGTAGGAAATATGAAAAACAACTTAAACAGTTTCGCAAAAGCGCCATCTGAAACACACGTGCATTATTTTGTAAAGTTAGCCACCTGACACCTACGCTCGGAGAAAAAAACAAAGTCCTTGGGCGAAGCAACCGACGCTACATGGGCAAAACCCGAGGCAAAACATTCAGTTTTATATGCGAGCGCGTCGCATTTGTAAAAATAAAAATTCCGACGCATCCGTCGAAAAGAATAAAACAAAGGAGAGGGGGAAGGCGATCATCCAGTTTTTGTCGCGAACAAAGTAGCTGGCGAGGAAGACAGCGGGGCAGGTCTGCAGGAAACGTTAGCCGAGTCCGGAACGACGTTCGCCCGGCTACTATAGCGACTGATCTCGCCGTCTCCTACCTGCCGTACCCGCGCTCCCCGGCTATTCCCAGGGGCAGCGAAAACTCGTAAAACGGCACTTGGAAATTCGCTGCGCCAAGTTAAACTTGATCGGGTCGAAGAAGTCGCAAGTGTGTCCGTGCATACGCGTACTTTTAACCGCCACGGGCGCAGATGAGCCCCTCGCCCACGCGCTTCCCGCTTATGTTGGAGAATGGCGCGGGAGCTAACGCGTATCGCTGGGACCTACTCGAGCTTTCCCGAGATAAAACTAGTTTTATTAAGCTGGCAACTTTGACGCGTGCTTTCAAATTATTAAAATTACCGCGATATGCGCACTCCAGCTGAAAGTACAAAAGAGAAAATGTACCTTGTAGCCAATATGACGATATATCAATCGGAACACTCCGATAAATAGCACACGATCCATTGTTTTCATGTCCACAATTAGGAGCTCCGAATACTGTATAACGATTTTCATCGAAGCAGCGTGACTTTCCGTACGATGAGTATGTAAAAGCATCCGTCGCGATAATGACGCAGCTACAGTAGAATCCTTCGGCCTCGGCAAGGAGCCCATTCTCCTTCCGGTGATCTGTTTCTCGTTGGGTCTCGATCGGCGCAGAAGAAAGAGACATTGTACACGAGGAGAGGAGGCCGAGACTAAAAAAGGCACGGAAAAATGGAGCTTGAAGACGAAAGGAACCGTGCTTATATATAAAACGGGGACGCGCAATAACAGCTTGAATATTTTGCGTGGCTCGCGCATTTTTACGGGCCTCATCCGCAGCGCCCGTATAAAAATGGGGTCTGAGCACCGACCGAGAACTCGTTTACTGCTAAAACAATGCCGCCCGGATTTCTCCCTCCCTCTCCTCGTTTTCTCGCCCGAGTCCTTCTTGACTCCCTCGCGCTTTTTGCCTATTCAAGCTTCATTTTCTCCCCTTGCTCGCTCCCCCTCGCCACCTACTTTTCGTATCGCGCAAGTGTCCCGTCGGTTGTGGCGGCAATTTAGAGTCGCAACCGTACTCGCACAAAGGAAGATACGAGACTCGAAAGTCCGCCACATCGCGAGCTTGCAAAGTGCTTCACACTTTTTACGATTCCTGATTTTTAAATATTCGTGTGTTTCAAGCTGAAACTTGGCGATTGTGCAGAAAACGAAAGAGAAGAAAAAATAGTATTTAAAAATAAAAATTGCATTTTCCAGAATAACGTGTTCGGCGACACTCTAGAGAGCAAATACGATGAAGGTTGCGGCCTCGGTTGCGGCTTGACAAAAGTCATCTATCTCTTTAGCAAATTCGATTCACTAATTTCCGTGCTCGCAAACACTTTAGGAAGAAACAAAATACAATTCGCTGGATATTACGTAATCCCCAAAAGCACGGGGCCATAAGTCGCTCGCCAAGCCAAACAAAAGCATTCGCACTTGCATGAGTTGTTATTCCGAGGAAAAAGCGCTTTTAAGGATGTTTAAGATACTCCACCCGCCCTCCTCTCCCTTTTTAATTTCGATTTATTTTCATTTTCCTTCCTCCCGTTCGAAAGCCAGAGGCGCGCGCGCGCCAGAGTGAGACGGCGGCTGGCTAAGGTCTCCGGGGCGCTCTCTCCCTCCTAAGACTTGGCTTAGTGCCCCGAGTCGCGGCGGCAAAATCTGACCCGCTTTTCCCCGGGGGGATAAATCTTAAATTTTGGCATACCGCGCGTAGCCGGCGTCGCCGCCGCCGCCACCGCCGTGGAAAAGGAGCGAGAGATCTCCGAGGCCGGAAAACCACCGACGATGACGAAGGACGAATCCGCGCTACCGCGGCTTCTTCGCTCCCGCTTTTCTTACTTCTCGTTGGGAAAATGCAAGACTTTTTCCAGTCGCCCCCGCAAGAGCGCTAAGGACATTATCGATTGACGACTCCTTTTTTTTATCTTCATTCACAAGCTTTTTCATCAGAGGGATTTTAGCTTCGTTTAATAAAATTACGCATGAGTTGGATGACTGAATCTTTCATTTTATCGATTGCACGTCAAAATGCAAAGTTGAAAAACTTTGTATTCCAGCGGGATTCAGCCTCTTACCATAAGGAAACTTCATTTGCAATAAATCCTTTACTACGTAGTACAAATCGTCATTTTACGTTGCAATAATGAAATCGGCGGTAGATTGTCTAAAAGCACCCAAATTGCCGGATGAATGAACTTTTTAAATTGAACTTTAGCAAGTTTACTCTCGGGGCCGAGCGGTTATCGTCGCAAATTTGAAAAGCAACACTAACCTCGAGCTTTTGTTCCTTTCCTTGCATAAGCAAGGGAGCGTCATACTGCATTCCGCAAATTTTGTATAAGATAACGAAAAGGCATTCGCCGAATGAAACGAGGCCACCTTCCGTAAAATAAAAAAATCAACTGGAGAATATTGAAGAGAAAGGAAAGAAACGGCAGCGACGAAACGAGTACACTTAAAAAATAAAGGCCAATAAGGCGGGATAAGAGGATAAGAGGTAACAGGGCTAGAAAACAAAAGGAGCAGATAAGAAAATAGCCATAGCGAAAGGAACGAAAAAAAAAAGGATAGGAGGAGTTGGATGATGGGCCGGGAGAGAGACAAAAGGCGACGGCGTCGAAAGGGTGCACGTTTACGGGCGGCGGGCGGCGACTACTGCCGGGCTGCGGCCATCAACCCTCTCAGACATAAGAAGGGTCTTACTAGTCATAGCCGAGACGCAACATCTTCGTCGGCAGCAATGTCGCTGCAACATGTTTCTTGCCACGAACAGTCCTCCACCTTTAGTATCTCGAGGGCCGATACTACATCGCTGTACAAATGAGTAAAACTAGAGGGCGACTGGGCGTCACCTCCTACTTACATCTGTTACTTACTTGCCATTTCTCAATTCCCGTTGTTCCGAATAAAAACTAAATGGGTACATCAAAACTTGCTTTGTTGTAAAGCAGTTTGTTAAACTCACTTTCAATGTCTCCTTTGCCTTCTTTGAAACAGGTCATGCAATAAGATTTACAAAAAGTCGGTAATCTCCTAAAGAAGTAATATCATTAAAATGCACATGTAATGATAGACTATAAGTTAATTTTTCTCCCCTGGTAGAAAATCCACCATAATAGATGATCGTGTCACTAAATATTGACCATATTTTGTGACCATAATTTCT
>JAXIUT010000037.1:24413816-24431948 GCA_035586675.1 Eurytoma californica | reverse complement strand
ACCAGAAATTATGGTCACAAAATATGGTCAATATTTAGTGACACGATCATCTATTATGGTGGATTTTCTACCAGGGGGCACAAGAAATTAAATTGGAAAAGCAAAAGAAGAGAAAATTTGTTAATAAGGTTTCTCGTGTTTTTCAGGTTTTCCACGAAGGAGTCGGCGACGCACGCCATCGTCGCCGTCCACAACACAGACATCAACGGCCAGACAGTGAAGTGCAGCTGGGGCAAGGAGAGCGGGGACCCCAACAACGCCCAGCAAACTGGACAGGTGAATGTGTATTTCTTCTCGCAGCTGCTTTCTTTCTCCGCCTCGTCTCATCTCTCGACTCCCCCCTGCTCGCGAGCCTTTTGTTTTCGGCCTCATCGTCTCTCTCTCTCGTTCGGCGCCTAGAACCCGAGAGTGCACGTGTCTGCATTGCCGCGAACTTGGAGCCGTCGCTTAGATTTCCAATTACTTCGTCGAACAACTGCTCTGTATTTTTTGCGGATCGGTGAACAGGGGTGGAGGACTCGCTCGAGTGACGGCCCCGCGCGGCGCGAGGAGAAATCGCGCCTGCCTCTATTGGACTTTACGATTATCGGCGGCAGTTACGCCGCTTCGGAGCCAAGTATCGCCTGCCGCGCACTCGCATTCTCCCTCTCAAAGGCTCGCAAGCCGAAAGCGCGTAATGAATAAAGCGTAATGCCCGGCTGGGAACGACGAGGGGAACGAGGCCTCTGGCCGAGCTTTTTATTCGGAATTTGCGGCTCGCGCGAAATCGCGAAGTCGCTAAAGGCCGGATTGTGCAAATGTTAACTTAAAGGCAAACGTAAAGAATAAATTTGATAAAGTTCTAAAATGGACGATTCACTGGAGCACACGTGCAGCAGTTTCAGAGTGGCTGGGAAAACGGTACTGCGGGAGAATTGGGGGAGGACGCGAGGAGTAAACTTGGCCTGGCTGCGATCGGATCCTCGGAGAAGGCCTGGCCGCATAATAATCCGATCTCGCCGCAGCTCCTCGGCGTTATGGGAATAGGGATCAATTAGGGCGATGTCACGGCCGGGGTTACAGCTGCGCCGGAGAAAGGGAGAGATAAAGCGCGATCGGGGAAGCTCGAGGCTAGAAGCCCTAATACTGCCTACTCCCAATTATTTCTTTTACTTCTGCTTACGACAATGAGCTTTCATCTTCATTCAACTGGGTTTTTTCGAAAATCGGGCTTTTACTTCCCAAAGAATCCTAACAGTTTCATACTCGTCGTATTCGAAAAGTAGCAGTCAGATAAGACCTCCCTGAACGAAGTTGAAGATGAAGAGACGCTGCTCCCTCCGTCTCCGCATAGCCTACTATTCCCAGATCGGACATATCCACTCGTCCTAACGGCGCTAATTGCTAAGAGACCCGAAGCCGCGCGAGTCTGAATAGTCTGATGGCGGGACTGCGCGCGCGACCCTATGCTTTGATCGCAGACTGGGAAGCTCCTGCGGGACGAGCACGAGGGGACCGTATTGTTTCTTTTCTCAGATTTTCTTGTAGCTCTGCATTATTAAGATGCGCTATTCTTTTATTTTTTCGCAATATCTGCACAATATCTGCACAATATCTGCATTCAGAATGACTAAGATAAGTATAAATGTTTAGGCTCTGTCGTCGGCGACGTATCCGTATTACGCGGCAGCAGCTGCGGCGGCGGCTGCGGCGGCGGGTGTTGCTGGAGTCGGTGGAGTCGGCGGAGTCGGCAGCGCCGGTCAGTTGGGATACTGGTATCCACCCCAGTCGTACCCGACGACGGCGACGCAGATGCAAGCCGGCGGATTCCTGCAGGGCATGCAGGGCTACACCTACGGCCAATTTGCTGGATACCAACAGGCCCAGTACATGGGGTAAGGTCTTTTATTTTTATCCTCCGACTGGCGATGATTAAATGCGATCGTAATTTAATTTTTACCTGAACCGCGTATAGTAATTAGTGGCGCAGCATAATAAGTTCTAAAATTAATAATGAATTAACCGGCTGTTTGTGGACAATGTAAAAAACAGAATGGGAATGGGAGTGCACGCGGCGAGCACGGCAGCGGGCTGGGGCCAGGGTCTGCCCGGCGGTCCCCAACTGCCTCCCCATCACGCGACGACGGTATCGGCGCCCCCTGGCGTTCAGGCTGCGCCCCCACCACCCCCACCTCCGGCGCAAATGATGGCCTATCCCATGCAACAGTTCCAGGTAATTATGCCATCTTTGCTTCTTATATCCCGTCGTTTTTCAATATTTTTTTTAAACAATTTTTTTACTCTATCTTCGTCTTTCCTGCGTACGGCGCCTGCACGTTCAAGCAGTCGTACGCATTTTCTTCTTTTCAAAAAGAGTTCAAGTGTTGAAAAATCGAAAAATCTTTTTTCACGTACCACCTATTTCAATTTATCTTTAATCTATTACTTATCTATTATTTACCCAAAAAGTAATAACTTGACTCTTTCTGAAAAAGAAAAAGGAAAAATTAATTGTAACAAAGGTTTAATTCTTTATAATCGTAGAACGCAAACTACCCATTTGTCGTATACATATATATTATTATTCTCACACTTTTAATTATATCCGAAGAATGAAACCTTTGTATGTTGGTTTTTAAATTAGTGCATTGGTTTTTTCATTTTTGGTAGTTTTTGACACTGTATTGTAAATATTGATCTCTGGAATGGAATTTTATAGTGCTTGAATTTTTTTTAATTACTCAACCTGCCTAAGTCAATAATATTAGTTTATCACTCTGTACTGATAACCTTTGTACTTGATATAAAGTGCATTATGATATTCTAAGAAAAGGAAATAACGTTCTTAAAAAATTTCGAGTCCTTGTAAAGTACTAATAAGAAATAAAATATAGTAAAAATGATTAGTCATTGCTTTAGTTCATTTAATTTGAATTATTCTGATTTCTGAATGAATATGTAGAAGAATTCTCATGTTCTGTATACTACTTGTACTCAGCTGTCTTGAGCGGTGTGTTAATGCTTTAAAAAATGAATATTTGAATGAACTTTCGCGATTTGAGCGGCAAGAAAAGCACTGGCACGTAATTAATCCTACATTAAGTATGGAAAGCGCTTGCTTTATAAAAGTTATCAGAGATCAAGTAGCTACTTAATTACATGAAATTTTGTTGTGCTTTTTTAAAGGAATAATTTGTTATAATCTCTTTGGAATAAGTAATACTTGATCTTGGTAAAGAGAGTCATACTAAATGTAATTTTGCTTATGTAGATTTTCCACAATAAAAATGTGCTGATGCATTTAATAAAATAAAATATTACTATTAGGTAAAAGAGCACATAAAAGTCAGCACATTTTTACGCAGCAGACTATTCTATCTATGGCTCGTTATTGTGGAATGACGTAAAAAGCAGAAAAGCAAAAAAGACAAAGAGAAAGAAAGCAAAACATGCAGAAAGAAAATTGCAAATAAAATAAAATAAAAAGGCAGAATAAACGCTTGGTTGTTTAACTGCATCTCTCTTGACTGTATCTGTGTGTGTCTCTCACCCCCCTCTTGACCAATGAGATCACGGACACCAAAAAATGAACTTAACCAATGCGTTTCTGTGTGTTCAAATTCGTAAAGTGTGTTCTTGGTTGCGGTCCAGCTAGCGGATGAGGACTGGCTGACGCCTAGCCTCCTAGTGTGATGGTAAGCAAGCGCGAAGACAAGCCCCCATCGATGACAGGACTAATCGCCGGCGCAGCCACGAGCAGCCCTGCTGCGAGCACGTTAGGGCAGACGACTACTACTACCGCTACTATCGCTACTACCACTGACACTGCTACTCTCACGACGATGACGACCCTCATGATGATGATGATGATGAAGCAGCAAAGGGGCGGACGCAAAGGCCCGAGAAGCAACGCCGAGGCACAGACAAGGAAAAACGCGAGCGCAGTGCCACTAGCCGCTTTACCAGCTTGACGGGCCTCGCCGATCACCGCCGATCGCTCAACGGATCTCTCCTAAAATACACCTACACCTTTACGTATAGAGACCTAGAGACTAAAGAAACGCCATAAAGAGTCGAGGCCAGCTCGGTTAGCGGACGCTCCTTTACGCCCGAAAAGACGAAAAAACAAGTAGCAACAATTATGCAAAAGCATATATCTAAATATATATATAAATATGTGCTGCTCGACGCTTTTATCGGTGATCGCGAGCGTGTGCGAACTTCATGGCGCGCAACGAAGACGAAAAAATAAAGTAAAATAAAAAATCCGACGGAGAAAAAGTAGCAGAGACGGGATTCGTTATTTTTGTAGATTCAGCGGTGAACAAGTTCGTTCGGTTGGGGAGAATTTTCGAGGAGCGAACAAAAATTGCGCGATTTTAAGTCGTCGACGCTCTCCACCCGTGCTGAAGTGGAGTCGGGCAAGGGGCGAGGTGGGTAACAAAAAACATACTGATTAGCAGCAGGTAGTTAGGTAGTTAGATATTAATACAATAAAGAAAAAATACGAGAAAAAATGAAAAAATGAGAAAAGGGAAAAAGGAAAAAAGGAAAAAAGGAAAACGCGGCGGTTCTCTCGCTCTCGGGGGCCGAGCCAAAATTCGACGACGACAACGAAATCGGCCGCGCGACGGCATGGCTGAGGGGAGGAAACGTGGCACGCACTGTATAAAATTATTTTTATCGGAATCTTTTATTCCAATGCATGCTGGCGACTCGGTGACGCTCGCCTCTCGGGGTAACACACCGAGCTCCGAAAATTTTATACAAGCTTTGGCTCGTGTGATCGCTGCGTTAAGGTTAAAGGCACTCCAAGATGCGTCTCGTTATTGTAAATTAATTTTTTTAAAGCGATTTTAAACTTCATTTAAAACTCTTGCATTCAAATTTCATCTCGTTCCGCGACCAGCGTAAGAGTTCAAAATTAACTTCCTGCTAGGAATCAAAACTGTAAATAATTGATTGTAAATTATTCGAGCGGAGATTTCTCTTTCTCTTGTTTACTGCAAATTTAGAATCGATTTGTAACATTGAAAATGGACTATTGGAGGAGGCTTATTGTTTACAGTTCATGTTTACGTAAAAGAAGAGAGCGCAAAGATTATGCAAAGCCTAATAGCTGTCACTCATCTCGTGGGGGGGAATAATCAATAGTAAAGAAAAAAAAATGTCGGTCATATTTCGATAAAACAAATTTTAAAGCAGAAAAAATAAAGGAGAACGTAAGAGAAAAAAGTGGAAAAACGAACTACTTCTAGTTTTAGATAAAAAAATAAAAAAAATACACGCGCGAACAGTTTTTTCAACGTCAAAGCGTTGGTAAACGTTTTTAACCAGAGAAAAATAGATTTTTTATAACGAAACAAAATAAAGTTAAAGAATTAAAGAATTAAAATGAAGAAACGAACAATTCTGTAATGAGTAGCCGAGGACGATGTCTGCGCTTCGAATTTCGACTCGACCATATGTATAATATACATATGTATACACTCGAAAAATACACTGCAAATAGCTAGTTGCAAATGTACGAAAAGCGGTATTAAAAAAATATAACTTATGTAGGAGAAGAACAAATTACGAATGTGAGATGTGCGAACCTCGAGAAGCGAGATAAGGTAAAGATAAAAAATTTCTGTAGGTAGATACATAATTGCACACACAGCACGAAAGTTAGTAATTAGTCAAAAGCGAAAAAACAAAAAAGTAAAGAAAAATAAGATAGGCAAGAAAAAAATGTGAAAACCTTATAAGAAACGATGATAGAGCGAACTATGTCTTGTGGCCGCGTGTCCCGTGCTGTCGCAGACTTCCCGACGGCTCGGCTAGGGCTTTTAGCAACGAAGATTTCCAGAACGCGGCTGAGCGAATATGCCGGCGAATATACGCTTGGAGGATGCGAAGGCGAAGGAGCCTTCCTGCTTGGAGGAAGCTGAAGCACACTTTGGGCCAATTGTCTTTCTTTTTCTTATCATTATTTTTTCTTATCATTATTTAGCCTCGTGAAAAGGCGAAAACATCACTCACTGGTGCAGGCGAGGGAGGAAACGCCGCGTCTCCATCCGAGACGCAAGTCCGGAAATTGCAAATCCTCCTGTTGTTGGACACAGCCCGCGTGGCGGAAAAGGGCCGGAAATTTTATCCAATTGTATTTTTCGAATTTACTTTTGTCTAGGGCGAGACGGACGGAGGCGCGACGATCAGCCCAGTAGTTTGCCCAGGCTTTAGACAGACAGGCGAGTGTAACTCAACGCGCGCTCGAGAGACAGAGAGAGAGAGAGAGTTTACTTGAATTTCGTATCTTTTTTTACAAATTTATTTTTTATACCGAATAACATGACGATATATGGAAACGTCGAACGTTCACGTTGCCGCAACTCGTGTAGTATATCATTAGATGAAAAGTTTATAAAATATATAATTTGACAGTACCTGTGATGATCATTAAATAAAATCCTTGACACTTAATTTTTAAAATGCAATTGCCACATTGTCAATGAGTCAAACATCTATAAAGACTAAAACGTCGGAAGTCGGAATTAGCAAAAAAGTCAATAAAATTTAATGAAAGAAAACACGCTGATATTTATTTTTTTTATACGGTCAAAGCACTAAAATATATAATAAACAATAAATCGATCTTCACAGGTGTTGGCAACGAAGGAAGCGCTGCAGCAGCGATTTTTCTATTCTTCCTGAATGCTTGCGAAACAAAGTACAAGATTAGTCTGCAAGTGCCGTAAATAAAAAGATCTGTACAAAAGAATTAAAAAAAGAAACTACAATTGCCAAAGAGCGAACGTTCATTTGTCTTTAAATATATGAGTCAATTAGCTACTTGTGTTCGGTGCGACGTTTTCAAATATATATACTTTTATTTCTTTTTGGAGGTCGTTCGAACGGAGTCTATAAGCCATGAGTGAAGGTTAAAAAAACTAGGGGCAAAAAAGTGTAAGCACTACGATTTCGCGATTTCGCGCGTGAGCATATATATCTATATATATTGTATTAAGCCTTAAAATGCAAGGATGCGAAACACGAGCGACGATGCAACCGAAAGCAAATGTTATAAATATATAAATAAATCTATTCATATACATAACGCGATTAAATGTAGCTATACATACATACAGAAATATATGCATGTAAACATGAGCAAGGACGAGAGAGAGAATACAAGAGTGTGAACAAACTAATGATAGTTCCAGAGCGATTTATATACAATATATATAAATTGAACAGGAAGGATGAAATAAATGACATGAACAAGAAAGCGAATGGGGTAGCGTACAAAGCATAGAAGACAAACTATAAATATATATATATAAATACACACATATATATAATATACAGACTCGAATAATTAAAGGAAAATGAAAGAAAGGAAAAATAAAAAGATATTGATTAAGGCAAACAAATGTGTAAATTATTAGCTAGACAAAAAAGAAAAAATATAGTTATAAATGTCAAAATAGTAGTAGATAATTCGTCGGCTCGACGCACGACCCTCGGAGCAGTAGAACAAAACGTGAATAGTCAGACGTTGCGCAAGAAACATTATATATAATAGTAGAGAAGTAGTATAGAAGGGAAGATATAATGTGTAATGTATAATATATAATATATAATATATAATATACAATATATAATAAATAATATATAATATATAAAATATAATATACAGAAAGTCCAGGAAAAATCGACTGCTTCGAGGCTCACGCGATATTCACCGACAGAGACTCGTGAGGATCTCTTGAATCCTGTGTAAAAATAGAAGGGCGTCCGGCAGAGCGAGAGTGGAAGGGGACAGAAAAAAAGGCAGAATATAGAGGGGTAATACGTGGGAGCCTTATAGTAAAACAGAGGCGAGCTCAGAGCTCAGACTTTGATCGGACTCGCGGGCTGCGTTGCACGCAGCGAGGCACGACGCAACCGATAGCCGTGTAAGGTGATAACTAGGTAAATAATTCAAATGCGGCTGGACACAAAGGTATATAAATATATATATATAAATATACATATACATATATATATATGTGTGTGTGTGTATATATGCGATTGGGCGTACGTACATGTTAGGTCTACTGTGGTAAGAGCCAATTATCGTAAGACACGCACACGTACATACGCGACAGTCGCGCGGGGAATTCGTTCGTAACTGCGCGAATACCAGCTAGATTAAGTTAGTGTTAGAGCTGCTCGGGAACAGACTGGAATTTGCAAGATTCATTGACGCTTGGTTTTCCGATCAGCAACGGACACGGCAATGGCATTTTTTTTAAAAAAATGCATTTTTCTTACTTCTTTTCGTAGCAAACATTGCTTTAAGCAATTCAAACTGTTTAGTTCCAACCAATTCGACATTTCCGAATTATCAATTTTCCTTTTCATCAACACATTTATTATATTTAAGTATTTTAACAGTATTCAAGTAGTACTTAAATCTATCAATTCATGTTACCTTTATCTTATTACTTACAGTTACATCTAAGTAGTTATTACCATACAAAAAATTGTTATTTCACGAAAAATTTTAAATTGTGTTTCATGCGTATATTAAAACATTTATCTGCTGTTTAACTAGTCTATTAATTTTTCTCATTTCATATTCATTTAAATTACTAGGAAAAAATTAGGAAAAAATTAAAAATAAACTTTGTTACTTCACTTATGAGACGAATTAACTGATTGAATCATCAAAATGCTTCCTAAAATAAGCATCAAATGTTCATAAAGTAAAAGTAAACACAAGTTAGAAAAGATTAAATCTTTGA
Organism: Eurytoma californica; assembly: GCA_035586675.1. NCBI lineage: Eukaryota > Metazoa > Arthropoda > Insecta > Hymenoptera > Eurytomidae > Eurytoma > Eurytoma californica. The sequence continues at coordinate 24,423,198 of JAXIUT010000037.1, read as the reverse complement.
TATAGTTTTCATTTGAAGTAAAAAAAGACGTAATTTTCATTCGCTAGAAAAGCATTACACTAATTAAGGTAGATTTTACCCCAACTACGCTAGTCAAATTAATGTCATTAATAAATTGTAATTACAAAAGCTTTTTTGTTCATTCTATATTTTTTGTATGGTAATTTTTAAATTATCATTAATTTGAAAGTTATTGGACAATACAAAAAGTAAAAGAAAAGAACATTTAAAATTTCTTTCGCTATTCATAGCTCCGTATGCAGTAATGTCAATGAAATAATTCGTTAGTTACGTACCACAACTCATATTTAAATAATAAGGAAATGAAAAAACATTTGCAATAAATGAAATAATTTTTTTTTTTAAATGACGACTGTTTTGACTAGTACATTTGGGGTGTTAGTTGAACTACCCTAATTAAAAACATTTACTTTTACATTTCAATAATTAGATCGATCAAATAAATTCGCATGTCGCAATGAATAATTAAAAAAAATGTAAACGAAATTATCATAGTGGAAAGTAAAGCTTAGATTCCAGACGGTGACTAGATTAATAAAGCACAAAAAGCATACACCAGTCAGTAGAGACATATTTGCAAAATGAAGTAAAAAATATTATCCCAAGAATCAGTGTCGCGTCGAAATGCGTTGTTAGACATTTCATCCTACCTTTCCGTTTTCTTTCGCCAGATCTTGGCTTTCGTGTACCTATACGGTCGACTAACTGTAAAAATCTCAACTCTGATGTGTATAAAAATATAAATTGGACACCTTTAAAAAACCTTCAACATAAGTACCATTTCTTTTTCATTATTTTATTTAAATCAGCATAAATAAATTTGAAAACTATAAACTATAAATTAAAGATTAATAATAAACAGATAACCCCGTTTATGTTTCTCGAGTAACATATTTAAAGATTTAATGAACATGCCACTAACGACCAAAACTAAACTATGAATTATAATAAGATTTTTTTAATACTTATTTTTAGAAGCAGCCGAGGCAAAGGTAAAAAAAGCATTTAAAGCCGTAGAGTTTTTTTACTTTATTCGCATTAGGATATAAACCGGTTAGGGTTAATCGAAACTTTTTATATTTCGTCACGCGAAGGCTTCGTTTTTACTTTTTATATAACTTGTTAAATTTTAAACTTTAATAAATGAATAAATTACGAGAAGCTAGATAAAAGCTCTATCACTGGAAAAACGGGAGAAGAAAATGTGATAAAAGTGAAAAATATTAATATAAGTATTTAATGATTTGAGTGAAACCCGTGGGATATTCGATGAAAAGGGATGTGCGTGCTAATATCTTACGTGTTGTAGTAGCTGTTTTTACTCGTTGTTAACTTAGTTGAAGTTTTTTATCAATAGTAGTTGGAAATTTCCACTTTTTTTATTAACTATAAATACTTCCAAGTAGTAATGAAATTTATCAGAATATTTTTGTATAATAAATTGCGATCGGTAGCAACCTAATTTTTGGTCATACATCATCCCGGTCATAAAAGAATACCACAGAATTTTAGTGTCGTACTTAATTTTTCAATAGAGTGACAAAAGTAATATCTATACCTGCTCCTCGTGATATTTATCAGGTAATGAAAAAAGATTATTCGAAGAATTAGGATCTTTCGCGCGTGTCCACAATGGCTGAAATACAATTAATTTCCACTTTCTTACTCGACTTCTTTCTCTCTCTTTCTCTCCCCTATAAAAATTCTTTTTAATTTATTTAAAAGTAAATTAGACAATCTGTCCGAAATAATCTAGTGAAAAAAATAAAAATTTGATATTTTTTTCTTGAAATATTTCAAGTAAATGACAATCTAAAGTAGGCTTTTAACATATAAGTAAAAAAGTTGGATTGTATGCCACTTAAAAACAACGATCATTACTAAAAGTTTTTTGGTAAAAATAAGCAACGAAAAAAGTCTCACAGGGTGAAATGTGAAAAATTGTCTATGGTCTAAGCATTGAAATGATTGTTCCATTTGAATTTGATTTAATTTGAATGTTGTCGGCGAAACAACGAAAGTGAAAGATATCTTATTTCGAAGCAGTTAATTAGAGTGTTACGGCGTTGTGAGAGAACTGGAGAGAAAGCGAGGAACAGGGAAACAGATAGAGGAGGGATCATCAAAAAGCGGCTTCGACGTCATTATGCACAGGCTTTTTGCACAGGCTCGCGCGTCTCCGGTGAGTTGCGTGAGAAACGGCAATCGAGATGCGCCGACCGTTGGTTATTACTTGCCGCGCCACACAGCCACACATATAGATATACGTAATGCGCACCATCAGAGGATACCAACACGAGCTAGCCCGGTGAACGCGACGGGAATTAGTCGTACGGGTAAGAAGTCACTGAACCAAGTTTTGCAATTTCTCAAACTGCACGCTACATGCTTATGAAACATTTTTCTCTTTTTACTTCTTATTTATTTCCTTCAATGCCGAAGTACGAGAAAACGAGAACTTTGTTCAGCTGGCTTTTTTCTTTCAGCAGTAGTAAATTTAATAAACTCGAACCACTGTTATCAACTATATCTAGCTAAATGGGACTGTGAGAGTACGGTATAGGTGAATTGCAAACTAGAATAGAACTGTAGCAGTGTACCAAGCATAATATAAGCAAATTAGTGAATAAATAATTTATAGATTTATAGATCATAGGACATATATAATTCAAGTGTACTCGTGATACAAGCAGAATCAACTGCAAATAATGCTATATCGGCAATACACTATTCATTTACTCATTTATTCATTTATTCATTTATTCATTTATTCATGTATTCATTTATTCACTTATTCCTTTTCCAGAACATCCGAAAAGATTGAAAAATTTACTTTCTATATCAAAGTTGTTTTATGATCGAGTAATTCGACTTATCACTCTCTCGACTTGTAAGCAGACTCTGTAATATAAATATGCGCAAGCATACCTGAGTAACGAAAGAAGGTAGCTGACAATTATAGATAATAAGAAATTTAAAAGAACGTCTGAACGTGTTTGAAGGCTTTTGTGCGGATAGTCCAGATAATGTAGTTGCAACTGCAACTACTTAAATTGCAATTAAATTTTATTGAAAATTGCCATTTAAAATGATTGGTATTTTTTCAAAAAGACGTCTATCGGACGGGAGAGACAAACCGAAAAAGAATTAGTAAAACAGTAACTAAGAATTCGCGCAAAATGCGCTTCGGTGTGTGAAATGTCGGCGCATTATGGTATTAGGAAAAAAATGATGAAAGAGCGTCCGAGGCTTGGTAGATTAATTAACCGTAGCAGAGTCGAGGAGGAAAAAGAGGGAAAAAGAGGGAAAAGGGGAGAAAAAGAAAGAATAAAGAGACGTAGGTAGGAGACAGACGAGAAAAGAGATGCGCTCGAGGCTCGCAATACACTGTGTTATAAATAAAAATACGTTAGGTCTTAAGCTGATAAAACGAGCGGTTAGCCTGTTAGGGAAGTCAGGAGAAAAAGAAAAAGGTGCGGCTAGCTTATCGGTGCTCCAAGCCTCCCGCGAATAAAAGAAGAAAGGAGGCGAAAGGAGGTTATTTGTTTCTAGGTAACACACATGTATATACGACATACGCTTAAACACGTTATGGAAGCACACATAAAACGAACACAGTTATAGACACAGATTACATACACGAATCACAGGTAGACGAAAAAGTAAGAAAAAGAAAAGAAGGCGAAAAACACATTGACACTCCACACGTGCACGTACGCGCGTGTGCGCGCAGAAGAAAATCTTTTCAATACTTAAGCGTGTATGCGAGAGGAACACGAATGACGATGACACATATTAACATATTATATTGATTCGATATATTAATTACGATGAGAAACGCTGTCACCTTGTAATTAATGTATTGCAATTAATATATTAGTGAATTAAATGTAGTATGTTAGTATATTATACGTATAGAGAATAAAACAAGAAAGAAATAAAAGAAAAAATAAACTAAAGTAAATCGAAGCTAGAAGGTGAGTCATGAAAATAAGAGTAATTTGATGAAATAAAACGAAGCGTCCGATTTGTACAACCTAGGTACAGATTACCCGACGTTCCTTTGTTTTCACGTAGGTACTTCGTATGAACGATATTTTATAAGCACGAGTCCAGGGCGTTTAGCCGATTTTTATATATATATATTTTTAATGACTATCAGTATAAATATATTTGTAATGTGCATTTTTTCATGTTTTCTTTATTGAGATTTTGTAAAGTAGGTTTAGTTACCGACTGAGTAAACTACTGTAAAAGTAAGCTTTTATTACTTGTAATCGTTCATTCACTCATCTATCTGTTTAATCATTCAATTTTCTTCTATATTTTTATTTTATATTTTTTTTTCAAACTTTCAAATTATTGTTATTAAAATTTACTCTGTCATGCATTTTATTTTAATGGGATGTCATTTGTGTGATTATTAACTGATTACACAAGTTATTATTTTATGTATAATATAATAATAAATCTTTTAAATTTTGTTTGTCTATAGTCTGTGTATTTATACATATTTTCAATTTTCAATTTATTATCATTTCAATGTAACGAATAACGAGAAGCAAGATTTTGAATAAAATCAAGGACGCGAGCTTGTTTGAATTTGAATGAATTTTTGTAAATTTTCTATACGTCCTCAAAAATGGAAAAATGTGTAAAGGAAAGCAATATATTCATTTGCAAATAATGTAAATAAAAAATGATGAATATTTGCACGATGTTACTCATTTAATAAATTTCACATTTTCAAACTGATGAAAGAGTAATAATTTGCCGTAGTAAGGAATGTTGAAAAAGTTAATACTTGATACGTGACGAACAGTAGCAGTTGATAATGGCTGTGACGATAATTTAAAATAAAAATACTTTTGCGGATTTTACAAAAATTTACTCAGTCGGTAATGTCGACTAAATTCGCTACAAATGAAAATGATCAATTTGTTGAAATCTTCAAATTTTACCAATATTATAATATTTGAAAAAATAAAATGACTAACGCTGATCGCTCGCTTAAAAAAGGAAAAGAACAAAATTTGTTATTTTTTTTAGGCAAGTTTGGCTTAAAAAGCTCAGTTGCCAAAAAGTGCAACTCGTTGTTCTGGATGACCTGGCATATCACACTTTCCACCGTACGTTATAAGGAGTTAGGTGCCTTTTCCCGTTGACGGCGCACTCGAAAATCTAGACAACGGCAAGAACAGCACTTGAGCGTTTTTCTCAGACAATGAGCCGCAATGAGCCGCAATGAGCCGCAATGAGCGAAAGATCAATCGAAATAATCAAAAAAGAAAATGTAATGAAATCTAGCTACGCAGGAGTCTTGTTAAGTAATCTTGAATGTCCAAGCTTCGTTATCGAAATTTTGTTCACGGAAGGAAAAAGGCTGCAGTAAATAGGGAGAAAAAATGAAAAGTTAGTAGGTGACTAATATTGTTTTAACGTCGGCGAGGCGCTGAGAGACTTCCAAGGGACGCCCGGCTCTCGAGTAGGCGAGTCGAGCCGAGAGATACACTTGCGAGCGCGCGGTTCACTTTAGATTTTAGCGCAAAAAGTGAAAAATGCGCGAAGCGAGGAAGGGCGCGCCGAGCTCTTCATACGAAATCAAACGGGAGGCTGATGTGCTCGGCACAACTCCCAATCAAAGGAATCCAAAAGAAACAATCAAAACTCAATACGCGGCTGCGCCTTTCCTCGCTCTCCCCCGTGTGTAGGCGCTAGCAGAGCGAAACATGCGTTCACATTCAAAATAATTATCCACACCTGCGTTTCTGACTAGGCGAGGAGCGCGAGATAAGGACACACGCGACACGCGAAAGCAAAGAAGTATATATATATAAACAAAAGTTAATAATAAATTGGCGCCCGAGCCATGTGGTATATATAAAAAAATACATACACATCCTAGTTAGAGAATAAAAAAAGGCGAGAGGAAAGGAGCGAACGAGTGCAACGAGAAACAAAATAGCGTAGCGAGTATAAAAAATAATTGATTTAGACAACGCGCGCCCCGGTACCTGCTCCGGTGGCGCGTCGCGCAAAAGTGTGAACGTCGTGCTTTCGGAAAGGGAATGTGCGTAAGACTGTGTGTGCGGGAGAGATCGAAAACAACAAAAAACATGTATGATATTATACATATGCATAACATAGCGTAAAAAGTATATTATAAATAACGAACGATGAATATAAATATATATAAATACTATACAAAAAAGTAAACAAATTATAAATATGAAGGAAGTATATAAACGAGGACACAGGATAAAAAAAACAACCGTTAGATGTAAGAACATAAGATATTATTATTATGATGTATGGTTGGTTTATAATGTAAAATATATTATAGAAAATGTAACCGAGTTTCATCATTTAATTCCTTCTTTCCTAATATGAGCAAAACTTTTATCTTTCACTAATCCAAATAACTTAACAATCTTTTTTTCTTAACTGAATTCATCACAAGGTAAGTGCAACATTTAGTATGTTAACGTAAAAAAACAAGTAAAGTTATTAGGCAGTAACGTAAGTTAGGGGAGAAAAAATGAAGAAAGAATGCCGTTGTAGAGTAGTCAGGGGAAACGAAGCTCGCGTAATCAAGCGAGATTCAGCTTTGATCAAAGAGCCTTCGAGCATGAAATAGCGCCAATAGCGCCAGTTGCCGGACAAATATGACGCACTGGTCGCAGGATCACAGCGCCCCCCGAATAATTACCGCCTCTGTCACCGTTTTACACTTCGCCCAGGCTCTTGGCACTTGAAGCGCGGCTCATTTTCCGAAATACCGTGTACTTGCCTCTGTCTAGTCGACTGCTTTTACGCGCTTAACCGTCATTTAAACTGCTTGTCTCGCAGCACTTCTGAATCGTCTGTAATAATTAATGAATAATAAATTTATAAATAAGAAATTAAATAAAAAAGCTAAATAAACGCATACTGTCAGACTGCCAGAGTATTTATTTATCATTTTATTAGGCTCATCGATTAACGACAATTTTTTCACATCTTCTAATGTCATAAAGAGTCGCTTTTAATGTATTATAAAAGTACCATCTAAATATCGAGGCCATTCATTTGTCCGGTGATTTATTAATTCCATTAGAGAGAAAGAAGTGCAGAATAATCTAATAAAAGTGGGGTCACTTCATAACAACAAGATAATTCCACTGCCTTTATTATCGATCAAATATCAGATCCCTATATAACCAAATCCGCGCTCAGCTTTTACAGCTGAGACATAAAACGTGCAATTATTTATAAGTTATACGTTACAATAAAAAGTTTTAAAAAAATGGAGAAAAACGGAAGCCACGTAGCGCTTTATTGACTAATAAAATAAAAAGCGTTAAAAATAAATTGTTATCGACCGTATCCAGGCTTTTTACGCGAGGCTGCGGCACTAATACGGCCATACATAAAAGCAGGATCGAGGAAGGACCAGAGGAAGGGAAAAAGGAGGAGCAGCCCCCTGGCCTGAAAGAGGCGCGTGCGACAGAGCTAGAAAGCCCCATTAGCCCCGGAGCGGAGAAGCCGCGGAGGACGTCGTCGGGGGTGGCGGCAGTGCGCGACCAGCTCGACCCCGGGCCATGAGGCATAAACTACAATTAGCGCTAATCCGCGTGACACGGCCCCGCCGGCCTTTGCGCATATTAGAGTATTAGCACCGTGACCTCCGCGAGGGCCGCCACCGTGTGTCACGTTCAAAAAAAACCTGGCCCGGATGCACCGACGCACCTCATTATCAGCAATTGCATTTACTCAACCATCGTCAAAAATATTCACATTTTCGATTTGCCTAATGCTGTGAGTTCGAAACAAATCTGCAACATTCGTCACTTATCTATTTCCGAGGTAAGCATAGAATTACTGAGAGTAACCGAGGTCCATGGAAAGAATGTAATACCGAATACCGGACTCGGTCTAAGCAAAAATGGAAAGAGTCTCATTACTTAAGTTCCGTATAATTCTTGTAGCAAAGTACTCGTTTAATTAAGTTAATTACAAGTCCGCTAACAGCCGCTACCTCGGCCACTACGGCTGCCGGCGTTAAGCTCGCTTCTCCGATTGTGGATTTTTTCTCCTCTCCGGCTCTCCCCTTTATCCGTGCAGTGCTCGTTTAAAGCGCCTCTTCTTCCGCCGTACGTGACACTTAAATTTTTGATAAAGAATTTTTAATGCCTTGTGAACCTCAAATATATTTACTCAATTCACACTGTCAAACGGTGAAAAAACACTCAAGAGTATTAAGTATGCATAACAACAGCAATTAATTTTGAATAGATAGGTATTCATAAAAATTCATCCAAATTTACGTGCGTGCGCCCAGCCACGAGGTCGTTCCATTTAAACGATGGCAAATGAAACATTCAAATAACCGAATGAGAGAATTTTCAATCTTTTATATCACATTTCGCAATTTACATTTTTACATTTTACAGGTAAAAACTCAACTAAAAAAGAACATGCAAAAACAATAATTTATCCGTTTACTGATATTTATATATATCTTACAGTAATTGCCGGAATGATGGCGAGAGTATCGCCGTCAGCGTACAATTAGCAAACATGAAAATACATTGCGAGCACATAATGCCCGTTGCATTTTTAAAGCTGGGAGCCGCGTAAATGGAGAACAATGCCTTTTCATTTCATTTTTGCTAACCCGCGCGCCTCGTCGAATTGCATAATAATGACATTTAAATAATACCGCTCCCTGCACTCATTCCAAATTATGCCGTCGCTGATATTCTCGAAATACACGGAAAATCAGTTCGCCAACAATAATTTTCCAGAAAAAATCTCGCAATTGGGATTGTGCGAAACATTTATGCGAGCAAACTACACTGAAAGAATTTTTCGTAAAAATAGCGGGAAAAATCGTAATCTTGGGACGATTTGCCATCTTGGAAATTTTAATGGGAAATTTTACGTTCAGCTTGCACGATACGAAAAGCTTCCTAATTTTTACGGGAACATCACCGTAATTTTTACGAGAAAATTCTTTAGGTGTACTGTTTAGGTGTAGCTCTCTAGCTGCATCGTGAAAGTGAAAATTACATTGTGCTGTAAAAATGCTACTTATCGCGAGCGATCTGGGATAGTACCTCGGCTGGCCGCACCTCGGGAAAAAGTGTGTACGGCCGGGAAATACGAACTCCGCGGACGGAGCCATGAAGAGGAAATGATGACTGATATAGACAGATAGGCATAAATCAGAGCTTGCTAAAGGGGAGGGTGTAACATAGCATACGGCGCTCGGATATACAGAATAAAAGCATAAGCATCAGTGCTTACTCTCTAAAGTTGAATTAGTGAAAAGCCACTAATTCATAGTGACTATGCACTAATTTGAATAGTGCAAATTGCT
>JAXIUT010000037.1:24383790-24400001 GCA_035586675.1 Eurytoma californica | reverse complement strand
GAAATCTCTGTCGGTCGCCAAATTGACACTGACCATCGACTTCCAACTGTCCGAGGCTATAGGTGTGATTTTTTTTTAATAATTATTAGTAATGATTTTTTTTTATTTAATTAATTACTGATAATTTTTTATATTTTCTGCTATCTTTTTTTTATATTTTCCAATATTTATTGTCGCAATTTAGACAATTATCTGAAAATATCAGAGATCATCAGAGAATTTAAAATAAAAATATAAAAAATTAGCAGAAAATGAACAGAAATTTCATTTATTTGCTATTCTGTATGAATTTTGACTATTTATTATATAATATCAGAAAATAACAGAATAACAGAACGGACGATTATTATTAATAAGTGCAATTGATAATAATTATAGCAATACAATTAATATTACATTATATATTATCAAACACTAATGAATGTACTTTTGTAACTTAGCAATATTTAGAAATTATAGTGAAAAATGCTACTGTTACATAAAAATAGTTTTTATTAACGTTGTAAAAAATGATTATTATAAATTAATAATTAATATTAATGGTTTTTCTTATTCTTGGATATTTTCTCGTATTCGCGTATTCTTTTGTTATTTTTTTATATTTTCTGATAATTAGTCCAAATTTAGACCATTAATTTCAGAAATTATCAGAAGATTAGAATTAATAATAGTTTATTATATTAGTAATACTTTTTATGTTACATTGTATATATTATCAAACATTATTTGATACTGTATGCATAAAAAATGTTATAAAAATTAAATATTTTATTACTCTTAGTTATTTTCTGTTACTTTTTGTTATTTATTAATATAATTTCTAATTAATATACTTTCTAATTAATTTAACTAACTAATTACTTTATAATTAATATAATTAATATACTTTCTGAAATTTTTTTGATATTTTCTGATAATTTCTGGTATTTTTAAGTAGTTTCAAATCATACGAATAATTTAAAATATAAAAAATATCTGCAAATGTCAGAAAATGTCGTAAAATATCTTGTAAATAACAAACATTTTTTTCCGCCAAGGGTGGTTAAAATTTTTTTAATTTGGTTTTAATTGCAGCTAAAGCGTTGGCGGGAAAAGACACTTTGTTTTACGCGAGCGAGACAATAGCAAGGATTACTCAGCCGAACGTCACGATAGACGCGCAGAACAAAAGGCCGGACTACAAGCGAATATCTACGACATTCCTCAGTCGTCCCGAGCCCGAGGAGGTGGCCTTGTGGATCATAATCTTGTCAGTATTATTAGGAATAGTTTTGTTGCTGCTGATAGTACTGGTGCTTTACAAATTAGGATTTTTCAATCGAAAAGAGGCGGAGGACTTGGATGCCTTGAAGTCCAAAGAAGAAGTGCGTACACTTATCCAGAAATTAAGTGGGAACATTTTTCGAGTCTATTTTACAATTAAATTTGTTTTTTGTTCTAGATTCAACTGAAAGACGAAGGCAACGACAATAGAGCTGTCGCAGTATCCGAATGAACAAGAAAGACAATACCTAGTAATATTAAAAAATAATTTTTAATGAAGATTTTTTTAAATATATACTTAATGTTTTTTTACTGAAGATTTTATGTGTAATATAGATATAGATATAGATATAGATTTAATGAAAAAGTAGGTTTGCATTTAATATTACTTGCTCATGACAGTACAAGTGATATATTGAATAATTTAAAGGTTCTCTCTTTAAATGTGATGAAATATTTATTATTAATAATTAATTTACTTAAATAGTAAAGTAAAGAAGTTATATAATAAGTTTTACTTTAATTAGAAATAGTTATGACTTATTATGTAAGTACCTATTAAAATTCATATTTTAAAATTCAGATTTTATAAAAAAAAAATAAAATTTAGATAAAATAAAAATCTTTACATATATACATTTGTAAATAGGCACTAGGAAATAGTTCTAAAAATAATTAAATTAATAAATAAGTGCAATGGAAAAATTCAATTTTTTTTATTAAATTATGCTGTATACCTTATATGGAGAAGGTATCCACTTGATGAATTATTGATTAAATTAATAATAATTACATTATTACTTAATTTTTAAAAGTCTTTCTGAGCCAAAATACAAAACTTCAAAATTAAGAGCTTAGTTTTTTCAAATCTTATTTTAATTTTGTGACTGTAAAAATCAATTAGTTGTATAGAAGAAAGATTAATGAAAAAAGATACAAATCTTATATTACATTATGATACAAATGTTACTATTTACATTCTTCCAAGGAATCTCGATTTCACACTTTATTTTCACGAAAAAATTCTTAATTATTATAGTTTTTATAATAGTTTAAACTAAACTGAAAATTATACTTTATCCTTCAACCAAGCATAATTGTTTACACTATCAAAATTTTACTGACATAATTATTTTAAACTATCTAACTTCCTAATCAATTAATGAAAAAACAATTCTTGAGAAAAATATGAAACACGGAATTTAGTTTATGGTGTTTAAGAAAAACTATTTTTATAATTGAAATATTAAAGAATTTTTTAAATTCATTGTAAATTAAAATTTATGTTTCTTGATTAACTTTGATCTAAGTTTATAATTTCAACTTGTGAAAATTTTTTTAAATTATTTCAGTTTTTAAAATAGTTGTACTTTTCTTTATCAAGGCCCAGTCTTCTAATATTTCTGATTCATTTAGCATATACACGATATAGGGTCCAGTAACGGTTACAGCCCTTCTCCTTGAATTTTTTTTTCTTCTGCGACCATTTGATAACCATAATAAATCTGTGTTAATATCACTATTATTTCTGTCTTCTTCTAATCTACGAATCTTTTCTTGCAGATCTCCCTGTATGTCATCCCACAAGAGTCCCTTCTCACTGTCTAAATTTTGAGCTGCTGCTAATTCTTCAGATCTGTATAAATTACTAATATTTTCTAATCTGAACTTCTTTAAAATTTCTGCAACAGCTTCTTTGGTTTTCATAATTTCTCTCAAGCGTTCTACGTGTTTTAAATATTCTTCCGACTTTTCCGCCCTTATTTCTATTAAATTTTTTTCCACTTGCGCAATTTTTTCTTCGTATATTCTAGAAATTAGCTATTTGTATTAAATTAACTGTTTCATACTTTAACATTTATAGAATAGGTAGATTTTTACTTACTTTTCTCTTAACAAATAGAACTGCCTTTCCAAATCGCTTAAATTATCTAAACACTCTGTCCTGCGCCTTTCACATTCTTCCTCATCCATTTCAGAAGAATCATCGCTATCACTGTGTTCTTCGCTACTTTCAGATGATGAAGAAGTGGCATTGCTGTCATTACTAACGTGAGACATTTCATCTCCTTCCATTTCAGATTCATCTTTCATACTGTTGGACATCTACAATCACATAAAATTAGAGACTATATTACTGAAGATGTGTACAATAAATTATTAATAAATTTAATTATTTAAATTTTGAAGTTGAAAAATAATGAAACAAAAAGACTATAAACTCTTAAACTCAGCTAATAAAACTGACTTAACCTAAAAAATTATATTTTATCGCTTATATCTTTACTTTCCTTGCAAAATAAAGGAAATAAATTTCCTTAAATTGATTTACAAGTTTAAAAAATTGTATTATTTACATATATAATTGTATAATACCTTAAAACATCAAACTTATACTGAAAAAAATATCACAAAGCTCACGAGAGGTTAGAATACATTTCGTTAAAAATCGAGATTAAACTACGAAATTTAACAGAAGTAGGTATAGATATCTAACAAACCAAACTCACTCTAATGTTAACTTCCACCCAAGTAGGAGGCTGCTCCTAAGCCATTCAAAAAAAAGTCTCAACTAAAAATAATTGCCAGATCGACTATATTTACACCTCCGCGCAGTGATAACCGCAAACCGCCAGTCCAGCGCCAGAAATCCTGTACGCGATACAGTGACAAGTGGCTACGCAGGCAATAATCAGGCAGTATAGTATAGCCTGGAATCCGACCGAGCCAATTCATCGCCGTTTCTTGACGGTCTTGGAAGTATAAGTCAGTTTTAAGTCGATCTTAAGTCAGTTCGCGAAGAGAAAATATAGGTGTCTAACCTCGAAAAAAAATTGACGCTATACACCTCGATGATAGTCAAAGTAGTAGAAGCCAAAAAATGAAGTCAGTGAAGTTAATGATCAAAGTACAGCTCCTCGAAGGGGCGTTGAGAAGCTAAGCATCAGCGGGAGTCTATCTACATCTTTATACACAGATACAGTTGTGTGACCAAATCGGGGATCCGCCATTTACACAGGACCGCGAGCGGGAATTTCAGAAATGATAATTTTTTATTTTTTATTAAATTGTGTTTGAAATTATAATTATTTTTACTATTCAAGCTATAAGTAAGTGAAACGTTAGTCTTACTAACGTTTACCTACATGTATCTTATTATACCCATTTATACAAATGGGTATAATAAGATACATATAGATAAACATTTTGCATATTAATTATACATACCCAATACTTAGATAAAGCAAATTTTTTGGTTTAAACTGGTTTTTGTGACGACAATTTATACTCACTCAAAATATTGAACAAAAATTTGTTAATTATTTTTGATTATTATTTTTAAATTTGTAAATTTCTTACTCACATTTAGGACAAATGATACAAAATGTACGAGTTAGACAAAAACGTGATGCAAAGAGCAGGGCCACAGGGTGATTATTTATACTACATCATTATCTTTTTCTTACACCCTATTTTATTATCCAATAATTTAAAAAAAGATAATCACTAACGGATGTTCGTAAAATCAGGCGTAAAGTACGTAACTCAGTACACGTAACTCGACGGTCACTCCGGGTCGGCGTTACCCAACAGCCGTTACAGGGCTCACATCATCACAGCTCGCGGCCGCGGCCCCGTGTCTGGACAGTATCTATCCGGCGGGTCGTCGTGTTGGTGCACCGGAGGTGGTAAATCGCTCGCGCTTAGTGAGAGAGAGAGAGAGAGGGAGCATCGCTCCTCGGCCGGTGATCGCGAGGTGCGTGTGCGCGAGCAGCAGCAGCAGCAGCATCACCACCACCACCGGACGACCGTACCCCAGGAACCGCCGCCGCCGCCGTCGACGTATTCCGGATGCCCCGCTACTAGTGCGACCCCCCCACCCCTCCTCCCGATGGCCCGGAGGATGCGCGAGAGCAGCCGCCGCCGATGATAAGGAGAGTCGCCCGTCGTCGATGCTACTTGGTGAGTCGAGAGAGAGCCCGGGGCGCGGCCCGCCCCCCGACGACGTGGGCAGCCGCGCCCTGCCCTCGCGACGTGTCCCCTCCCCCGACGGCCGGAGCAGCGCGTGGGAGCGAGAGAGAGTGAGAGAGAGAGGGGAGGAGGGCGCCGATGACACACGCAGCAGCCACTTAACCTCCTCGCCGGCCCTCCTCCTCTCCCTGGAATGTTTGGAGTCGGTGGTGGGTGTCCCCGGGCCCGGGCGACACTCTCTCCTCCTCCATAGGCAGGTGTGTTGCTCCGGGTGGTGAGAGAGGGATGAGGTCGCAACGCATTCCGTGGGACACGTTGAGTTTGTAAACAGGAAGCTACCACTGCGGAGGAGGATACACACCCACTCGTGAAATCAATTGTGCATTTAGCCCAACATTGTTCTCTTGTGTTTCTTTATATCGTGTGGGCGCAGCGAAGGTCACACCGCTCCGGTGTATACTGGAAAAGCACGCTCGTGCAATAGGCAGTGCAGTAGGTCTTGTGTCACTTGCGGGTCGTTCAATGATTTTGGGGGAGAGCCTAGCCGCACACCTGTCGCATTGTTATGAAAGATATTTTGGCAACATAAACTTATTCGACTTCAATGACAACTGTTGAAGGAAGGAAGAAAGATAGATCTGTGAGATTGATAAGAGTTTTTTTACCACATACTCGAGGGAGATGGATATCGGTATTTCTTTAGCAAACTAAGTGAAAAAGAAACTTAAATATTTGCATAACATGAAATGAAATCTTATAAATGAAAGCTAATATAGATTTCTTGATTTTGTTTGATATCAAGTGAATTATTGCTCACTATTCCTCCTGCTTTTAAAGATCGTGAAATAAGATTATAGTTTTTTTTTTGGATATTTCAAATTCAAACGATGTCGAAATAATATTTCTCAGTTGCTGTGAAACTTGATTCTGTTTAGATTGTGACATCCAAGGGAATGCAATATGCATGTCAATGTGTTAGAGCAGCTGAATGATCTTGAGTGAGAGACAGAAAAAAGCTACAGGTTTCTTATTAATAGAAAAATCAATAATGAGATAAGCTAATAACCAAGAATTTTTAATATGTTCATCTAGGTGCCAACTGCGTAGGAAGTCTGCCAGTAGGATGGGCAAGCTCTTGTCAAAGATCTTTGGCAACAAGGAGATGCGCATTCTGATGCTGGGCTTAGATGCAGCCGGCAAGACGAGTATCCTTTTTTTATCAGTGTCAGGGTACAGAAAATAACGCATCAGGCGTTCATCAAAAGTCATGTATTAAAGTCTATTTTTAAACTCTTTGATCTCAACTGCTGAGTTCAAAAGAGGCATATTATCATCTCGTGCCTACCTTTTATAAATCCACAGTTTAATCCACATTAAAATTTTACAATAAAGTACTTTTAATGTATCAAGTTTTTCAATTGCCGTAAAAATAATGTTAATGTAATACTAAAAGGAAATTTTGAAATAGCTCTTTATAATTCTAAAATTAAAAGTATTGTAAACTGTAAAAGGACATTTTTTTAAATAAACTGTAAGGAAATTTTTTTAAATAAACTGTAAGGACAGTTTTTTAAATAAACTGTCTTTCACAATTTTTCTATCAAAATAAAAGTAAAATGTTTATTGTATAATTCATTTGCTCAAATTATGATGTAGTACAAGAATCTAAATTAATTGAATGAAGTATTACTGTTACTTTTTGTGTACTTAAATGACTTGTTAACTGGCAAGATACTGCAGGCTTATCTATCCTCCTACGCTTTTACGTTTACATTATAGATAATTCAACTTGAAGCATTAGTGTATTGATCAACACATTGACAGAGCAGAGTTGTGTAGAAAAAAATGACAAATAAAATGATTATTTCACAGATTGTGTTAATAAGATAATAAGAATTCTTAATGGTTAAATAAAATAGTCAAATTTTTTAATTTCAATTCAACATCTTTCTCTCACAATTTGCAAAGTAAGGCTTTGTAAGAACTTCTTTAATGAACAATTAACAGTATTATTCCTTAATTAAATGTAATAGCCATTCTGTATAAACTCAAATTAGGACAGTCAGTGACAACCATACCAACTGTGGGTTTCAATGTAGAAACCGTCACGTATAAAAATGTCAAATTCAATGTATGGGTAAGTAAAGTTTTTTCAATTTAAGAAAAAAAAATAATGTAAGCAAATTATTTAGCAAGTTTAGAGATAATATGAAATTGTAAAATTTAAGAAAATTAAAATTAAATTAATAGTAAAATTGTTTTCATCATTCCAGGATGTAGGTGGTCAAGATAAAATACGGCCACTGTGGCGTCATTACTACACTGGCACGCAAGGACTAATTTTTGTAGTCGACTGTGCGGACAGGGATAGAATTGATGAAGCACGTCAGGAACTGCATCGAATCATAAACGATAGAGAAATGCGAGATGCCATTATTCTTATTTTTGCCAATAAACAGGATCTTCCAGATGGTAAGAAAGATACATTATAAATAATTCAGAGAAATTTAATAATATGTGTTCTGTTTTCAAAATTATTTTTATAAACAGTGGTAAACGCTTTGTTCTCTTTATTTTTAAACACTTGTCGACTAGTTAAACAATATCTGCGCTCTGCATACATATAAAAAGAACATTTGGTTTTATTTTATCTGTGAGTCAAGCTCTTTGTTACAGAAAATTTGAAGCATTATAGTTTAAAATAGAACAGTTAAACAAAGAGTATTTAGAGCAGATTACAATATAAAAAAATAGTTTTTATTGATAAATAAGAAATTTACAAAAAATTGTACCAATTCACGGGATTTATAAAAATTTTATAATTAACTGTGAAATATGTAAAAAGAAATTCGTTTAAATAAATCTCACTTAAAAATCACTAGTACGTTACTCATCACATCTTTTTTATCATCAACAGCTATGAAGCCGCACGAGATCCAAGAGAAACTCGGTCTGACGCGAATACGAGATCGGAACTGGTATGTCCAGCCGTCTTGCGCCACAACGGGCGACGGACTGTACGAGGGTCTCACGTGGCTTACCAGCAACCACAAGTTATGAGCGAGTGGCTAGCGCACCGCCGTTTCCCTCGAAGCATTTCCATCGCCGCGCTGCAGGACATGTGTATATTAAAAGGAACGAAGTAGCGCGACCGCCCCGCACAGCACAGCGAAGAAATAATAAACGAGGAAGCAGGGACGACGCTCGGCTCTGCCGGGGATCGCGAGGAGACAAATTCGTAGAAAAAAAGAAAATAAGTGAGAGGCGACGGGAGAGTGAAAGTGAACGAATGATGCGCGGAGGACAGTGTGGTCTTTTTTCTCATAGTTTTGAAAGCAAACAAGCATAGCCGTTAGTTTGGTAGAAGCATACATTTTTTTTTCTTCGATCGAGTAAATCATTGAGAGAGGGTTAATCCGGAAGACGAAGGGTGTAAAAAAAAGGGGGGGTAGAGCTGAAACTAACGGAGGCTAGCATAAGAAAAAAATTAGTTAATACTGCTTGATATATATACATTTCTCTCCTTTATAAAGTTCAAAAATTCTTTGGACGTTCTAAAAAAAAATCTTGTAATAAAATGGAAAATAAGATAGCGCGAGGTTTAAACGTCCGGTATGAATCTGCTTTTAGCTTTTGTACATGCATTTTCTTTTTTGTACCTCGTATCAATGATGATGAGCGAAATCATTTGAATTAACATCGAGTGTATGATTGTAAGATACAAATTTTACATAGAAACTCGTGACCATATTTTATCAAACACTTCCACGTACTTGTTATAAAAGGGGGAAAAAGGAACAGACCATACACAGGAAACTAGAGATTATTTTTATGTGTCATTCGTCAAAACAAAGATGTTCATAAATAGAAATATGAACACTTACGAAAAACCAAGATGTATAAAAAATCGTTTGTTTCATAGTTCTTAAGGATTGTCACTTGTACGGCTCAAACGGTCTTCAAATTTTGGTTATGTAAAGTAAAAAGCTGGAATTTCAAATTTATGTTCACTGACGCAAAATAAGCAATCAAATTTGAGTTGGAAAAATTCTCGTGCAGCAAAGATTAAGCTTTTAATTTTCTTTCGAAGTCACAAATTTAAAATGTAAACTCGCTAATGAAGCGTGCTTTTAAGAATAAATTAATTAGCAAAGTAATTTTTAATTTCAGCTTTTCGATTTTAATTTAATCACAATTTGAAGATTGTTTTTGTACATTGATGAGAGTGATTATAAAGAGAAAAAAAAGTAATATACAAGCAAATTAAACAAAATGATAGGCTAAAAAGTAATAATAATTACGAGTAACCATCGTAAAGGGGCTTATTTATTTTTCATTAACAACGTTACTAGCTCATGGTACCAGTCGCAATTTGCGCATCGGGCAGACTGACGAGTAGTCGTAGCTATGTTTTAGTTTAGTTTCATCCCCAAATGAAATACTCGTCGAGTCTCCTCCGATAGTCAAGATTAAATAAAAGAATAAAAAAAAAAGTAAATAATATAAATAAAAAGACTTTTCTCTCTGACGAGGTAATTGTGCCGAGTGTTAATTTTAATAATCGAAAATAAGGAGGATGCAAAAAAAAAAATGGAACTAATCCACGTCGATATAAGCACCAAATGAGGAAAACGCTAACGTAGAAAAGTGTAGGTTTTCTGCGACTGTCAATAATTTTTTTATCTCATATATATTCTTCGTTACGTACAGCAAACGTGTTCAACACTTAACATTTATCGTCAAAGGGGGTAGATATAGTTTAACGTGAAGGATCTAAATAATTTTTTTAAGGGAATAAAGCGTTATAAATCTTAGGAATATTAAATGTTATCGGGGAAAATTTATTATTTTAAATATTTTATCGAGACTTTCAAAGCGTTTGAAAGTAGTCTTGCAATGAATCATTAGTTCATTAGAAAAAAAAAATTATTGTTAGATTAAATTAACAATGTCACTATCATTTACTGCGATTAAAATATTATTGCTATTATTATTAATGCTTTTATCGTTTACGGATTAACAAAACTCTGAGGTGTGTTTTTACAAAGTGAAAAAGTAACAAAAATTCTGTCGATCTTCATCGATGTACGGTTTCGTAGAAACGCTAAAATGGAGCGAAAACAAAACAAAATAAAAAGTTACTGATGATTCATCGAAAAATACTGTATGTACCCCTTTAAAAAAAAAAAAAAAACGAAAAAATTTCGTAATAATGATCGAGTTTACATTCCACGATTAATACGAGCTCACTGATCGACGCGACTGCGTGCGCCAGGAATTTGAAATTAAATCACAGGAAAGGAGAGGAGCAAGCGGAAGAACAATGTAATTCTCTTTGCGTTGATTCGAACTGATCAATTAAATACTTAAAAAAAAACTTCCTTGCAAGAAGTTTGACTATTTAAGAAGAGGCGATCGATTAATTTATTAAAGTTGATTGGGATTCTCTTTCTTTTTTTTCAACGTATGTATTATATAAATATTGTAAAAGTATATGAATTTTATATATATAGCGATCGTCGTACTATGTATGAAAGCTTTTTTTTTTAAGGAATAAAAATTTTGAAGCAGTATGTCGGAGGCACAAAGGCGGGAAATCGTTGAAAGATTCATTTCGAATTTTTTTTTTCTTTTTTCGTTGAGGAGAATTGTTTATCATTGAAAATGCACTAACGTTTTCTGTATTTATGAAAATATCAGGAAAAAAAAAGATACGCAAGATTTATTCTGTACTTAACTTTTATACATGAAAAAGTGAACTACATTAAACTTTGTAATGTAAAATATAATAAATATTAAAGAAGAAGGAAGGAAGGTTAAATTTTTTTGTGTATAAAAGTCGTCACGAAATTCTCTTGTGTGTTCATTTGCACATCTCTTTGTAAAATATTTTCAGAACTACAGTGAGTGTTTGAATGAGAAAAATTGATCAACATCGATTTTTTATCTGAACAATGCTAAAAAAAAGTACCTTCGTAGCTAAACAAACTTGATGTTATTGTTTATTCAATTCGTACTCTACTAACCTGGATCGGAAATTTTTTGTTCTTTTTTTATAGTCACTTCTTTTTTTATTTAAAACGAAAAATCGACAAAACTAAATATATACATAAAAAAAAAATTAATGTGATTGGAATTGTAGTAAAATATACTTTTTATACGTACTTTATTGCGGTTAACGATGTAAAATATCGAACGATTACGTTGTAATAAAAGTCAGCTACTTTTGCGCAAGTAATTAATTAACTAATTGCATTAAAACGATTAACTTATAAAAACAAACGCATCGACAGCCAACTCAATAAAACTACATTATATCATTTTGTAAAAAAAAAAAAAATATAAATCTCAATTTCTAAAAGTAGCGTTATTTTTCGAGCGACTCCTAGCCAAATCAAAGCAACAAATTCATCGCCTTAATTTCCACCTCCGAAACAAATGAAAAAAGGAAATATCTTAAGCTCTTTATAAAAAAAACATTGCGTTGCACGGTAACCCAAAGAAATGGAGATTTTACGTTTTTTTTTCACCGGGCAAATTTTCCTCTTTCAGTGCGCCAAAAAAAGAAGCTGCGTCGTCGTGAGAAAGTGTCGCAAGCCGCGCGCACTGTCTATACGTACGCCGGGGGGCCGATTGAATGGCAATTGATTTATCGTCGGAAATTGCGAGCCGTCACGTGACGATTGCGTGGCGGATGTAGAAATTCTGCGTGGGCTAGCGAGCGGATCCTTACACGGCGATGCGCACTGATTTTTTCTTTTTGTACGTGCGCTATAGGCTCTTTCTTTTCTTTTTTTCGTTCGCCTAATTTTTCTCTTTGTACGACTAGTACTGTTTTTTTTTTTATTATTATTATGAATACTATACTTGTTGCGCAACTTTCAACGACAGCGGATGCTTTGCAGAATTTTTTATATGTTATACATACGAAACGAATTGAATTAATTTATTGTAACGTCGATTATTTTTGTATTTTTCGTTTATATTGTCAAATGCAGTCTGTATTGTGTTCTTTATAAGAAAAAGTAAAAGGCATATGTTTCAGGGGAACTGAGATTTATTGTTATTCAATTTTTATTCGCGCCCACGCTCGAGATTCTCTTGATTCGCTTTTGGAGTGAAAGTGAATGCGTGGGTTTTTTCTTTGAATGAACCTTTTTTATGTTATTATGTGTATGCCGTTGGTTTCTCAAATTTTTGTTTATTTTTTTTATGTTTTTGTACCGATTTGATAGCTGCAATATATTTTTTTAAGTATAATATACTATTTACAGTAATAAAATTATTCTTCTATTCTGCTATATTTTAAGTATATTTTTTTATTATAATTTTTTATAAGGTAAAAGACATTTGTTTGAAGAGTAACTAAGTAATTTTTGTTTGAGTAAATTTTATTTCAATTAGTAAGAGGTAAATTTAATAAACACCTTTAAAAAATATGTATTTTAATTTTGCTTTCTCAAAATATGCGAAGTGTAATATCATACTTTCATGAATTTGGATTTTTTGTTTTCTGAATCCGAGAAATAAACTTTTAAAAATGCACAAATGTATGTATTTATATATGTATGCGCGCATATGTATGAATGTGGGTATATACGTATAGAAATTTTTTTTCTCAAATAGAATTTTTGATAAAGCATTTTCAATAACCTTATATGTAATTCAGATTCATTACTTGTACATTCGACGCAAGTAATTTCTTTTGGAGCATCTATAAAATGTCAAAAAATGGCAACGTAGGAAAAATTATATGTAAAAAAAAACAACAGAAAATAGAAAATCGAAATATTTAACCATGCTATTTTTTAGACAATGTCGTCATTCCTGAAGAAATTAGTTATATCGAGTGCGCGTAAGTAGATAAGTGACGGGTACTGCAAGACACGCGCGTTCGTCTCACTACACAGTAAAAAATCGGGTGTTAAATTAAGGGGTTCTAATACCTAAAATTTGTTTCACTTAAAATTACCTAAAACAAAAAAAAATATTTATTACAATTTAAATTTAATATAAAAGTATATTGCATTATTATTATAAAAGTATATTGCATTCCCGATAAAATAGGTACAGTTAGAAGTCTAGATCCATTTTATATATTAAGTTATTGATCAATTTTGATGGGGTTTGGCGTAAATCATTGGTGGTTTATGTCTTTATGGTGTGAAGTGTTGTGTGCATTAACATTTTTTTTATTAAATAATTGAAAGTCCAATAACTACCGAAATTTCTTCAATTTTATGAATTTATGCAGTTTTTGTGCTCTCAAATATTTAATCAAAAAATTTTAATTCATACATCTCTTCACACCATTAAAGACATAAATTACCAATGATTTAACTCAAACCTCATGAAAATTAATCAATCCGTTGAGGCTGGAAGTGTCACATGAGCTAAATTTCTGTAACTGACGTACACTTCTAACTGCATCCATTTTATCCGGAATGTAATATATTTTTATAATATTAAATTTAAATTGTAATAAATCTTTTACTTTTTTGTTTTAGGTAATTTTAAGTGAAAAAAATTTTAAGTATAAGACCCCCTTAAATGTTAATATTTTAATGTGTGTGTTGTGTAACGCTTCGTATTTACCACCCGTAGAACATTTTTCCTATTTATCTATTTATTTACTTATTTAAATATTTACTGGACATAAGTCCTTAATATAGTAAATAATCAATAATATAGGAAAAATATAATTAAATATAAACTGAGAAAAATGTAGAAAAATGATCATATACTTTATATTTTTAAATTTACAATAGTGTTTATTATACGGCGTCTATATAGTTGCCTAATATCAAGGGGCATACTATAAAAAAATGTTACACTTTAACTTCAAAACTTAATTTTATTTTCCATAAAATTGACCCTTCCGCGAAGAAACCGCACGCTCAGCATCCGCGCAAACGACCTATACCGGCTACACGATGGCCAAGGTCCCGAAATAAGAGGAAAGAAAAAGGACCGCGGACCAGTGCCCTCGAAAAGTCATCGCGGTAATCGGCCGGAGCGCTTAATCCGCGTCGCGCCGCGCATTTAAAAAAGAACGAGAGAATCGTAAAATAAAAGTGGCCGAGTCGGAAGTCGACGGCGCCGCGGGGGAGTAGGTACAGAGAGGAGGGGGGACAGGTACACGCGTAATGGCAGCCGCAAACAAATCGTAAATCTGCCCCGCGGCGATTTTCGGGGGGGAAAAAAGGGGGTCGGCCCCGGCTTTGTGGCCCCTTTTTTCCGCGCTCGAAAGCCTATTTTTAGAGGGGGGATGAGGGGGAGAGAGATTCGTCGACTGTTTATTTGCAGGTTCGGCGAGGCATTGTTTCTGTTTTTCTCGGGACACGCGCCCGAGAGTAAACAGGACCAAGAGCGATTGTTTGCCCGACTAAATGGATTCTCAATTGGAGTGAGCATTTTTTAATTGCAGCTAATTTTTTGATGTTTTTTTTTCTTCCTTTTGGTTTATGACACTTTTTTATGCTGCGTGTAGCAAATTTAGTGGGTGTTGCAATTTTCTGGTTAACGAGGACAGATTCTTTTTTTTTTTTTTTAATTTAACATTTTATTAATGAAAGTGTAAATAGCTGATTAATCTTGTTTTTATATTGATGCTTGTGACAAATTGATGTGTCAATCTTTTAGCCAATGAAAATTTATTCATTTTGTTTTAAAAATTTTAAATTTATTAATAAAGGTATAATGAATTTATTAATTAACTCATTTTCGTTTTCATGTTTCAATTTTTAGTTATGGGATTTGATTGAAGTTTTTGTAGTTAGTGTTTAGTTAGTTTCCTTTTTTTTCCCTAATGTTTTAAACTTTACTAACGAAGGCGTAAATAGTTTTATTTCATTTTTATTTTGATGTTTCAATTTTTTATTTAATGATAATCGCTAGTTTTTTTTTTTAATTTTAAATTTCGCTCTAATGGAAGTTTAAACATTAATAAATTGACTTTATTATATATCAATTATATATATAATTTTAGTTGATAAGAATTAGTTTAGTAACTTTTTAAATATAAAATTTTTCAAATAAAAATGTAAACATGTTTTGAATTAAATTTCGATTTTCGATATCGTCAACCTCGTACTATCATAACTAAATCCTATATTACAGTAGTAACAGACATCGAGGCGGAAATTCTGTTACTACTTAGGCATTGATTATATATAGAAGCTTACGCTGAATTGAAGATGAGGCATTTTAAAATGTGGGCATCTGCTTCGACGTTTGACACAATGTAAATACATTAATTTGTGCCGATTAAACTTTCTGACGGTTTAGTAGGATGGTTATATATAATTTCGTCGGATGTAACATGAATAATTTAATTATTTCACCGCGAGTAAATGCATTTTATTATTGAGTAAATATATTCAGAATGGAAAATGAGCTAATTTAATCGAACGAAATTGCTTAACAGCAAAAAAGGTATTTTAAAGGATAAACATTTTAGTACTAAAAATAATGAAGCACAGTTATTTCGATTTGTAGATAATTTATGGATAATTTATCGATAAGTATTAGTAATTTTTTTATATTATCTCATTTGACGGTAGTGGCTTAATATTTTCTGAAATTGAATTATCTTTTGAATTTTTCACTCGATTGATAATTTACGTTATATTGCATTTCAATTACGATTGTAACTTTGCAACTCTGCTCATTCCTCCATGAGTTATTTTTCACCGCACTGATTATTAAAAATAAACAAAAATCGAAGTAAAATATCTTTTTCACCTTTGGATCTTTAATGATATGTTTCATTTCGACAAATTGTTCGATTATTTCTGATAGCCAAGTTTAATTATAAATAAAATAAATCGTAAAATGTAGATGATTTTATGCTCTTTAAAGTGAATTATTTGCGAAGTAATTTTACGGACAATGTTATTCAAAAAAAAGCAAAAAACCGTTTTTCGAAAATGAAAAAATGACGATTAAAAAAAAATGAATCAACAAAATAAAAAAAA
>JAXIUT010000037.1:24333347-24351321 GCA_035586675.1 Eurytoma californica | reverse complement strand
TGTGCAGTCTAACTGCAGTAATCCTACAAGTATTTCCTACACAAAGAGAAACTCTTATTAAAAATTACCATTATTTTCATGGTAACCATGGACTTTCTGACATTATAATAGTAAATTTTAATATAAGCAAAAGAAAAAATACCTAACTGCAAAATAAAATTTACCTCAGTCAATGGTAACATTTATTGAAATTATGATAATACCCTGTAAAAAAATTAACTATGTATTGACCAGAATGTACATAATTCTGGCCAATTTATGGTTATTTTTTTACACGTTATATCTTTTGTTCATGTTAATATTTGATACTTTTTCTGTAATAAACTCTTTAGTGTCAGAAAGTCTATGGTTACAGTGAAATCAACGATAATATTTAATAAAAATTTCTTCCCGTGTATAAATATATAGTTTTTTTCTGTTAGGAGAAAGAGGTTTTACTTTTGTGATGGGATTTGGATGGCGAATGAAAATTTAGCGTAATATCAGATTAGTTGTCAATTTTACTGTAATGTGATATAATACTGTTATTTATGGTAGACAAATAAATTAGATTAGATGTTGAGTAATTCAATTATATATAATTCTATATAGAAAACTTCGTTTATTGTTGTGATAAGATTTTATATAGGAGGGGGCTCGATTTATCACGAGGTCATTATTAGAACTTTGAAGAAAAAAAATTTATAGCGATTTCATTTTTATATTTTATATAGTTTATTGTAAAATATCTTAGAAAATATTTTATATCGATAAATCTTTAGCCGCAGTACAATAATCCCTTGTAGATAAACTGTAAAAATAAAAGAATATTTTCTTTTCTTTTTCTTTTTTCTTTCTGTAGAAAAAAACATTTTTTGCGGACCATTCGCTGGAGAAATGAAAATTATCGGTTGTTCTTGATGCAATAAAAAAACATCAATTGAAAAAACGGGTAACAAAACTTTCGTGGAAAAACATTTCGTTTACATCATATAGTACGAAAGTGATAAAAACGCCGTTGAAAAAAATCCCACGCAAAAAGAAACCATCATCCCTCCCTGGTAGTAAATTAACTACAAATTGACCAGAATTGATTAATTACGAAGTAAATTAACCATAATTTATGATCGATTTATGGTTAATTTTCTACCAGGGCTTAAATAATAATAAAAAAAAAAAATAGTTTCGCCAAGCGCCTAAAAGAACCGTTGCATCGACCCAATGATAATAAAAAAAAACGAGACACAAGGAACAGAGAGAAGTGAAATAATAAACAAAAAAAAAAACTTGCCCCAGAGCTGATGAATGGCGACGAGAAGTGAATAATAATAATAATAATAATAATAATGAAAAAAATTCTATTATTGTACGATATACAATCTAGATGCATAATATTTAATTGTTGAGAGATGTGAGAAAGGTAAATAATAAGAAAAAAAAAAGTAAGCGCGCGAGTTCGAGGATGAGTAAAAGAGAGAAAGAGAGAGAGAGAGAGAGAGAGAATTACGAACCTTGCAGACAATACAGCACATTATTAGAATTTGTACTCCGCGACGCGGGGGGGCTTACGAAGTCCCCGATGGCGCGCTCGCGGCTACTTTAGGCATAAAAAGGTATATATATTATATACATTATTAATATATATTATATAGATAATAAAGTTACTGTTGTTATGATCATTATTAATATCGCGTTTATTATACCGAGGTTTTTTCGTATAAATTAAACGGTTTTACAGTATCTTTTAACGAACGAGTATATATATATATATATATATTTACCTATCGTAAATAAAGATGACGAGAAAAAAAGGTAAACGAATAAGAGAAATGAGGCGCGTCGGTGGTATGATTAGAGAAAATTACCGCCTCGCGGACACTCGATATACCACTTATTAAAAATAAAAGGCTACATAACAGAAGAGGGTGTGTGTGTAAAAAACAAAAAAAAATAATAAACTTCGCTCGCATTTTCTTTCGTCGGCGGTTTTCCGAGTGTACTTTACATGTGTATCCCTTTAAAAAAAAATCGAGCAGGTGGGCACCTCGTGAACGGAGGTCGCGGTATTTTAAGCGAAGATAACAAAAAAAAAAAAACAAAAAAAAATACGACTCTCTAAATCTTTCCTTTCTTTTATTAATTTAATAAAAAACGATTTTTGAGTGTACGCGTTTTTTCGACTCGTTTCAATCTCCGAGCGAACGACTTTTTGTTCCCCGTTCGTTCGACCACGAGTCTTTTCGTATATATACATATATATACATACTTTCGTACGTCGGTAGCGTTGATTTCCCATTGAATTTCGAGTAAGAGAGCAGATGGTCAATGAGGTTGTATTAGTGGGGGAAAAAAATGAAGAAACAAGTTGTCGGCATTTTTTAAATAAATTTATTAGGTGTAGAGTATAATTATACAATGCATATTTTATTATTAAGCTTTTATAAATATCTATAAAAGAAGCTTTAAAGAATGAGTCGTTAATTCTAGACGTGTTTTTGATATAAAAGTAAAAATCCTTAAATTTTTAAACGAAACAAAAAAAAAAAATGAGGAAGAAGAACGGAAAAACTAAAACAATTTTCACTGTGTTTTGCTGGAAAAAATATTTAGAGTAGCGAACTATTAAAGAAAAAACATAAAAGACGAGACGAGGGGGGGAGGTATTAAACAAAAAAAAACATTTGACTGCTCAACGTTGGCTTCCAAAGAAAAAAAACTACAAAGAATAACTAAAGAAAAAAAAACCGCTTGCCTAAGAATTACATCGCAAACAAAAAATGTCAAACGGATACTTAATTATAGCGTTTTACCTAAGACAACAAAAAATAAAGAAAAGACTAAGAAAAAAAAACAAATTTTTTCGGAATAAAAATAAATAAAACGCGCTTGTGGGGAAACTCTTTTATTGTGTTTTTTGACTCTCTCGAGCTTCGGGATTCACGCATTATACCTATATATGTGCGGCGAACTTTTCGAGGACGACAAAAACTTCGAGCGTCCCGTGTACCTTGAGGTGTGCGCGAAACGAATGAAAAAATAAACTACAAAGCACGAAAATCGAAAAGTGAGCGAACAGTTTTTTTCCTCGGGATGAAAAAACGAGAGGAACGAAGGGAAAGAAAAAAACGGATAATTAAACGTCCTAGACGTCGAGCCAGGGATGAAGAAAAATTTAAACGAGTTAATCAAACTGTCACCGACGCTGATAAAAAATAATTCACCTTGAGCCCGCGTGTCTCTTCTCAGGTCCGGGATTTGAAAGAAGTAAAACAAAAAAAAAACATACGAGGCAGGAACGTTCAAATTATAAGCGAAAAAAAACACATAGGGGACCGAATGAAACGGTTGATAATAAAAAAAAGCGTGAAAAAAAGTCGCGAAACGACTCTAGAAGATATTCGTTTAAGATTAAGGAGAGAAAACAAGATGATGAATAAAAAAAAATAAACAGGGACGGGTTGAGGTTTTTTTTTTTTAAATAAAAAAAAAGACGAGAAAAAAACCTACGGGCTATGAGCACGGGTTAAAGGGGGGTTCGAGGAATAAACAAATAAATAAATAAGAAAAAAAATGAAAAAAATCCTTTTACAGTGTCCCTGGATACTACTAAGTCTTCCATTATTCGTACGTTAATGTTTAAACTGATGAGTATATTTGAAGTGAAAAAAAAAGAAAATATAAAGTGTAACATATAAAATTTATCGAATTCATCATATCGATAACTATTAACTATAACTGAAAAAAAAAAAATTACTTACGTACGAGCAAAGCACGCGCAGCGACGACGATGTTCAATCGCACGAGGAGAGAGAGAGAGAGAGAGAGAGAGAGAGGGGCGATTGGCCGATCCACCCCCGCGCGTCGCGGCGATCGTTATCCCATCCGATTTTTTTCCTACCCCCCTCGATTCCAGAATCTCAAGGGCTAAGTAAGTATAACTGTCTTACATCTTCGACTATTGTGACACCCCACCGCCGGGATTAAATATATATAAATATACTTAACCTACGATGTCAATCATTTTTCGCGTTCGATGTGTGCGCTCGCCCGGGATAACGATCGTCGCGCTTCGATGAAATGGTTCATTGAAACGATTAATCGAATGCAATTATACATTATTCAATAAGCGTCAATTTCAGTATTACTACTGCGATTTAAAAAGAAAATCGATCGTCGTCGATTTGTTAAAAAGTCGATAGGTATCGATTTGGCAGAAAAATCGATAGGTGTCGATTTGACAAAATAATCGATCTAACAAAAATCGATAGGTATCGATCTAAAAAAAATCGATGGGTGTCGATTTGACAAAAGAAAAAAGAAAAGATCGGTCAGTCGCTCCGGCACGACGTGTGATCCAAGCGCTACAACAGTTTTGTATCTTTTGCAGTAATAATTAATTACTCGTTCAGAGGCGTTTCACGCAGTGTGTAATCAATGTCATCCATCTGCTTAGCTAAGAAAACAAACAACAACAAAAAATCAGTGAAGCGTGCGAGCGAAATCAATATTGTTTGAAAAAAAAGTCGAGGATTCTCTAGCAGGAAATTAACCATAAATTGGCCAGAACTGGCTAATTTAAAAGGAAATTAACCAATAATTGGCCAATTTATAGTTAATTTTCTATCAGGGTTAAGTACGTTAAAAAAAATACAGAAACGAACACATAGAAACGAAGGGACTTTGCGTCTGAGTTGCTCGCGTGACTTCCGACAACACGCCCTAAATGATTAACGATTTAAACCACTGTAACTGATATTAATAATACTAATAATAATGATAACGATAATGATAATGTGTAACGATAAATTCGCCAGCGATGCACGAGGATGAAGAAAAATTGGCCTATTTTTGTATAATATCCAAAATGCAAAAAAAAAATTAAGCTCCTTTTTCAACGACCTTGAGGTTTTTAAATACTTAAGCGTATTTTTTTCTTTTCGCGCGCGCACTCTCCTTTCCTGCCCGGCGGGTGTGCGTGTGCCGGTGGTGGTGGATCGCAAGGAGAGGCGCGATTATTACCCGGCTAAGCAACTTCGGCACTCGGTCCCTCGCTTCGCTGAATTCCACGTCGAAAATGCAAAGCGAAAATCTACAGCCGAGTCGGCGGCGATCGATCGCCGGACCCTACGCTGGCCTCGAACCTAATCTCGAGAATGCGGCCGAGCCGTAATTTTTTACCGCGTTCCGTGGATTTTTTTGTAATTTAACATATTTCCTTTTTTTCTTTTAATTAAAGATGTCAAGAATTTTAGTTGTTCGAAAATTGAGGGTTGCAGAATTCAAATTCAATGTTTTAGAATGTAGTTTACATTCCTTGTAAGTTCCTGTTAAGTAAAATTTTATGAGTTCAAACATTTTTAGTCAAATACTTATTTTTAGATTCAAATTTATGTGCAATCGGTAAAAATAAAAAAATTTAATGTTTGTACTACAGAGCGTAAAGTACATGCTGCTCACCCACGGGAGTAAAGTTTGTACTTTATTCCCTAGGGTAAGAAACGTTCACTGTATGCCCATAACAAATATGAATAGTCAATTTTTCAAGCGAGAATT
Organism: Eurytoma californica; assembly: GCA_035586675.1. Lineage (NCBI taxonomy): Eukaryota > Metazoa > Arthropoda > Insecta > Hymenoptera > Eurytomidae > Eurytoma > Eurytoma californica. Next base: position 24,345,789 of record JAXIUT010000037.1, on the reverse strand, counting down.
ACCTACTTTGTGTAGTGTACTATTTTTTCTCTCTAAATTTAGTACAAAATTAGTAAAAAAATCACAAAAACTAGAAAAAAGATGTTTCACTATTTGCTAATTGGTGGCGTACTTTTAACTAATTTTAGTGAATCTTTCACTAATTCAACTTTAGTTAATTATAAAAAGTGTATTTCTCAATTCCTTATTGTTTGCAACACTCAATTAAATTAAAGTATCTAATAATAACACTACAAACGAAGAAACTAATTTTTGAAAATTAATACAAAATTTCGCAAAAAATAATTTAAAAAATTTACTTACCAGCAAAAATGAATGGATTTACATCACTTAATCCCGCATTCTCACAAAGTCCAGGATCGACGCCGCGATCGAAAATCGCGATTCACCGACTCGAGAAATTTCAAAGAAAAAACTCGCCTGTTCATCGTTTCGCATTTTCAGATCTTTTCCGGCCAGGTGTACACACACACACACAGACACACATACAAACACACATGCAAAAGAGCCACGGCGAGCGTTTGAAACCACAAACTATAAAGAATTAAAGATTCAATGGAGCTTTGCGTTAATTGTGTTCCTCATCTGTCGAGATTAACATATCACCCGCACCAAACGATGGGCGAGCAAAAAATCCCAAAGAGTTAATTCACGCATCGCCGCTAAAAATTGCAGCCACCGACTTTCACCCGGGAAAAACCGAACGTAAAATTCTGTGATACACCGAGATCTCTGAGATGATAAAAAAAATGGCAAAAAAATGCGAGAATTCGGCGTGATTTTTTGCTCGCCAAAAACGTACGCTGAAATAAAAAAAATATGTAAAAAAAACAAATTCGAGCGATCCTTCGGTGTGTACGTAAATATACGTATATATACTTTATCCGGCGGGATTAAATTCCATCGTGTCAGTAAGCGCACCTAAAAAATCGTCAATTTTTACCACACGATCGACTTTTTAATTGTAATTAAATTAATCATGAAAAAATGTTCCTCTGCGATTACAAGCTTCTTCATTCGCGTATCATTTTTTTCAAACAGTTAAATAATCAAAGTGCGCAAATACGTGAAAAAAAATCGATGGAATTTAAATCTGGCCGAGGGCGAGCAGAGGAAAGCCAAGAGAAAAACGAACCGTAACCGTTGGATCCAGTAAGGAAGTTTTTTTTTTTTTTGAAAAAAGCGTGAGGAAGGCGTGCGACATTGCGTGAAACTCGGCGCGTAGATTTTTATGCCGCAGGTTGTCTCTTGATACTTCTTAGCCGACCGCGACGCGAACGACTTTTCTTTACGTTAATTTAAAAATTCAAGCTGAAGAAAACAACACGAAACCCGATTGCAAATTTTTATCGCTTTATTTATTGAATTTCACTCGAATTAATGTGACGCAAAAGACTGCAAAGATATAAAATATATGAAAAAAGAATAAGTAAAATAAAAATAAAAAATAAATCCTAGCGACTAGGTTTCTCATTTTGTAAATATACCGAAAGAAAAAAAAATGGAATTAATAAGAAAAAAGAAATACGAGTACCGACGACACGAGATAAAATTATGGGTTTAATTACAACGCGGACAGGGGAAAAAAAGGACTAATTAACGAAAAATTTACAAAAATGAAAAACAGTTGCATCATTCGAAGTCAAAAGACGTGGAAAATAGAGCAGCGACGCTGGTGCGTGCGAGGTGAGCGCCAAATTTCGAGGAGCGCGCGTGCGGATTTTTGAGAGCAGTGCGATGAGTGAATGGAGGCGAAAAAAAGATAAGGAGAAAAAACCGTACTCGCTCGCCAGCTATAAAAAAATGAATAAAAAAAATAATCAAAGCGTACGAACATTGTGTTACACATTGAATTAAATTACTGTAATTTACTCAATCATAAGGCTTCAAATAGCTTTAAACAGGCTCTCAAGCAGGATCGTGAATTCCTAAATATACATTTAAAAATGTAAAAAAATACTGAGATCTATTGTATAGCAATAAAATAATGTATTACGACAAGTGTCACTTATATTGGATTTCGTTTTATTTATCCGACGCTTCCTTCTTAACTGTTTTTAGTTCTTTTTTTTAATATAAGAGCTGAGTGTAATAATACCATCTATTTATCCAACAGAACCTACCGCGTATTTTTCGAATTTGTGTAAATTACGAGAATATAATAGTTGTTTTTTATCCAGAGACGCGAAATTTTTACTTTCCATCCAATAATTCTAACACAATTTTTTTTATTCGTGTAAAAATAGCTCCTAAAATCTTTTAAAAGCAATAATAATTACACTGAATAAAATGCATCCCAAAGAAAAGATTTATTTCTAAATTTCATTTAACAATTTTAATCAATAAAATCCACAGGTGGTGCTACACTCTCCTAAGCCTTATTCATATTGTTTATAATTAATAGGCTGATATATTTTTATAACTCGTACACCTGAACGCCGTTAATATTACAATATTTTTTAATTAATTTTTAATTTTATGTTTCTTTCTAATTTAGCTTTTTTTTATGCAGTGCAATTGATTGTTAACCAGAGGACCTGCCTTTAATAAAATTCACAGTTCAATTAGGCTGAAAGGGAGATCCCGAGCAAAACGTGCGAGAACGTCTAGGTCACACCTTTCCCAGCTACCAAATAAGGACTCGCTTAAAATACATTTTACGAGCTACATTCAGCATCGAACAAGTACATGGATTAACCACTCGCCGGTGGATCAAAGAGTTACCTTTATTTCAGCAAAAAGAAAAAGGTTTTTATTTCCCCTTTATTGATCGTGAAACGCTTGACACGTCGCGTTATTATTTAAACGTAATAAACATAATATTACAATCGTGACGAAACGCGCAGAAAATTACTTTTGTAATGTCCATATCGCTTATTCCGAACTATCTTCTCCCCTAGTATATAACTTATCGCTTGTATCTTTTCGTTCTACTTGCAGCAAGTAAGTTCGACATTTGGTAGAAGTTCGAAGGTTTGGCAAATACAGTTTGATTATATAAAAAATTTAAATCTTTAAACGACAGGAATGTATGTCGGTGAACATCACGAAGCCGAACGTCGACGAGCTAAAGAAGTACCTAGAGTGGACTATTCATCGCGAAGAAACTAATCTGAAGCATTTAGAGGACAGTTACAAGAAGTTTACGTCCTACTACCTGTTAAAGTATAAAAATAGTTTTGTTAAACAGTAGTTAAATATTTTAATTAGAAATGAGCACGTAGACTCTTAGTAAAAATGATTTAAATGTATAAGTACGAATTTTGTCATAAAAGCTTATCGACATTAATAACAGTAGATTAATACAAAAGATTAATTAAGTATTTTTTTACTTCGATAATTTTTTTTTCTGCGACTTTTTTACGATATTAATTTTTATTTATAAAATAAAACAATCGTTGAAGCTACACCAAATATCCAACGTACAAGAAAATGCGGAATGCTACTCCGAAGCACTGGACGACTCGAACAATATATGTTCGACAAATTCAAGCGCGACTACAATCAATGCAGCAAAAGTGCCTACGCCACCTTCGATCGACTTAGGCTAGATTTCCTCGAATTTAAAAAGGCAAATGTTTTACAATATCTACTCTACCTCATAAGAAATACTTTCGATAACAAATTAATTATAATTAACTAATAACAATGTAATTAACTAATACGATAATATTTCCCTACAGGCTAGTAAAAGAATCACGCGTAGACTGAAGAAGATCCTCCAAGTGTGCAGCTTCAAGGAAGCGGAGTCCGCGCTGTGCCAGCGCCAGTACGTCCCGATAAAGAACCTCGACGTACTGGCGAACCACACGTACCAGTACGAGAGGAGCAACGTGGATCGCACCGACGAAATTTTACAGAGCCTTTGCGACTGCAACGTCGATGCCATTCGACCGGCCTCCGAGCTCGCCCTGCACTTCGTCGAGACGCTCGACAAGGAGTGCGACTTCGAAAACGGCTGCTTGTAATTCTTAATCAGTCGATTTATGATTATCTTGTACCTTCCGCAACGAATTTTCGTTTACTTATATCGACGATGATCTGGAATAAAGATTGAATGTTAAATACGCACTGCGAGGCTGAGTTAAAAAAAGTATAAAAACCTTTTATTTGCTTAGGCAGCGAAATTTTACATGTGCTAATCTTCGTAACGAGATGTTTCTCTTACAAAATTTCATTAAAAACTATTAAAAAAATATATAATATCTTATACTTATATCCTAGTTTGATTTAACAGGTTTTTTTTTATACAAATTTGGCTTAGTACGTTGCTTACTGAAAAATTCATTCGTCTTACAGATGAACCTGAACCTAAACCTTGATTTCATTATTAAAATTAATTAACTATCTTGACTGGCAAGCCACGAACTATTATAGCGGCTGACGTCATGTACTGCTTACAAACATCTTTCGACTTGGCTACAGCTATTAACATGTCGGGCTCATTCACTATTTCATTCCGTTGCACACCGTTAAACTCTAAAAGAGATAGTATGAAATTGTTAGTATGAAATTTACTTCAAGTTTGTGTGTTGATAAAAAAAATGGACGAAGATTTATACCAAGCTTTCCATTGTACCACGAACTTGACTTGACGTCCGACCAAGCTCTTTTGGCCGAGGACGATATCCAACTGCTCATGAACTCAGCTGTCATTTTGTCAATATCGCCATCCGTTACCTCCCACAACATTCCTAATATACATGGGCTAAAATATAATAATGCAAAATAATTAAATCTTAAGTATGTTAAATTTTTCATGAAAAAAAATGAAGATACTTTTTTTTCTCACCTGCAGCCCATTAAGTACTGATTTGATATTCCATACGCTGGTAAACGACCACCTATAGGCACAAGCTTTATACTACTACAACCAAACAATAATACTGTTGCTAAAACTCTCATTTTTTCAATTTCTTCTCCTCTTAAAAATTGAATACCACTTCCATGTCCATTGTACCTAAACAAATATTTTTCATCAATATTCCTCTCGTAAACGTAAATTTTATGTATATTTTAATTGCAACGTACATTAGTACATTGTATTTTGTAAGTGCACTTTTGAAAAAATCCAATTCCGGTTTGATACCGTATAAGCCTTGCCACTTGGGTAACCAATATTCGAGAAATGCACGTATCCTTACTTCCATCTTGCCCAAATCCAAAGACGGATTAACAATGAACGTTCCCAATTTGTCGGTATTGCGAATGATTTTATAACCATTTTCCATTGTATCCTTGTGCTGTTTGTACAAGGCGTAAGCAATATGCAACGAAGGAAATCTAGTCACTGGTTGATGTTTTTGCAGTTTCATCGATTCAAATGATAAGTGATCTAAACACTGATTTGAAAAGATCGTATATATTTATTCTAATTAAAAAGTTTTAAAATTTAATTTAGATATGAACATTTATTCGTATATGCTCACCTCGTCAACAATTAAAATTAAAGGTTTCCTTTTAGCCGTTTTCAATGGTTCCATTACATTGACTTTGCCTACTATTGATAGTATAATATTCTTAGCTAATTTAGTTTGCTTTGGTAAAACGTACTTCACTGCTCTTTCAATCTCAAATGATTTAAGAAAGCAGGCTCCAGTAGCAATTTTCTGTAATAACCAGCGAGTTCTTTCTGGCATGTCTTTTCTGAAAACAAATTGATATATTATAAATATTTGAATAACATATAAAACTACTAAATAGATAAAGATATTTATTATAATTACACTGAAGAGTCTGCTATGAGTTTATCAATCATATTGTGAATTTCTGTTACTAAATCTAAATATTCTATATAATCGGCTATTAAAAGAACTCTCCATTCCTTCAGCCAAGAGAATTCCAATTCTGAAATTGCACTCTGAAAAGTTAAAAGATAAAGAATGATGAAAAAATGTAATACATTTTAAATTTAAGAAGTTTAAAATTAATTTTTGTATTTACACTCATCTGATCATTCTGCTTTTTACGCATTTTCCAATAAAGATCATTGTTATTATAACGAGCTGTTAAATCCGATTTATTGCTATTTAACAAAGATTCAACTTCCAATCTAATATCATAAGAGGATGCTGCATTAGGCTTTGATAATGTAATACAAATAGGAGGAATAGCATTTTTTCCTGTGGGAAGAGTAATAACATGAAGGCCGTGCATTGGTTTCAATGAATACAGAGAATCTTCAGAAGGTACCCTTCGCCTTATATCATTTAAATGCTCGTGTTCTGCTGTTATTTGTACTACGCTCCAGTCTGCAAAATAATACACATGGTCACCAAAAATTGCACTGAATAAATTACAATCAAAATATTATTCAAAAATGTGTATTACCTGATGGAAATTCCCTGAGAGTAGATAAAATAGTCTTTGGGTTTGTGTTTTTGTAGGTATGATCAATGTCCAGGTCTTCAGGATCCAAATTATTCATTATCTCCTCGTTCAAAACAGATCTTCTTAATTTGATTTTTGTGTTTCTGCACAAGATCTGTTGTCGCAAACAAGCTGCATGAGATTCTATTAAGTGACAGCACGCCTCCAGCTCCTTGTTATGCTTTAAAATAAAATACAACATATTTACTATTTCAAAATTTTAAAATACTTAATTTAAAAAGTATACAAGGTCATGTATGAGAATTTCAGAACATACAATCTATTTAAGATTTCATGAAAATCTTTCATAATTCTACTAAAGATCTCAATAAAAATGTCATTAAAAGATTTCAATCAATCTTCAGCAAGGTAAAACATTGTACAAGAATTTAATACATTACTTCTTCGTGATACCTCTAAGACAAATCAATACAAGATCTCATTAATATCACACTGTTTCCAAATTTGTTAAAAAATGTTATGAATATCCTCATACATTTTTCACACTAGTTAGAAGTGACAGGGATTTGGATCATGAATATTGCTAGAACTGTACAAGATGTATTTTTTTAAATAAAAAGAAGCCAGAGTTTAGACTACTCTTTTTTACTCAATAGCTTTGAAGCTGAAAGGTGTAATAGTACTAATTTTTTAATAACATTTCAAAGAATAGTATTGCTCATAAATCTTGCTAATTCATTCAAAAACTTAGTTTTCCATGTGATTCTGATCAAATGATACAAAAAGTTGCCATGAAAATATAATTTAATTTTTGTTACACTAAGATCTATTAATTCATTCCCATATTCATAATTAAATATAAAAATCTACAATGTAATTGAATTGGTAAATTGTATTATAAGTTCTATCTCTAATTGTCAATAACTGAAGAGAAAATTAAAGTTTCTGCATGTAACAAAGCTTCAATTTTTGTTATCTTTTAGTAGAATCGGATACACAAAGTGCAGAAATTAAAAGCAATGCTATTCTATCCTTGCGTTATTGAAAATTATCATCACTGCTACCCCGCTTGCAGCTTCAGAACTGTCGAGCCCGAAGGTCCAATACTTTTTGTGCCTACAAATACATCAAAACCCACGATCAAAATCTCCGACACACTCCACCGCAGGCCCAAAACTCCCTGAGAGAACAAAAATAAAACAACGAAGCACCCCAAAATTGAAACAAAAAGAGAAAGCAAACTCACAGCCAAACACAGAACAGCGAGCATTTTATGACTGGACGAGTTCTCCACCACAGCGAGATTCTCCCTGGTCTCCTCGAAGAAGCCCCTCATCTGCGCCTCGAGCCTTTTAGCGGTGACGGGGCCCTGGGGCCTCTTCTTCTGCCGCCTGGTGATCAGCTGCTCGAGGGCCGCCTGCCGCCTCTGGCCCGTGCGGGGCAGCCTCTGCTGCTCGTCCTCGCCGGAGAAGCTCGCGGGCCGCTTGTTCTCCTCGCCGTAGAGCTTGACGGCGCAGCGCCGGGGCAGCTCGAGCCCCGAGGCCGGCAGGTTCTGCGTGCAGGGCAGCTCCCGCAGCACGCCGATACCCTCCCCCGGCGACGACATCCTCTCTCCGCCGACTGGGTCTCGCTTCGCCCTTTTTTTCACTTTTTTCTTCGGTACTGACTCCTGGGAGGGGATGTGGGCCGTGGAAGGCCGCGTGGCTTTCCGGAGTGTCAGACGGACATTACGGCGGCGAGTGTGGAGGAGTTGCTCGGCGATGGCGAGGGTGAGGGGTGAGTTTTTTTTCTCTTTTCGGTCTACGGTCGCTCACTTCGCTTACTTGTTGATAAACACCGGACCGAACCGTTGGACGTTTAAACCGCCGGTTGCGAGCGAATCCGAGACTCGAGAGTCGCTGCTGTCGTCGACTATCGAAGCGGCGTTTGGCGGGAAAAGAGCGAGAGGAGGTGGTCGTTTCGGAGCAGGGCGGCCTGGAGAGTGGCGCCATCGGTTCTCCGGCTAGAAAAAGGCGCCAATATTTGAATGGTTTCGTTATATATTTATATATCTATTAATGTTCCTCTCTTATTTAGGGACATTACAGACAAAAAAGTATGTGGAACAAATACAAGAAAATACAGTGTTTCTATACCGGTATATTCTTACGTATATAGATATAGAAACAATGCATTTTGTAGTACTTATTCCTTAAATATTTTTGCTTGTAATAGCCCTTGTGACCAGTAGGATGATAGAATTATTTTGGAAACAGATCTTAATGTTTCATTTGTAAATATCGAATAATTCAATATTATTTATTATTTATTTATTTTTATATAAAATCCTTTAAAAATCAATTAAGGTACTAAAGAAAGAAAGAAAGAAAGAAGGGACTAAAGAAAAACAAAATTGTACAAAAATTAATAACTAATCTAACGGATTATTTTTAATTATAAATTTCGTATTTGTTTTATATTTCTCTGCAACTTTTTGCTTTTTTTTTAATTTTTTATTTTAATTTTTGCTCTTTACGAATTATGTACAAAGATTATCTTATTTGTTTTATAATATAATAATACAAACTCGCAAAAGTTAATATTTAAAAACAGCGTACTAATTTTTACATAAAATTTAAGTTTCTGAATGTCATGTATCAATTTTTCTTTTGTTTAATTTCTTAAATAATATTCTATAGAAAGTAGAACAGAAATACACTGTGAAAAAATTCTAACCACTAACACATAACTTGACCTCGGAAAGAAATCTAGATGAAAAATGACCATATTCCCTAATAAAATTTATAAAAAATTTAGAAAAATTACCAAACTTTCTATAGTAAAATTTACAATAGTATCTAGCATAATAGCGTAGTAATTAGTCACAATGTTAGTCTGCGGTGACTTTTAAGTAATTTTAACCAAAATTTTGTTCTCACTTTACATTTATTGTCAGGAAAAGAAGCCGAAGATGATTTACGAAGGATGAGTTACCTATCCGAGCAAAGCAAAATCAAACAAAGTAACTTTTCAGAATGAATTAAACACCAACTTTATCCTATTTTTCATGCTAATATAGTGCCCACTATGCTTGAGTCGAGAATAAAATTGATTAATTCTGAAAATAGTAATTAAAATTGTAAATCATTTATCGAATGAACATTCATCTCATTATTTACTAAACCTGTCACATTACCATCAGATTGATTTCAGATTATCAGATACTGTCAAATCAACAATAATACAATAAAAAAATATATTTTTTCTCGTATCATCAAGTCCATATCACTTGTATAACAAAGTGATAAAAGAAAAAATTTTTACGAAAATAAAATTGTAAGTGAACGGATTAAAATTGAAAGGAAAAAAAGACATCTCGATTGCCCGGGAAATTTGAATGCATAAACGGGCCGCGCGAATGCATTAACTGTCAAAGCGGAATTCCGTCGCTGGGAAGCCGTTACGCAACGGTCTAACACGCATAATCCCGCCGTGCGAAGTATGCGCTTACGAATGCACATATACGCAAGAGCGAGGAGAGAGACTTTGCTCAATGCGCATATCGATCGAGCCCAGCGACATAATCGCACGTGTAACGTCGCTTTTCTGCGCCGATTTTATTATCTTCGAACCGACGAAAATGGCCGGGTTCCGGATGCCTGCATGCATCCTCCTTTATGTCGTAACACAAACATTTTTCAATCCGATGCTAAACTTATATCGAGTAAAAAATGATTAATAAGAGTAAAAATGGTAGTTGTACTCTGTAAAGTGGAATTGGTGAAAAGTCTAAAAAATGCAAGTAATCATTGTAATTAGAAGAGCTTATATATCTTACTAATTTTTAGTGCATCTATAGATCTTTCACTAATTCAACTTTAGATTATACTTAATTAAGTAAGCAACTGTTTGTTTCTTACTTATTACAAAATAATATATAGCAATCATAACTTTTAACTTAGTTATTTCAACACTTTTGCTTACTTTTAATCTGATCTGACCAGAAAATGCATACACTGGCCAATTTATGGTTAATTTTGTTACGGAAGATTTTTACAGGTAAAAATTAAAAATCGAGTCACTGCTATCTAACCAACGAATTAAATAAATATCAATTTTTCTTTCCATTACCTTTACTTATATACTTTTCGTCTAGAGCCCGTAATAAAAGCTCGCTACGATATTTTTGAAAAATCAATTCGACACTCGTCCGGAAAAGCGAGCGAGCAATTTGCATTCATCGAGTTTTCCCGCAAATAGAATTTATCAGCCGAATCGCCGTCGGGGGGAGGGACGAAATAAAAATAGTCGGGGGAACAAAGGAAGATAAAACGTATATACGTTACACGAGTACAATGTTCTCCTGAGGCGAAGTCACACAGTTCAACACGCGAACAGTGTGGAGCCCCGGTGGCAATCACGTGCCGCGCGCTACTTCTTTCCAAGTTAGCCGCGGATTTTCGAATTGTCGAGGTATTATTAAGGCTTTCGTTGATTTTGGATTGCATTAATATTGCTCTTTTGTCACTGAACAGTTCGAGATTCATTGTTAGCGCATTTTGTTTTTCGGTATAACGACTTAACTCCGTTTTTTTTTTCAATCTTATAGTGGTTGTTTTTATCCTCAAATATTGATATTGATGTTTTTTTTTATTATTATTAGGATATAAGATTAGTCAAATGGAGTGTCTTAATTTAACTCCAATTTGCAATGTAAATTTCGTTCCTAGCGTGAAGACTAAATTGACGAAGATGAAGTGTTCTATTATATTGCTGTTTTTTACTACACTTTTAAAAAATTTCTCCATAAATCGAAGTGCTGTGTATTAACTATTTATGCGGAAAAAGGCATAAATATATATTACACACGTTTTTGTATTTCATTTACTACAAAACAAACGAAAATCAATTTTGTGTTTTATTTCTGTATTGTGTTTGATATCACTTACTAGGAAAAATTAGTTTTTTGGACGAAATATGCAAAATATTTATGGTTTTGAAGAGTCTTAATCCAAGCAATCGCTGTTAAAAAGCGAAATCGTGGAGTTATGTCTTTATGCCTGGAACAGGTGCTTCGATGTGATACCAGTAAATTTGAATTAGTGAAATTTAATGTATTTTTGATACATGACAGATTAAGTATTTCACTTATTCAATTTATAGTAGGATACTTTTGTACACATAAAATTAATAAAATCGCATAAATTTCACTAATTCTGATTTAGAGGGTAAATAGATAAATTTCCTTTCAATGAATTTCATCTTTCACATATTTATTTTTGAACATACACTTTTAAAGCTTATTTTCATAGGTCAAAGTATTAACTCCTATAGAGGTATTAGCAAATACCTGTACATAGGCCTGGCATAAGGACTTATAAACTAACTCAAAACTAATAGTAAACAATTTCTTAAATTTTGTGCAATTAAGTAACAACATATAAATATAAAAGTGACATATAATTTATAAAAAAAAATTTTAACGCTTAACTCTAGTTAACAAAATATAATTTTTCTTTTCTTTTTTTATTTTTTATTTTTTACAAGTAATAGATAATAAGTAATAGAAATGTACAGATAACATTCATTTGGTAGGAATTCCCAATTTTTGATAGTACCACAAATGAAAAAGGACCTTTAAGGTATCTCAATTTTTGCAAAAAGTGAAGTTATGCTACAAAACCTAAACATCTCGAAAACTTAAAAAAATTGAAGTTAATCGACATAAATTTATTTTTCTTTACAATTAAAAATAAGCGTTTCCGAGTGTAATCATAATTTCAGGTAAGTTAGCATAGAAAGAATCTCAAAAGTTAACGAACGAAAAATAATTGATGAGTTTCCGAGGTACCTCACGGATTCGAGTACACAATTTCGGAGCAGATAACACTCTGGCTGAGACTCGCGACTTACGCCATTTGCCTCCGGGCGAGCTCACTCCTTGATATCATTAGTCTCCAATTTTGTGATATTTCAGATAGACCCGCTGCGGCGGCAAAGTAATTTTTGCAAGATAACGTAATTGAACGGTGAAAAAGCAATTAATATTTTACGTTGTTAAGCCGCGACGCGACTGAACGTAAATGCGTCCAATATTTAGTTGCATTTATACAAATGGGAAAAATCTTAAGGG
>JAXIUT010000037.1:24298791-24313222 GCA_035586675.1 Eurytoma californica | reverse complement strand
TATTCAAGACTGTCCAGAAGCCAGCCTTTTAGTGCAGTTTTCGCCTGGTTTCTAGACAGCGCGAATGAATTTAAAATTTCGTTAAAAGAAATATCGTAAATGATTTCACAATTACTGTCTAAGTTCTCTTACTTTTAGTTCGAAATTGGTAACTCGACAGAAGTTACCATGTACTTTACATTTATAAAATAATTAAAATTTATTATTTAATGGATGATTGTGTTAAACTAACTGCTGGCTAGGTGCGAGTTTTTCGTGCAGTTTTAACTGGTTCTTAGTCAGCCCAATTAAAATGTCTCCTTGAGTATTTGTTGCTACACCTTGATTAATCCGTTAAAATTGTATTTTTATCAAAAGAAACGTATATTATAATTTGAAAATGAGTTTCGGACGTGTAGGGAAAAAATTTGTCTTTACAAATCTTGGGTAGAATCTACTCTTTTAGTGCAGTTTTTGACTAGTTTTTATCCAACAACGTAGATTCAGATTTTTGCTAGATCACGTCAATCCTTCAAATGTAAACCGATTAGTTCCATTAAAAAAGGCATGATTTACGATGTCGCTAAATTGATAATCGAACACTCACGGATCACTTAATTCCGTTCTGACTACTCACAAGACATATCTCAACAAGTGATGAAAGTACACATCCATACCTGTCAGAATAATATTTTGGTATCAATGAACAAGAATAAAAAAAAAACCATCGTGCATCGGGACTTTATCGCTCTCAAATCGTCCGACCTAAAGAAAGCCGAATAAGTGAGATCTGCACAGAAACGCAACGCTCGGGCACAAAAAAAAGAATTACAAAAGAAATTTAAAAGAAAAAAAATATTTACGTGTCTCTTCATTCATTTCTCTGTGTCACTAGCATTGATACTAGTTACTCCTACGCGTCTTAGTACTTAGAAAAGAAAAGAAAAAAAATCCGAGCGAGTTTAGCAGATCCGAATTTTCGCGCGTTTCTTGGGACAGCCGTCCCCATACGGACGAGTTCGGCCACACGAGGCGTCCGCGGTGCCAGGCAAGTCTGGACCGTTGCTAGTCCCAGGCGAGCCTGCCGGTCCGCGAGGCTCCGGGACCTCGACTCCCGCGTCTGATCTGTTTCTGAATTTTGTGTCTTTAGTGGGTAGCTACGATAAATGTGTAATCAACGTAGAGCTAGGAATTTAAGGTATACTTTAAGAACTAAGAAATATGCGATATATATATCTAGGTTAAGGAAAAGACCTTCCACTATTAAAGATGAAGTATATTTAATTTTAATTTTTATTTAAAACGAAAGATGATGACGAAATATCATATTCAAAATGTACACCAGATGAAGTGTAAAACAAATCGTAGTCGAAAAGTACTTGCTATATTAAAGTACTGTAGTGTGAGCATTCAAAAAATTTAAAAAAATCGCAAAACAAATAACTAAAAATCACCAAAGTAAAATATATGATCGTAACAAAGTAACTGCAGCAAGTGCAGTTACTCATACCTGTCGGTCCAAATGCACCCAAAAAGTACTATTCGACCGACTGTCGCCGTTGCAGCCGTCATCCCGTCAACGGCGAAATACAACAAACTAAACCTAGTCTGTAAGAAATTAAAATGCTAAGAAAAAGAAAAAAATACATCTCTTCGATGTTAATTAAGAATTAAGTAAAATACCGACGGAAACTTCACGACAAGTGTTGCAATTCTAGTCGAGTAGAGTAGTCAGTAAAACAGATCGCGACGTGGCGAGTGGCCCTTCCGGAACCTGCGAGTTCCGGCAGGCTCGCGCGGACGGAGGAGCGCAGGCCCGAGGGGGACCCGATCGAGTCCGTTTGCTCGATAAAAAAAAAAAAGAAAATTATGAATAATAGCGGTAGTTTAATAATATGTGCACAGTCGCGCCCGCCGCTAGCCCCCCTTAAAAATCTTCAAATTCGAAGGAAAGAGGAAAGTCGATATTCTCCTGAAGTGTGGATAATGAAAAAAAAATCACTCGATTCGAGAAAAAAAGAAACTGAATCTTTCATGAAGGATGGAATGATTTTTCATTTTCTCACACTGGGAGAGCTGCTTGCAGAGTAATCGACACGCGAAACGGTCGACTCACGCCGTGAGTTGGTGGGTAGCGGGACGGTCGCGTTAGGTCACGGGGGGCGGCGTTAGGCGCGACGGAAATGTATTTTCAATCCTCTATTGTGAAAACGTAAAAGGTAAATTGCAACGTTTCGTATTTACTAGGTAAACATACAGCAAGATCCTTCGTCAATTGGAAATTTCCACTAAGCAAACGGAAGGATATATTACACGCTAATGATGGGTGCATATTTTATTCAGAGTTTTGGTCAATTCATCACTATTACTTATTTTATTTTTTTATTTGGTCATGATTAATCGTTTTTACGTATATAAGTTCTGGATGTTTTCTTTTTCCTTTTATAGATTTTAGTTTAAAAGTCTTGACATTAAATGATGCTTTATTACCGTATGAAAAATTGTTTTACGTGCGTATTGCGTTGACATGATTGATGTTGAAATCGTCATTGGCGGGTAATATATTTTTCACTGGATTTTAGAACTTTTCGAATAAATATTAGATGGTTAAGAAGTTAAGGAATATTAATTAAGAAATGCGCTTTTTTTGTTAACAATTAATATATACTATTGTCATCGTGCACCAGCACTGAATTTTTAAAAAAAAAACTGATGAAAGTAAACAGACATATCAATATATAACATATCGTATATAAAAGAGTGATAAAAACTTATATCTAAAAGATTTTTAGACGTTTTTGCGGATTCTAATGCGCTTATGATATTTTACTATCAACTGTGTACTTTATGGGATATTTAAATAATGCTTGAACAACAGCTATAGCCTCATTTCGACGTTTTTATTATTGTTAAATTTACGTAAGCGTTTGCGTTACCAATTTAAGTATAGATGTTGAATAACATTTTTTTTCATTGTTATATATAATTGAAAAAATTGTGTAAACAATTAGCAAATCTTCGTTGTAGCATTATATTATTTATGTAATTAAATTTTGTTTAAATTCAAATAATTTAAAAGATATTATTTATTGGAAAACATTAAGTACCGGTAAAAATAATTTTATAATATTCAACGTCGAAGAATTTCTTTAGCGCGTGCCTGCTTTTTCGAGCTTTGGTAGCATTAATACCAATATTTTTATTACACAGTGTTGTACTAATTTAGCATAGTAAAATTACTCGTGTATTAATGAAGAAAAAGAAAAGTCTATTACCATAGAAAAAGAAACACCAAAAAGTAGAGGAAAACATCCGATAATTTTACTTTGCCGAGTTTTTCAGTAGCACAAATGCAGAGTTCAAGATATAGTTAACAAAGAGTAAATAAAGATAAAAAAAGTAATAAGCAAAATATTAGCAATTTGAAGAATTTAAAAAAATTAAAATGCCGTTTAAAGTGAAAAATCTCTCTATGTGTGATAACTGTGTACATATCATTCACAAATAAGATTGATTATTATGTGATTAAATAAGCGACTTGTAGCGCGTAAGAGTATTTATTTAAATGAAACTGGAAAAAAAATCCCCACTCAATTAAACTCTTATATGTGTGTCTGTATTGCGTGAATTATGCACGCACGCGGACCGAGTGTGCGGCCGTGAGTGTATAATGCAGATAATAAATTATATTAAATATAAATAAAAAAAAACACCACAGATTGTGCATTTGATTTATTTATCGAACCTTTGCCCTCACCATAATCCTAATAAATATTGCCATTTATATAATTAAATACATATCGATTTTTACTTTTTATTTATTTATGATTTCTTAAGTCAGAATTGACTGCATTTTATTAAAAAGAGACCATTCGTATAATTGATTTAATTAAATTTATATTCATTTTTAAAATATTAAAATTTTGTGATAAAATCAGCAAGGACAAATTTTAAATTCCAATGAACATGCAAAAAATACATCCACTATTCAGTCACAAAAATTCTTATTTTAATCCGAACAAAAAATGAGTAAACTACATACAAATAAATCTTTTGCGTAATAAAAAATTGAACGTAGTAATTTGTAGCGTTGACAAATATTTTATACAACATCCTCGTATTAAATTTTTTACAGTTTCTAAAAAGGATATCGATATGGTAAAAATATTGTATAACAAGCAATGCACGCTGGTAAGCATAAATTTATCGCCTTTAGCTTTCCGGCGCACGTCTTCAATGTAGCTGTTATTCCCCCCGCTTTTGTAGCCTTTATTATCGAACTCGTAAAACGCGCACTGATGCGGCGCGTGATTCCCCTTGAATTCGAGAGCATCTCATTTTCTCGAAAAGCGCGACTTTTAGACTTCGATGGACCCTGCCCTATTTACTTTTCAGCCGTAAAATACGTAGTCTTACGTTACATCGGTATCAACTACATTGTAAATTTATACGCCAATTTATCGTTTGTACGATGGTATCTATGTTTCCAAAGTATGAGTGTACCTAAGCTGCCTGCGTCTATATGCTAAAGTGCAACGAGATATGGGATTACATTAGCCGTATTTTACCGGCGTGCCGGAATTAATGTCAAAATTTTTATGGTAATAGATCCGTTTTGTATACATAATGCTTGCCGTATATGCCGGTTTTAAATAAAAGCGAACTTATAAAAATAGTTTCTTGAAAAATGTAGAAATAAGATAATTTTTTGAAAATAATTCACGTTTAAACGTCAATTATTAACTACTAAAAATAATAAATTGAATTGTACTAATTGGTTCTGAAATAAATGGTTTAGTTGGGAGTAAAAAATAGAATGACTTATTATTGGTCGATATTTTCAGGGAAAAAA
Source organism: Eurytoma californica (assembly GCA_035586675.1). NCBI lineage: Eukaryota > Metazoa > Arthropoda > Insecta > Hymenoptera > Eurytomidae > Eurytoma > Eurytoma californica. The sequence continues at coordinate 24,308,391 of JAXIUT010000037.1, read as the reverse complement.
TAATAAGTATGAATTCGCCAGGAAATAAGTAGAACAATTATTATACAATCATTAATTCATAATTAAGGATGATTTTTTCTGATTTTTTAAAGAAATATTGTATAAATTATAAATTTATATATACTGAAGATATCATAAATATTATAAAAAAAGTCGTACTCACAATTGTAGATTCTTGGAATAAATCACTCTTTGGCAGTTTAGACTATACATCGTTTGATTGTTTTCCTCTGCACTTTATAGTCTATACACATATATAAATTCGGCAATATTCTTTTGTTCCTACGAAAATAAACACTAATTAATTCATGCTTGGTTTATGTATAATATCTTTTTATTTTCAAGAAACACATTTTATAAATAAAAAATTAAATGAAAATATTATTCTTATTTTAATATTGTGCCAATCAATAAAAGACACCGGAATATTTCAACCGTTTTTTTGTCTGTAGTTCGAATAGAAGTATGCAACTGCATCTTGTCTAACTTTGTGTCCCTTTAGGTCCCAAATGGTTACAACACTTGTCACATCAGATCCGTATTTTTTCAAAATTCAACGGTCGTTGATATATATACATATACATATATCCTCCCTGATAATCTCAAATTCTCAACGAATACCGCGATCGGGCATTTCTCGGAATTAATAAAATAATAATGCTTATCCCGTGTTTTATTGTATGTTTATATTAGTAATAAACGATTGCTGGCGTTTGTTATAAATTACAAATGTAAAAAGAAAATTAGAAATTTAGCCATGCACTGGTCGCTGCGGACAGTGCATATGATGCTCCCGCTGCATGTACGATTTTGTAGTTTTTCTGCGTGAAAACTAGTTAATTATGATGTTAGACTTACTTATGATGGGTCTTGACATGTTTTTCAGTAACTGTGCACATCTTTTCTATGCAAAAAATGCAATTTTCTAGCCTGCATCTTGGGAGCTCCTTCGAGCGATGTTGACCCTTCAACGGTCGGCGAACGAATGCCCTCCGGCCAACTTCACTCCCTTCCGTTATAAAATGGAATATTTTCAAAAAAAAAATTTTTTTGTAAAAATTGTTGAAATAAATAAATAAATATTTTTCTGAATTGAAATTATCATATGCCGATATTGCAGAAGCTCTTTTTGGATTCACGAAACGTGGCTGTTGGACCACGAACGAACGAAATGAGTGGAACGCGGCGGACCGAAATTGACGTGTCGTTTACAAGATGATATAACCTCAACATTAGTCATAAATTCCGGAATATTTATTAAGAAGTTTTCGAAAGTTTTATAACATTATTTTTTATAAAAGATGACTGAAGATAACTTTGTGCCACCGAAGGCTCCGAAGGATCTTTGTTTCAAGGAAACAGACTTTATTCAGGTAAAGTAAATGAAAAAAATTTCGCTCTAACCTATTTTGCGGTTTTAAAAATTGTCATTTATTTTTGATGGATTTAAAATAAATTTTATGATTTTAAATCAATAGGCAGTGTTCGATACTGACACCTTCCTCCAAGAACACAAGAAAAATGTTAGCCTCGAAAAGATGCGGGATGATCTTGGAATTTACTTGAAGATTCTACGTTCGGCTATGATAGAGCTTATAAACAAGGATTACGCTGATTTTGTAAATCTTTCTAGTAATTTAATTGGATTAGATAAAGCAATAGCTAATTTAGAAACTCCTTTGGGCCAGCTCAAGGAAGAAGTGATGGTGAGTAATTTTATTTTAACCTCGGAGAATTTTTAATTTAAGTGGTGTATTGATGCTATTTTATTTGAATTACAGCAAGTGAGGCAGTGCTTGGATGACACGATAACAGAAATGACTACTAACTTGGATAAGCGCAAAGAAATAAGAGAAAGAAAACAAAGTATTCATAGTTTAATAAGATTCAATAAGTCAATATTAAAACTGTGCAATATTCTTGGTTCTTCTGCTGAATCGGAAACCAATTTGAAGCCAGATGTTCTAGAACGTGCTGCGACAGAATTCAATCAACTGAAATTTCATACTAGTCGCTGTCAGGCAGACCTTTCCACAGAACAAATTACTGTAAATACTCTTTAATTTTTAGTAAAACACTCTACACATGATAAATAATGTTATAGTGTGATAATTAATGTTATTCCTTCTTTGCAGAAAATGAGTGAATTGAGTGAACGCCTTATAAATAGTTTAAGCTTGTTACTTGTTACTTATGCAACTCAAAAGGAATCAACATCATTGGCACGTTGCTTGAGGATCTATGTAAGTCTTGATAAAATAACAGATGCAGAGGATGTCGTAAGAAGAAAAATTGTAGTGCCTGCTGTTGAAAATATTATCAGCGAATACAGTTTTCAAAATGATCCTCAAGGAATCAAAGGCATTTACCAAAAATTAGAAAAAGTTTTAGATGGTACATTAAAGGAGCTTTTAGAATTAACATTGAATTCCGACAGGTAACATAGCAATAATGTATTTTATAATTTACTTATTGCAAGGTCAATGTTATATATACATATATAAACTTGTTTTAGAATTACAGTTAAAGGCTTTAACTTCTTAGTGAATAGTTACTGGCCTGAAGTAGAACAGAGAATGGAAGACTATTTACCTGTAATATTTGCCCCTGGCAATCCAGAACTATTCCACAAAGTAAAGAAGAATCATTATAATTAAAAATAAACGTATATGAAGTACATAAAATTTATAATTAACAATTTTATTTTCAGAGATACCTCGAAACACTAGATTTCCTGTTAAAATTAGAAAAACGATGTTGTACAGAAGAGAATATCAAAAGTTTGAAAAACCATCCACAATATAAAAGATTTTTGAAAAAATGGAACTTGCCTGTTTACTTCCAAATACGATTCCAAGAAATTGCAGGTACTGCTGAAAGCATTCTTTCTGCCAATGTTTCTTCCTTATCGATAAGAAAAAGCAAAAGTTCCATGAGCCCTGACAATTTTACTCTCCACGCAACATATATAATTTGGGATTGTCTGTTAAGGGTTTGGGCAGAAGATGTTTATCTACCGCAACTGCTTCACAAGTAAAGATACTATATATCATTACATCAAATTAAAAGTATCTTTTTATAATTATTACAATTACGTTTTAGATTTTGGAAATTGTGCCTTCAATTATGCTCGAGATATCAAGAGTGGAGTAAAAATTCGCTGAAGCAGGTAATGGATACCATTTTGAGTAAAGGAATCTTCTGTTAAAAATGAATTCTCATTCAATTTTTACATATTGCAGGTATGGCCTGTTGTGACAGTGAATGAAACCAGTCGCAGTTCAGAGGTGGAGAACTCCCAAAGACTTGAATTTCTTGTTGGACTTTATACTGACAATGAAAAGCTTTCCGCAAAAATATCTAATTTTGTACAAACAGTAGAGGATAAAGTTTCGAATTTAAGTCCTAGCATAGTAGATTTGTTGAATGGTAATAGGATTTATGCATACATTAACATGCCTAAAAAAAACCTTGATAATAGATTTATTTTGTTTTCACTCGACGATAGATTTACGCTTAAACGTAATGGAATAACCAATCTATATTTAGAAATCGCGTCACACAACCTGCGTCTAAAAATAAAATAAATTTATTTCAATTAAGGGACCAAGAGATCTTACTAATCGTAAAAAAAATTACAGACTGTACAAAGGAGACTGCTAAAAATTTGGAAGGTAGTCTACCGCTGATAACCCAAGAGGTGGTGAAGGAGCTGCTACGTTACAGTGCGACGCATTTGAAGCAAATAAGCGACATTCCACGGCTGTTCCGGCGCACCAACCGAGAAGTCCCTACGAAGCCCTGCGCCTACGTTAAAAGAGCTTTGGACTTCCTCGCCGCCTTTCACGCGGATTACAATAACATCGTTCCACAAACCGTTCGTCAATGGCTCGTATTAGCCCTGACGTCCTTGACGCAACAGTAAGTTGAAGATTTAAGCCTCCTCTTCTACTTAGCAACCGCTGAACAAAACATGTTGTTTTCTAACTTCTATTTAAAATTGCGTTACGTTACCTTTCTCTACGACAAAGAAGGAAGTTATGAAATTTAGTAGCTTAATATCTGTAAGACGATTTTTTTTAACTTTTTAAGAATAAGTGACTTACGTAACTTGCATTTTTGTGCAGATACATGTCGGCTGTGATAGACGTTTTAACGTCAGTGCAGAAAACTGAAGAGAGTCTCAGGAGACTGAAGAAAATTAGGGACAAATCAGCTGGTGTTTCCACATCAGAGAGTCAAGGAACAAGCGATGATGAGAAAATTCGCATACAATTGTACATTGATGTTTTGAGTTATATCGAAATGGTAATGTTTGATTCACAATCACATAACGCTAAATATTTTTTACTAAATATTAAAAAAAAAACTTTTTTAGGTGAAAGGATTTGGTATACAACAACAAGATATCGAAAATTTGAAGGATTTGTTAGAAGTGGTAGAGGCTGCCACGAAAAATAAAGGAGAATCCAAATAAAACTTAGTCACCAGGTTTTTCAAATTGACCGAATACTTTCAAACATTCGCGTGATATTCAAGGTAATTATTACAAAATCTCATTTTTTCTTAAACCATATAATAGGATTGAAAAAAAATCGAAAACGTAATATCGTGTACTGCGCGACAAGAGGTACGACTCCCCTTAATAAATTCCCGCAGAATTGCGTTTCTCGAATCTTGAATAAACAAAAATAAGAAGATCCATTAGATAAAACTGGTTTGACAATTGTTTTCACAAAAAACAAAATAAGAGCATTACGCTTAGTAACCCTTTTACCTTGCAAAACTCGCAATCCCATTAGTACCCACTGAGCCTTTGAAAACCAGCGAGAACAGTCGGATTAAGCGCACACGGTAAACAAACTCCTCTAAAAACCACCCCCAAACAAAATAAAAACGCACTTCCTTTAACATTTCAGGAAATCTCGCAAGCAGTCCGCAAAGACCGGGTCGCAGAAGGTCACGTATAATCGTCGAAGAAGCTGAGCGGCGCCGGCACGCGAGGCGCGGCATCATCGGAAACCCCGGGCCTTTTCCGTGCGTGCACACGTACACCAAGCTCATCCGCGTAAATGGGATTACGAAGCCCCGCGAGGAAAATGCCTCGAGCGTCACCAGCTGCGCGGATCCCCGGCCGCCTATAAATCCCGGGGTCGCGGTCTCGTGCACCGCAGTCGCCGCTTCACACTCCGGGCGAAAGCGTCGCGGACCTCCCGAGTGCTCAGCATGGTGGTGAACTTCAAGGTGTTCAAGAAGTGCTCGCCCAACGGCAAGCTCGCCGTGTACCTGGGCAAGCGCGACTTCATCGACTACCTCTCGGGCGTCGAGCCGATCGACGGAGTGGTCCTCCTCGACCCCGGCTATGTGGAGACCCAGAGAAAGGTCTGGGTCCAGCTGGTCTGCAGCTTCCGCTACGGCCGCGAGGAGGACGAGGTCATGGGGCTGAACTTCCAGAAGGAGCTGTACCTCGCCTCGGATCAGCTGTACCCCCGCGTCAAGAAGCTGGACCGCAACCTGTCGAAGCTGCAGGAGCGGCTGCTACGCAAACTCGGCCCCAACGCCGTGCCCTTCACCTTCGAGTTCCCCCAGAGCGCGCCGTCCAGCGTCACCCTGCAGCCGGGCGCCGACGAGGTCGGCGAGCCCTGCGGCGTCAGCTACACCGTGAAAGTGTACGCGGGCGAGACGGAGACCGACGTGACCCACAAGCGCAGCACCGTCTGCCTGGGCATCCGGAAGATCCAGTACGCGCCGACGAAGCAGGGCCGCCAGCCGTGCACCGTCGTCCGCAAGGACTTCTTGTTGAGCCCCGGCGAGCTCGAGCTCGAGGTCACCCTGGACAAGCAGCTGTACCACCACGGCGAGCGCATCGCCGTCAACGTCTGCGTGCGGAACAACAGCAACAAGGTGGTGAAAAAGATCAAGGCGCTGGTGCAGCAGGGCATCGACGTCGTCATCTTCCAGAACGGACAGTTCCGCACGGTCATCGACGCGGTCGAGACGCAGGACGGCTGTCCGATCAACCCGGGTTCGAATCTGCAGAAGGTGCTGTACTTACAGCCCCAGCTGGAGGGCAATAAGCAGCGGCGGGGTATAGCGTTAGACGGTCAGCTGAAGGGGGACGCCGGCGAGCTCGCCTCCAGCACGTTGCTCACCTCGCCCGACGTGCGCGACACATTCGGCATCGTCGTGTCCTACGCCGTCAAGGTGAAGCTGTACTTGGGAGCGCTGGGTGGCGAGCTCGCCGCCGAGCTTCCCTTCATCCTCATGAGACCGAAGCCGACCGACAGATTCAAGCTCGTCAACGACGAGAACATGGCTATCGAGGATGTACCTACGTGCGATGAGAAGGAAAACATCGACAGTTAGTTTGGTTTTTTTTTGTAAGGGCCAGGTGTAGATTTCGAGGAGGCGCGGGGAAGGTTTGTATGGACCGATAAAGTTCTTTTTTACCGACACATTTTTAATGAAGCTTCGATAAATAGCTTTTTTATTGCGCCTAATCAATGCACATTTTGTTTCAAGATGTTGAAACCAACTTTGGTTTGTACTGTAGGTCAGTTTGAAAAATGTTTGTTTGTACAGAAAAGTGTCGGTAAAAAAGATCTCGAATAACTTAAAAGGGTGCGAAAATCTACTTTAACTGACGGGAGCGATTCTAGTTTTGTTATTTATTTTTGTTAGTATTACGTTCAGTATTGATAAAAAAATGAAAATAATTTGCTTTTAATTATTTTTTCGTTTAACAGAAAATGAATACCAATTGAAATCAACAAGACAATTGCTTTAACGTAATTTTATAGTTGTGGGTTTGTGATTTTCCACCCCTTTGATGGTTTGGGATTATCACGTTGAGATTTTTATAATTTTGTCTTAATGTCATCAATGAATTATGTATAAATTTATTTATATTTATCTAAGAAAACACTTTAGTTGTAAGTGACACTTAAAAAGCCAGTTCAGTTTCACAATGGGCATTTAAATTATTAATTATAATTTTAACGCTTTCAAATTATATCTTTTCTTTTAGTTTAGATGAATGTGATATATATCTTTTATTGATTTATTCGTTCAAGGCTTCATGTGTTAATATGTAAAAAAAATCTATAAATTTTAATATATGATGAAGATGTGTACAATTGAACAGATCAGTGCTATTTATCTTCACAGATAAATAGGATGTTTGTATAAATTTGTCAATATTTACCATAAAAATAAAAATACAAAATATTGAATTAATCACTTTAAATTGTTTATCAAATTCCCTTATCATATATCCTTTATCCATAACATTTGTTAGCAATTAATAGGCGACCCGTTGATATCAAAATTCAAATTAGATATTACTCATCGTTTATAAACTTGTCTATTATTGCAAACATCACGTTATTACAAATCTCAAATTGATAAACAGCAAAATACAAATTAAATTCAATTTTTTTATTAATAAGAACCAATTTTTAAATTTATTTTCTATTTCAATTTTTTTCTTAAGAACCTAAAGGGAATAAAAAGTTGGTGCTTAAAGCAAAAGCGAAGTAAAAATCGTCCTGCTCACTTAAACATTAATAAATTGCAGTCGCTCATGGGATTCAAAAGCGCAACGCTGTTTTTCTCCGAGTCTTTCTTTCGGACTTTATATCCCCTCCTTTAATACGCTGATCTGCCTTTTTAGTCTCTTCATTTACATCCTCCTTTTTCTCATCCTACTCAATCTATCCTTGTCTCTTTATGATTTCCTTTTGCTCTGCCGTATCTTTTATCATCTTTATTCTTGTTTTCTGACTGTGAGTTTAATTTTTTCCTTTATTTTTCATAAATATTTTATTACAATATTTTCATTGTTAACATGTCTATATTGAAATTAATAAAACAGATTTGTTAAGACTACTACTGTAGTGTATATCTATGTAGATATACATGTACTATATCTGTATAGTGCATGTACAGGTACGTAAGTAGATGCATGTCGAGTCCAACAAGACATACTGTCATACAATTCACTATCGCTATTACTAGAATCAATTTGTATATTATTAATCTGTAGTATCTTTTCCGCAATTAAAACGTTTATCTTTCAAGTACTGATTATACTATTAATATAATAACAAACACGTAATAATTTGTCATGAGCTGATTTTCATTTTTTCCCGAATTAATGACTCGTGTAAGTGTCCTCATCGCTTTTTCGTAGAAATTGAATAAATATAGTCTATTCCGAATTTCACTTGTCGACTTAATTCGACAATTTATTTGTCTTTAAAAGAGCATGACACACCCGCGAGTCAAGCGCCGAGCAATTAAAAGTAACTATTCACACTCGTGAATTTTAACAGTCCATAAAAAAATCGCCTCATACCTTCGAAATTACTCACCAGTCACCACCGACGAACAGCAAGGCCAATACTATCCACTCGATCCCTACGAAAGCAAAAACTACCATTAAGTAGCCCCAGCAAAAAACTCGAAATCATTCGAGCGAGTCTCTTACTTACGAGCAGTGCGTGTGCAGCGGAGTTCGGCATCCCCGAAACCGGCGAATTCCGCCGGGAGCGTCGGCGGGCGCTCCAGAGGTCCGAGAGAGCGCGGCCGGTGTATTTCGAGCGGAGTGCGGCTCGCGGCGCTCGGGAGTGGGAGGGAGATAGCGCGCGAGAGAGAGAGGGTACACACTAGTCCTCGGCTCGGGCCGGCTCGCGGCCCTCCTCAGTCACGCTCGAGACGCCGCTGTGGGAGGATATCGCGCGCGCGCGCCCTTCCCCCTCGATATAAGTATATCAACGCTCAGCCGCACAGCACCGCACGGTAAAGGGCCGCCTCGCGGGGCAGGGCCGCGACTGGCTGCGCGCTTCCCCTCCCTCTTTTCTTTATCACTTCGTAAATTCTCATTGTTCGCGGTGTATATACACATTAGCGCATCCCCTTTTTTCGGGGACGTAACACAGTCGTTTAGCGCGAAGTCGGGAGGTGATACGCGCAGCCAGTGTGTACGTGCCCACGCATACACGCGTGCGCACGTATATACGCATTTTCGCCAGTGGTGCTTGTAGACACCGGTCGAGCAGGACACGCGAGGCGACGAGGCGCCGAGCTTCCCCCCAGGATCCGCGAGGAGCAGCCTGCACCCCGGGAGACAGAGACGTAGAGAGAGAGAGAGGCGAGAGAGAACCGGCCGCCGGGCTTCTTGGCTCTTCCTCCCTCCTCCCCCCGACGGCTTGGATCTTCGCTTTTCACGCACTGTGAGTACCGCTTTTATCTCGTCTCTCCTTTGTGCGAGACTCGCGCGCGGTGAGTGTGCGGACGACGCCGGCGAAGTACCTCGCGGGGGTGCGTATGTGCACACCTCGAGAGGCGATCCCGGGCGTCCCGCTCGTTACTCGGAAACCAGCCGACATCAATTCGCGGAATGGAGTCTCCGTTTCTGCTTGTTAAAGGAGAAAAGGTAAAATACGCACCGAATCGATTGGATACCCGCGGCTGCGTTAAATCTGCGTGGGTAAAAAAAAAAGGTTTGTGCGCATTAAAAAGGATTGAAAGTGACGGGGGACTACCTGTGGACTCGTAAATTAGGCTATTCAGGTAGTCTGTGAGTCCGGGAGTACAGGA
>JAXIUT010000037.1:24267624-24278127 GCA_035586675.1 Eurytoma californica | reverse complement strand
ATAATTAGTAGAACCACTGATGTAAATTTCCGATTTAAGCATATTGCCTATTTGTAAATAGGATTTAATCGATTCTTTTGAGTAGGGCTGCGCAAGGCTTTCCTAACGTTCACGTCGCTCACATTTTGTGTACAATTGTGTTTACACAGACGAAATCTGAGTCTAAATTTTGTTATTTCAAGGTTCATTTATATACAGTGAAAAGGCATTTTTTTGTTATAACATATTGAGAAAAAATTCTAGTAAAAATTATAATACTGTGTTACGAATAAACAATTATTCGTATTAATTATGTTTCTTAAATTTTAAAAGAGAGTATACGAATGTTACGAATAAACAATTATTCGTATTAATTATGTTTCTTAAATTTTAAAAGAGAGAGGCGCATATAATTTCGCCGAGTCGATGAAATGTCGCGAATGTTAATTAATTTCTTAAATTCTTATTACTATATAGGAAAGTGGCCACAGACTGACATTTAGTTGATATGATTAATTTATTACAAAGATTAATTTACTAAAAATTTAGAAAAATTATCATAATTTCTAATCAAATTTACTAATAGTGTATAGCATAATTTATAATAGAAAATGTTACTAGAGGGGATGATAATTTTTCAAATAGATGTCAGTCTGTGGTCTCTTTCCTAGAAAGAATTGTAATTTTTATTAGAATTTTTTCTCAATTTAGGTAATCGTGCTTTTGTATTGAGAATCTCTGATAAATAGTCTGATTTTTAAAGAAGTTTTTGTTAACACTTTTAAGAAATTCTTATTGTTAAAATTACTGTAAATTAAAAGTAAGAAGACGATTATCAAAAGAATCTCAGTACTCAGCAATATGCACATTAAAGTTAAAAGTATAAGATTTTTAAATTATTATACAAATTGCCGTCAAGTAGAAAAAAAGTAACTTCCTCATACTATTTCCGCTATATAAAAATGAGTAACTACTTAGCTAATAAAATGTACAGGTATATACTACTGATTTAAAGTGAAAACTGGTATTTCAATAAGTTAATATGAGCAGATGCGACATTACTTAATCCCGTAAATTATGAAAAGAATTTAAGTGGAATACGTTTTTACGGTGAATCATGGAATATTAATTAACATAAAATAAAAGTTTATATCGCAACGATATTGCGAATATTAGCCTGATTCCGCACAGCAACGCAATTAACGGTTCTTACATATTCCAAGAATTTTTATTACTTATAAACGTGACCGTTTTAAAAATTTGTTTAGTTAACTATACATCAGTTCATTCCAACAAGATTGTACAAACAACGATGACATATGCATTTTGTTCATTAGTACATCATTAAAATTATCCAGTTTTAAAAATGATGACGTTATATTATTTAAAAAAAAAACTCGTGTTATATACGTTTAAACAAAAAAGTATTTGCTGCGTTCGGCGTAAACATCGACTTTTCCGGAGAACGAGGCGCGACGAACTAAAATAGCCGCGAAAACGCGAAAGAGCGGAACCTTTCGCCGGGCGGATGCCAATATACCGCGCTCCGCGGCGGAAAAGCAACTACGTCCGTGACATTGAGCTGCGCTTATTCCGCGGGCGTTGAGGACGCGTGCCAAAGCCTCGAAAAAGGCGCCGCCACTGGAAGCCCAGCGAGACTCGGAGAAGTTCAATTCGACGTTGCGTATCGACAGGCACGTGGAAACGGCTCGCGACGGCCGATGTGCTCGTGGGGTGGGGCGAGGGTGACTGAATTCGATTTACGAAAGATATTGGCACTTCTTTGAAATTGATGACTAAAATTGTGTGTTTAATACGTGTTTTGAATTGTAAAATCACTTAGGAAATATTTTATGTAATGATTTAATTTCTTTACGAATAAGAACAAAATTTGCCCTTCACTTTATCTTGGAAAATGAAAAAAGGATGTTTAAACATAAAATGTTTATATCATAATTTAAGTGAAAAAAAGTAAAATTCATGAAAATAAAGTAATTTCATTTTATGTTAAAAGCACGCAGTTACTGTAATGAAGTAATAAAAATTTTTTTATTGTACAAAAAATAATGGAGCAAAACTGTCTGAGTGGTAGTACAGCAAAGTATAGTAGTAGCATCCAACTCATTTCGATTTTTTTTAAACTCTAAGAAATTAAGTAACAAAAATTAAATAAAGACAGTAAATTGAAGCCAATGTACATTACGGCAGAAACCGAGCGAAAAATAAAGCAAATACTGAATCTTTCGACTTCGTTGTAGTGCGTCCCCGAAAACCAGAAATGATCATACGCGAGAACGAGCCAAAAGAGCTGCCACCAGACGTAATAAGAGGTAAATCCTCGAGTGGCATGTCAAATTTTTCACTACGTTGATGTTTTTTTTTTGTTGTTTTTTGTGATTTTTTTTTATTTAACTAAATGAGCTACTTGGTTTTTAACGATTTTTATAATTCACCTACTGTTTTTTTATCAGAAATTGTATTATGAAAATATGTATAGCGTAAATCAAGTAGCTTAAATTTTAACTTTTTATTATTATATTAATCACTTTATGTAAGATTTATTTACTTATATATCGCCAAAATAATTTGAAAGTAAAAAGAATTAATGTTTATTATTATATTTAATTATTATCATTTAACAATGACTAACAGTTCGGTGTGTAAATTGTGAATTTCTTTTATTCTAATTTTAACAAACATTTGGCTTGTAAGTTCGCTCGTGAGATACTAAACCGTTATGTTATAATTTAATTAATATAATTAATGAAATGATAAAATAAATTTTACATCTACGAAGATTTTAATTTTACAATGCAAAGGTATAGTAATTCAAGACTTCAATGTGTCTATGATAGGTAAACAACATTAGCAATACACACGAAACTTTATTAAAATAATTTAAGATCGGTAAGTGTTTAAGTGGTGAACAAAAACAAAATGATGTAACACATTAACAATTCTAACGAATGAGAATTTTCGACAATTTTACAAGTGACGAATTCACAAAACTAGTAGGGATTTTTTTTTTCAGCACATCAACTAAAAATTAAACATTGCTACAATAATAATGCACATTAATTATCCTAATGGAACGAAATTAACACTTCAATTAAAACTTGATGTACGAATTTGCAGCTTCAGACAAACCGGACCTCGGCCTGGAGGAACTGTCCTCGTTGAACGTCAAATCGCGCTTCCAGGTCTTCGAAAAGGCCAATGAGACGTCGAACGAAATCGAGAGATCGCCCTCACAGGTCAACGTAAAGAGGTCGCCCAGTATACTCAGCAAATTGGCCAAGTAAGATTTTACATCCAAATTACTACTCAACTACGTGACTCTTAATTTGCCAAAAAATGTATAAGCCTTTTTTTTATATTATATATACGAAGTGTGCTATAAAGAAAAAGTGCCGATTTCATTAAAAAAAATCTACAATGGTATATTTAAGGTAAATTACAATGGTGTAATGGTACATTTAAGGTAAAAATTGTAGAAGAATTCGGAATATTATTGAGCAAAATTTTAACACACATTTTCTTATGCAGATTCCAAGCGAAAGGAATGGATATTGGCGTAACGGACGAAGCACTCAATGGAATCCCGTACGAAGAGTCCAGCGAGAGCGAGGAAGAAATCGACGAAGAGGAAACGGAAGGTGAGCACATGCACCGCGTACTCGCTCATAAAAACGCCATTTTATCTTTCTCAATTTTTTTTATTAACACGTAAAGATAATAAATAAAATTTCTACACGTTTTTCCGCATTTACGAAACTAATATGAATCTGAATCTGAATCAGTTAAAGAAGTAAAAACTATTTTAATAGAAAATATAAAACTAAATAAAAAGAGATAAAAAAAATTATCAAAAAAGGCAAAAATTAATCGTCTGTAAGCAGTAACAATGGGCTCTTAGAAAACAAATTGTAAACGCGATGGAAGTTTCGGATTTCACCGCTGGTTGCGCAACGCGTCCAGATAAGCGAGAGAAAGAGTCGGCGAAAAAAAAAGAAAAGAAGAGGCGCATACGTTTTATCCCGATGCAGGAAAACACTTTCCGCAAACGTGTCCGATGCAGTTGTAAGCTCCTTTTGTTCGGCGGAGTCGCACTTTCTCCGGTGTCAGTCCACGGCGTGTACGCCTATGTAGTCCGCGAAAAGGTGATCGCGCCGCGACGTGTAACACGAGGCTGCACGCGAGCAACCCGCTAAAAGTCGACCGATACCCATTGCCTTTCCAATTAGTATTCCAAAGGCTCACGCTCGATTACCTATTTCATTGCCAATTTCACCTAGCTGTTCACACGTTTATTTTCTTTCGCTGTTTCGAGAGATGTGTAAACAATATTTTATAGATCTTTTTGTAGGAAGAATAAAATTAATTTATATTCCCGGTGTTAACTTTATCGTTTCAAGTTGAAAGGTTATTTCTAAATAATTACCATTTGCCTGGCAATATAAAATTTTTAAATACAGGATAAATATGTAGATTTAACAAGAGCACTGTTTTGAAATATTTAAAAATTATTTAAAAAATAGAAATTTTTTAGTGTAATAAGAAACACTTTTCGATATTACCATTTAGAAGTTCTCTCATCAAATTTATTTCATAAATAGAATAATTATATAAAGCTATGTAAACGCGTTTCATTTTTTCGCACTAAATCTCCTTTGCAATAAAATGTATTTGACTGCGATTCTTCGCTGAAACGGGATTTCCGCATTCGCTGAAAATTCGAGATCCTTAAAAAGTCGATCCTTCGCGAGAAAAGCCCAGCTCACACATTCCACAATTCTAAAGCCCTATACTGGCCAAACAAACAAAAAATCAAAAGAGAAAGATAAAGTGGGCGCAGGGGGAGGGGGGGCTCTTCTCGGGCCCATCCGAGCGATTATTCACATTCTTTGGCGATTGTAACAGAGGTGGAGACGGAGACGACGATCGTGAAGGCGAAGCGCGGCAACCGCGAGCGGCCGATAAGCTTCACGAAGATGGACGACATCAAGAACCGCTGGGAGTCGACGAGCCAGCAGGGCAGGCGGGAGTCGCAGCGAGAGGCCCGCAAGGAGGAGATCGCCGGCATTCGCTCGCGCCTCTTCATGGTAAGGGCCGCGCGGGCTGCGCCTATATACTTTACGAGCCGCGCGGCTCAAAGGCTTAGCGACCGTGTATACTAGTCGAGCTTCGTCGAGATTTTTCGAAATGATTAAGGCGCATTTGTATAGAGACTCTTTTCGCGAACTCTTACTGTCTAAAAGGAAATATTGAGAAAATACTCGTACATTGAGAAAACATTGTAGCAAAATTACTATATTGTTTAGAAAAGTAGCTACAGACTTACATTGTAGCGAAAAATTACTATGTGGTATAGTAAAATCCTTTATACATAAATTTAATGATCGATATTAATCTGAAGTTCGAGCATTTGTTCGAAATCAATCTCGAATTAGTCTTGATTTTTAAAAAAAACAAAATTTCATTTGTTTTTTCTTCGAGATTAAATGTACACGTCCCATGGCCAATAAAACCTAGAAGAAGAAGAGATTAAATATAGGCGAACTTCTAGTTTTATATAATTATAATAAATTCATTGTGCTAGACAATATTGTAAATTTTACTATTTTTCAACTAAATGTTAGTCTGCGGCCGCTGTTCTATACAGTACTGTAACTTTACTGGAAATTTTTCTCATTCTATTGAAGTATTTTAAATTCAATGAAAAAATTGTTTGCAGAAAAACTGCGTTTATCGTTTCGTAATATAAAATGCGTTGTTTTTTTAATTATTCTTGTCACTGAAAGTAGTACAATGAGAAAGAAGAAAATAAAAACAATTACTTTGTTAAGGCGACTACTTTTTATGACATGTGTATACGTACACCGTGTGCTAAGCTAAGTACGAGCCATATATTACGCGTAAAGCTGCAATATAAACTTTATTATCGTGATGGTTTTATACCGTAACGGAATTCATGACAATCTTACTAAGCACGTCGCCTCAAAGATTACGCGATTGCTTTTACTCATACCAGACGGTCTCATTTAATTTTTAAAGATTTTTTTCAACCTTTTAACTATTACTCTTATCACATTGTACGTAATTTTTAAAAATTCTTTATCACACTTATATCGACATTTATTAGAAGGAATATCAAAATTTTTATATTTTCAATATTATTCTGTAATTTTTTTCAAAAAAATTATTTTATTCGAAGTCATGTAAATGTAAAAAAAAAACCCTCGTCAATGTATGCTAGTGAAAGTAATGAATCGAAGAGAGCGCGAACGTCGGAAATGGTCAATGGTCATTCAGCGACTCGCAGATTGAAAAACAAATGCGTTGCTCGTGGCGGTCGGAGGGTTAGAAATAATCGTGGATTGAAGCACGTCCGCTCCATCACGGAAATAGAATTCTAAAAGCTCGCGCTCTTCTGACCCACATAAATCCGATGAAAAAGGGCTCCTTAGCCGGTCTGCGACTTAACCGCCTTTTGAGCGACGGCGCTCATTTATCCGCATAAAGTTTGACGAATGATTGGGAGCTTATTTGCTTTGGATGTTACTTAAAAATAGATAAGACTTTGAGGAACGCTTATCGATCATGATGCTTTTTTTTTGCTTTTAAATGTAGAATGCGAAAATAGAATGTAGGTAGAGTTTGGTAATTTGAAAAATAGTTACTCTAGCGTACTTATTGGATTACAAATTAAAATAAGCTCGTTATAAATGAGGCAATGCTGGTTTTAAAAACCTTTTATTTGTAGAAACTAGCTATTATAGTTCTTTAAAATTAAGTACTAAAATACAGTTTTTATTAAAAATCGGTGCAAATCTTGTAGAAACAAACTATGTAAATCTGAAAATCTGAAATTTCACTTAGAAAATGTGACTAGTGACGTATTGCCTGTGAAAAGTCATTCTCATATTCAATAAGTGGACAACTTTTCTCATTTTCTAAGTGTATTTCACATTATCGCAATTCAGAGAGAATGTATTGCAAAATTAGTATTTTTAACTCGCGTACTTTTTTGTGCAAGCAGGGTAAGCAGGGTAAGATGAAGGAGATGTACCAGCAGGCGGTGGCGGACAGCGAGCGGATAACGAAGATAAACGCGGCGGAGGAGATCCAGCACGCGACGAATGCGCGCTCGATCAAGGAGCGCTTCGAGCGCGGCGAGCCGATCGCCCCGACGAGCGACGACGAGCAGGAGAACGGCCACGCCAAGAACAAGGCCGAGAAGCCCGACGAGGAGATACTCGCCGCCGGTAAGTCCTCCCTCGTTTTGTTTTTAAGTAAACACTGTGTCTCTCTCCCTCCTCAGATTTTTCACGTAATAGGTTCTCTCCGATACTTTCTACGTATATGGATTCTTCGAAGGTACGAGCGGCGTTTGGGTGTTGTAAAATGCTTCGATGAGCAAATATGTATCTTTTGCATCTTTTCTGCGCTGCGTAAAAACTTTGTAAATTGACTCGTCGAAATGTGTATGCGGAAAATGTGTTTTATAAATGAGCGAATTTAATATCCTCATATTTTTTCCTTTTGTATATTTTAACAAGCACATTTTTAGTGCTAATCAATTTTCTACAGTTTTAGCAACAATTTTAGATCTAATTTTCAAATTTAATAATGTAATAAGTACTCCTCGATGTACTCTATAAGAAACTTTTACTTTTGGAATCGTAAGCAAACAAAATGTGAAATTAGTCAACGGTTAAAAATTTGTATTTACTATTTGTTCAGTTATCAATAAGTGCACAGATAAATTTAGCGCGAATTCCAGTAAGAGTTAATATTTACTCGATAGCATTTGATCTTAACTTCGAAACTTCAAAAAAGGGAATGACTAAGAGGATCGACGATACGCAGTGGTATTTACGCTTTTAAAAGAGATAATCCCTCTTAGGTTTATTCATGTGGTTTCAATCGCGTGGCCAAGATCTGAAAGTGTATTTATAGTAACGGGATATTTTTAATTTATAAGGCAGCAGTCATGAAAAATTAAGAAAAATAATTTTACAGATAAATTAACAAAAAATAACCGCAATTGAACTAAATGACTGATATTAGAGATACATCTATCTTTAAAAAAGAGATTCACACAGTGTAATCAATTTTATAATGAGATATCATTCTGTTTTAGAACACTATCTGCAGTTTCTTCATTCATTAATAATTCACTCGAGTCAGATTCTCTTTGATTTCAGACCCGCGATCCATGTAACACACTTTTAACGCAAGCTTTCTTTTATTTTCCTCGCATTAGCCTCCCACATATATTTCCTATGTCTTCCATAATAACAGATTCCAAAATAACCGTTATATTTCTTTTTACCATCTTCTTCAATATCTTATTTTCTCCTTTTTTTGCCATAATTAAAACGATTTTCGACACCTTAAGCTGCACTGGGAGAACTTTTTAAACAATTTTTTTACACTCTTCCATCAAAACTAATAGAACTAAATTACTAATTAACGAATAGAAAGCAGTATATCCTTTTGAGGTTCGATTTACCACTGTACAAAAAAAGTAGAGAAAATAACGGCTCGAGGATGCGCCATACGAAATGAGCGAGAAAAAAAATCCAAAGTCCACTAATAAATGATATTGTTTTACAGGAATCAGTAGAAAGTCGCGCTCGCTGTTCCTGGAGATGGACGCGACGGCCGCGAAGACGGGCAGGCCGGTGACGCCGAACAGCCAAGGCAAAGCCCCCACGGAGGCGCCCAGACGGGCACGTGACGTGAGTAAACGAATTCCACCTTCTTTTTTTTATTTCCCTCCTCCGGCCGAGCTGCACAAAAAAAAATTTCGTGCTACATGCGTCACTGCAGTCTCGTCCCGAGGAGACAATATTACATTGAATTCGTAATTCCTTTGTGGGTGAGGATGTGGTCGCGTATGGTTATTACTCGTAAAACACTTTTGTTGCATACTTTAGGTAGAAGTTTTTTATTTTCGCAAACAAAAGAATACAATTGAAAATATCTATTTTTACACTTTTCACCTTGCATCTTGGCTCGTTTGTCACATCAAGCGTAAAAGAAAATTCCACGCGAATAATTCAAACAAAATTGTAAAATATCCCTGGATCTCTCTTCGACGAGAGAAATTGAGAAAAAAAAAGCGTCTAAATTGAATTGCGCGAAACGGCAGGCGTTCATGGGCCGCCAGGTGTCGGAAGACGTGGTGCGCAGCACCGACACCACGGAGGAGGTGCAGGTGGACAACTCGGACATCTCGAACAAGTTCAAGTTCTTCGAGTCCTACAGGGAGCCCGAGAAGCAGCGCAAGCAGTTCCGGATCACACCGCCCCGAGACGGACAAGTCAAGGTTCGCTCGTCGCGCTTCGTGTGTGCAGAGCTTCATGTCCTCGTCTTTTTTTTTTAACGGCTCGTCGTTTCTCGCGTGCACTTTGCCTGTTGCTTTTATCCTTTTTTTTTTGTTACCCTCGCCTCCTAATTGGCCGCGCGCATAATGAGCTCGATGCGGGAGTATCTGCAATTACGAGCTTCTTTTGTAAAGGCATTGCCGTACTCGATGAATGCCTTTACCCTTTAAAGTGGAATTAGTGAAAAACTATTAAAAATTTGTAAAATTCACTAACATTTAGTGAAATGTGCTCCACTAACATTCAACAAATTTTTAGTGCATTTCACTAATTCAACTTTAGAGAGTAAGTTTCGAATACTTGAGTATGTATCATTTTTAATTTATAATTTTTTAAGTTTTTTGTACATTATTGGTACGGCAAAGTGTGAATTACGTGAAACGACAGCTGTAAATGAGTTGTGTGATGCCCAGTGTTCAATAACGACTCCAATCAGCGCTAACCAACGTCACTTCGCCTGCGTTTTTTTTTTGTTCACTATTAACTGCTTTTGAGTCTAAATAGAACAGACGCTAATTATCACCTCTCGCCAGCGATCGGAGGCACCTGCACGCATTTTTCACATCCGCGGCAAAGGTCGCCGCTGATTTGCGCGGGGAAAAAGAAAGTGAACCGATGCTTCCCACTGCAGCTCCGAGGAGAGAACTAAGGTTTCTTCCGAGAAAAGATTATCGTCGAATCAGAGCTGACGCACCGGCGAAACTGCACGAATGCGATTCTTTCGGCGCTATGTTTAGAAAAAAATTTTATACGATAATTTAATCTCTTTTTCACAATTTCTTCATGCAAAAAGTATACTACTAGATAATTGGGATGTTGCATGAAAAATAAAATCATACTTTATTATCTACGTCCGATGGAATATTAAAAAACGTTCGACGCGAATTTTCAGTTTTCAATTTAATGATCATTAACGATTATATGGCGATTTTCTGTAGCCTCGCATGTTTGTTCTCATCCAAAAGAAAACTAAACTTACACACACTCCATCCTCGAGGAATGAAATATGAAAATGAACGAGCTGTTCATTATCTACGTCCGATGGAATATTAAAAAATATGTCTGGGATTTTTATCGAACTATTCGTACATCAAAAGATCTTAGTCTTTTCCCTGAGCAATTACAATGTCTT
>JAXIUT010000037.1:24219765-24236887 GCA_035586675.1 Eurytoma californica | reverse complement strand
ATAAAAACTATTAGGGCGTATAATATGACGGCATTTTTAATGGGCTATCATTCACTTGGCGATGATGATTTACTGACGTACATGTTTTCAAAAGAAACGTTATTTTAACAACAGGCTGCTGTAAATTTAATATTTTTTGACACTATCAATTTTGTAATAAATTTATTGATACTTACAGACACATTTTAAACATAGTTGCAAGACTTGAAATTAATTTAATCTGCTAAAGAAATTTTTGTATCAAAATGATGCTATCAAGCAAATTATAATTCATTGTATAAACAGATAAGTGAAGAGCTCAATTTTATCTTTTAAGCTAACGAAGTCACGAGTGAACTTATATCAGCAGAATGAAATTTGAATGCGCCGATAACAGTTATAAAAAGAGATACCAAATATTATGCCGCATGAATCACGTGTTTTCATTAATAGCCGGTTGATGCCAAGTGCTTGCACAATTGTTGATGGAAAAAATCGGCAAAGCTAACATGTAACATATAATTTTGAATTTGTTACAATGAAAAAAGCTTGATCTAATTATATTTATATATTTATAAAGCTTACAAGAGTAGGCTAATATGGTGTCACTGTGCACGAGAAAAATTTTTTTAATTAATAATTTAAAGAATAATGTATACTTACAAATATTATTATTATCATTGCAGGTGTTGTTGCTGTTCTGTTTTGTGGGATTTGCCAAGCTCACTACACATACAACAACTTGAGTTCCGATTCACGGCAAAGGACTAAGCAGCTGTTCGAGCTGCTAAACTTCCTTGCCGAGAACTTTATTTTTAGCTACATAGGTGTTTCGATGTTTACTTTCCCTAAGCATCACTTCGACTTTGGTTTCATATTTTCAGGATTTGTATCCTTTTAAAGAAGAAAAAAGTCAATGTACTTTAGTTTTGAAAAATAGTTTCGTATATTTAAAATGGAATTTAATTTTTCTGGAATTTTGAAATCAGTATCATATTTCAAACAGCAATGAGTTTCTGACTTTATTGGAAATTATGTATGATCCGCACATTGCTTTATAAAGAAGAGTTGAGTCAGCTCATCAATACGATAGCATTGAGACATGTTGGCAAGCGGTGATTCACTTTTTACTGTACGAAAAATAGCGCATAGTGCGACACATTTTAATAGTAATTTAAACTTTTATTTTATAAATTTAAAGCGTGGTTTTAATAGTATGCTGGAAATTGAATTTTATTAGCTTCTTGCTATTTTTAAACGATCTATTAATGTAACGTACTAGTTTCAGTCTTTAATGCACATTTTTCTCTCGTCCTTTATGCAACAGTTACGTAAATTTCCAGTATTGTATGCCATCTCTTTCAGATCCTAGTATAGCGTTACCAAAGACAAGCAAATATTTTCTCGAATGACCTTAGGATTAAAAAGAGATTGATTTTATAAGACTTATGTAACATATTGATTTACTTATACTCAATCAATTTTCATTCACAAAAAAAAAGATTTCTATATTTTATGTGAATAATATCCGAAACTATTTTTACTATTTAATCTATAGACTGTGTAATATAGAAAATATAAAAAATATATAATCAAATGTCTGCGTAATGTAGAAAAAATAGATGTATTTCCTTAACGATTGATGATGCAGTTCTGCGCCTTGTTAGGCAGAGCAGCGAACGTGTACCCATTGTCGTTTCTGCTGAATCTCGGACGGAAACCGAAGATACCAATGAACTTTCAGCACATGCTCTTCTTTGCGGGTCTGAGGGGAGCCATGAGTTTTGCCTTAGCTATTAGGAACACCGTGTCCGAGGCCAGACAATCTATGCTGACCACTACTAGTCTCATTGTCATATTGACTGTCATCTTCCAGGGCGGCATGGCCTCCCAGTTTCTCAGCTGGTTCAACATACCGTGAGTCTCGTTGGCAAAAAAATTATGAAAAATTGCTAATGGAACAATTTATTAGTATTGGTTACCCCGTGTTATTTTTAATTGGCTAAGCGATAATCGATACTAAAGTAAAACGAGATACTAATTTAAAAAAAAAATGATTTTACAGAGTCGGCGTAGATGAAGAAGTAGAAGTATTATCGCATAATGGAGTCCGAAGTGTAAGTAACCAGCAAATCCAGATTAACGACTTATTTTTTAGAGTATTTTGTGGTCGTGGTAGATTTGTGTTTTTGTGAGATTCAAGCTTGTGATGACTTCCAAAAATAATTCATTACATCTGTGAATTTGTTCACGCAAAAAAGACACTCGGTACCAATTCAGATCGTATTTAAAAGTTAAACGTCACAATTAGTAATAATAAGCCTTCGGGCTAATGAAAACCAGTGTTTAAGAAAAAAGAAAACAACAAAGGCACCTGCGCACATGATTTTAACGAATTTACAATCACAAACTGCTTCACATATCCTTGCTTTTTTATTCTAATGCTTGCGCACAGGTGTATAACTCCATGGACACTGCCGGGGTTCGTATTTATTTTCATGAATTTCGCACGCATTCAATTTTAATGAACTACTGATTTTACAAATTGTTTTTAAAAATCTCTTTCTATTTTTAATGATAATAATTTTTCTGTAACTTTTATATTTTTGATCTTATTCCTATAAGTTTTATTTTATTTCTATTTTTTGTTTTAAAGAATTACTTAGCTCTTGTAAGTAACTAGTTCATTTGGTTCATTCTGGTAACGATTTTAGACTACTTTAGCATGGTTTTTTTAAACTACATTAAAAGGTATATAATACAAGCATTTTATTGCCTGAAAAAAAAATAATGAAATTAACTTAGAAAAAAAAACTCAAATTGCAATTGTTATTAGTCTGGTGGCGAAGGTGGCTTTGGCGAACTGGAAGTGCGTCGGGAGAGAAGCTCTCCGGTATGTCTGCACAACAAATATCGAAAGTCGTCAGTCGTGTTTCATGCTTTGTTTTAACATACAGCACGATTTTTTTTTCAAATTTGTTTCTTCATTTAATCAAAAGCATCTTTCATTCTGCTTATTTTTATTTTGCTTGCAGCAAAAATGTAACAACACAGATACTTAAACAATACACTTTTGGTGTACATACAATATTTTATCGTCATTTTTTTATTTTGCTATAACACAAAGTAATGAAAATCGAGTATACATTCGATACAGATAAAATGATGCTTTTATGCATAAATTGAGCGAATTCATACTCGCAAACAAAATGCTTCCGTTTTAATGCTTGTTATTTGATATGTTTTTTATTTATTTTTACCAGATTTTTATTTTAATTTTTATTTATCCATTCTGTATGTTCGCGAAGCGTTGGTAGTTATTGAATGACCATTGTAAAATTGCATCCTGTAATAATGGGCGTATACCATTTTAAAACAAATAATACATCACAATCAATACGATGAAATAACTCAGCACTCAGCATGGCGCATTCGACGAAGTAATTTTTATTAATTAACTAACGATGGCGACATTAATTAAGGCTTGTACACGTGCAATCTTCATATATTCTTGTTGTTGATTTAAAGAGTCCTCCTTTTTAATGTTTAATGTAAAATGTTCCATAAACAGTATTATTTGATTATAATTAGTAGTACGTAAAGAATTGAATAACATTAAAATTTCTTTACTGTTAAATATAATATTATTAATGGTTATTTATTGTCATTATATATTTTAGTATATAATTAATTATATGTAGTTGATACTTATACCTTTTCCAGCATGTATTTTTGTAAACGTTTTAACTGATCCTATAATGTTATTATTTTTTTATGTAAACACATAATTGTTACACATTATTTACTAAAACTATCTAGTATATTCCAAAAATACATTTTGTCTAAAGTAGTTATTTGTTAAAAAATTGAAATTTAGGAGACTGAATTTAGATATTAGATGGTTGAGCTCTTAAACTAAAGTATGTCCATTTTTTAAAATTATTTTTAAAATATTAAATATTTTACCGATTAAGGTAGTTGAATCGTAAAGTAACATGGACTCTTAAAGATATAACACATTAAGAAAAAAATATTGATTATAATTATCCAAAATAGAAAGAATATAAGCAGGTGCACACAGCCCTAATTAAAATAAAAGCATCGCTATGACATGCCAGCACAATAACGACGCACGATTCCAACAACAAAAAAATAGACAACAAACAAATACCTAATGGAAGTCAGTGTGCTCCTGAATCATACCTCGAGAAGCCATAGATCAAAAATCACCGCGTCAACATAAACCACGTTCCATTCGTTAAGAAAAAATCTCCGAAGTAAATGAATAAAAAGAAACGAAAGGAGTGTACACGTAGAAGTAGAGTCGAGAGGAGATTAAATCGAGCCGCGCGCAACGCTGGAGCAATCATACAGGATGGATAAAACTAAAAGGCGGCTTGTTCACGTTTCACAGTATAATTCTATGCAGGACGGCTCGGCGGGCTCGGGCGCCGCCGGCGCCAAGCCGAACGAGAAGGCGCTGCTCGCGCGCATCTGGGGCAACTTCGACACGCGCTACATGAAGCCCCTGCTCACGCACTCGAGGCCGACCCTCCTGGAGACCCTACCCGTGTGCTGCACCCCCATCGCCAGGATCCTCACCACCACCCAGCAGATGACGCAGGTTGGTACCGATTTTGTTTTTGTTTTGTTCTCGTTTTTTTATGTTTTGTTTTCTTTTCTCGCTAGGTCAATGGATCCTTCTGGGTTAAATATTTGAAAAACTGTAGTTGAGGATGTTTTTGTGCTAAGCGTTTCAAGAAAAAACTGTTTTTTTAAGCACAAACTCAGTCACAAGCTAAATTTATGAGTTTAGATATGGCCAGTATTAGAACTTTGACTTACCGGCTAAAAAAGAATTTTGTAAAATCATTTATTTTATTTATTTATTTAAAAACCAGAATATATATACAAAAATTTATACAAAAATATTGCACATAATACATTAAATAAAAGTAATCCAACCGAGGAAGTAAATTCCTGTGCGCTGGTCTGGCTCTATACAATACTAAAAGTATAGGAAAATAAAAAAAAGAGAGAAAAGAAAAGAAAAGACTTAATAATTAAGAAAGAAAAAAAAAGACATGCAACTTACTCTTTCCTGTACTTGTATCCTGGTACTTGTATCATGGAAAATATATCTAAAATACAGATTCATGTTTATGTTCAAGTATAATCTCATTTGGATTATGTCTCTACATAACTGTAACTGATCACGTCACCATCTATAATTATGTGTATGTTTATTTACAATTTTGTACAATCATGTACAGTCAAAATATTTTCAAAACAATCAAACATAATTATGTGTAACTCATACCACCGTAAATGATTAAACAAAATTATGCAAAAAGTTTTAAATACAATAATGTACAATCATATATTATTATCTAAAATTACGTATACTCACCATGTAAAGATACATGTGATCAATCAAAGTTATGTAGAGGCAAATCATGCATGATTATACAAAATTCAGGTTTAGCCGGGTTTCTATATGATTTAGTGATACAAAGTTTTAGACCAAGAATTTTTGACCCGTAGAAGAATCCCTTGTCCAGCTGTTTTCGTTTTGTTTTTATTTTCTTCTGTTTTCATTTATGAAGGTTTGGTGGATTTTTATTTTATTTTTATTTGGATGCTTGGATGGCGGGATGAATCTTATGGATGAACTTTTAAAGTTTCAATTGAGCTTTGTTCTGTTATTCTTTTCTTGTTCCTTTTTTAAAGGGGGTATTATTTTGATTACTAAGCTCAATTAAAAAATCAAATATTTTGTTTAATTCCGTAAAAAAATATTTAAAAATTACTTGATAAATAAAACTAAGCAAAGTTAAGTAGATACAGATGAGTTTAGTGTAGCACAAATTTTTAGTATATAAATTCTTCATCTTTATTAGTCACTTTCTGTAGTGTTTAAGTAATCCAATTTTAAAATCGACTTTATTTAATAAAAACGATTTAAAAGTTCATTCCTAAAAGATTGAAAGAAAAAAAAAATAAATGTGTTGACGCTTGGAAAACCGTGCTCTCTTCTTTATTTTAACGAAAAAGGACGACATGGGTCACAAGATTGATTCAGATTCGGACCTGTGCCTGGACGATCAAGACATCGAGAGGCGAAGAACGAGCCAACCGGTGAGTTACCATCAACCTAGTTGTCTGAACTATACAGTTAACCCGTGCTATCAGCCTAACGGTGCGGAACCCACCGCCACCAATAGAGACGAGCCATACGTTATCCTGAACCTTAACAGGCGATAAAAAAACCGAATTTTTTTTTACTTTCGAAGACAAATTAACACTTTCTGCAAGCCTGGGAGCTTTGCTTTTAACAACTCCTTTTTTTTCTCTGTATATGGACTGACTCCTAATGTTATTTATCTTGCTCTTGTACGTTATTTTTTTAACATTCCTTACACGATTCATTGATATGCCTCTAACCTTAAGGTCTGTTTATCCCCTGTTTGGATGCATTTCACTTACTAATATGGCTGTAAATTTTCTTTTATCTTTATTTAATGTAATCGGAGTTGGACAACGTAATAATTTTTTTAATGAACTAAACATTTTTTGTTTTCTTAATTTTAAGAAGTAATTGTATTTAAACATATTAGAGAAAATATTTTTTATTTTATTTATCTTTTTAGCTACGCTAAAATGCATAATTAAAAATAATTTAAATAAGTTAATAATAAAAAATAATTTTAATGCTTTTTATTTATTGCTCTTTAAAAGAAACAATGTTTTTCACGTTTTAAAATATTACGAAGTTATTATAAGTATTATATTGTGATTTTATTTATATTTTAAAAAGAACTGCAGTTTTACAATTAAATGAATTTTCTTGACTGTCCAACTCTGACCTGGACACACTTGATTAATGTTATAAAAAAAAAAATTACTAATTACTGGATACAACTAATTCCTCCTCATTACCAATGTAACGCCAAAGATACACGCAGAGACATTCGCGTTTTTCCTCAATCGCGCCTAACTAACAGAAGAAGGCATTGGACGCTAATAAATGAAAATTCGAAACTCGACGAGTACTGGTGCGTGTGTGTATCCGTGTTCAACGATTAAAACTGTGATGAATAAAAAAAAAAACCAAATCTGTAAATATCGTATAAAAGAAAAAGTATATACGTGCGTAACGCTGCTCGTTGTTGCTCGAGTCCGAATCCATGTTAAAACTGTGTGCTGATACCAAATATACCCGTACGATTTTTATCCGGTGTGAGAATATTTCGAGTAAATTATTACGCATGTACATTGACGCGAGCAGTGTGTGCTGGATGTGCCCTGTGTTATTACACTCTGTTTTAGACGTAAGTGCATGATGTATCGGACGAAGAAAAATGTGTAACCTTCTCTCTTTATTTATTTATTTATTTATTTTTTAAGTAACACCTGCATACTCTTCCCAGGCTTTTCCGACTGTTATCTTGATACTTGTAGCAATGCTAGATTTTTTTTCATTATCTCGCTGACATACGAGGGGAGACCACAGATCTTTTTTTTCGGAAATTAAAATTTAAACGTAAAAAATTACATTCGTGTCCTGTGGTTGCCTCTCGCGAGCGGCACTTTTTAGAGGGACGAGTACAAGTTTACCCTGCAGAATCGTTAAAATCGAGAATCGACAATCCTACGTACTTTTTCTATTTTTATGCAGCTCTAGGATTAAGAGGCTTAGCGAGAAAAATAATTGAATAGACAATACGACGTAATTTGTAAGCGATTGTGACACTTTTTTAAATTAAACGCGTATCGTTGGTTGTACCTATACTTAGTGGTCCGGAGGTAAGCTTTACGATGTCCCTTTAAAATGCATGATTTTTGTACCTGATGGTCTTGCCAAAACAGTAGATTCCGACGAAGGCTTTGTTCCTTTTCTTTCGTTTGCTGATTGAGTATTTTTTAAAATACTGTTGTACACAAACTTTTAAAATGCTATTGACTTCGACCCACTGTATACTCAATTGGTAAATATTTGCATTACTTGAAAATTATGTTTAATGTCATACCAACAACAAAATATTGTAAGTACACTCCGGGAACGACTGGGTTCGAAATTTCGCTCTAACGATTGACCAGCTTTGAAGTGTTTGGTGCTTTTTTGTTTTGTCCTAATTTGGTTTGAAAAATTATTCTTCACCTGAAGTAAGACCTGTGCTCGGTTTTTCTAGACAAAAACAAACGCCGATGACGAAGCCGAGATGAAAATCATGGGAGCCGAGGGATATATTCCATTGAGAACCTTGTGAACTTCGTTCACGTACTTTATTAAAAAAAAAATTACTAAAGAAAAAAATTTTCACGCGTTCCTGAAAGACGATCTTTTATATCGATGACTTGAAACTTTTTGGTAAATAATTTATTTATTTTTAGTTGGATCGTTACCTAAGTCTTACTGTTTATATGTGATGCCTGAATAGTCAGGTTATAGGATATACATTAATAATATTAAAAAAAAATTTTTTTATAAGACATTATTATTATTAACGAACTGTCGACGTTCTAGTATGAAGATAGTTCATATTAAATAAAAAAACTTTTAGTTACTGCAATTCCGTCCGTATGGAATGAAACATTTTTAATGATCATTAAATTAAAAACAAAATATGGTGTTTAAAATAAAAGTAAAACATGAATGTATAAGAAAAAATCCATTCGCAAAAATCTCAAATGAACATTAAGCATAATTTTCGAATACATCCACTTTGTTTTCTGAGTATCCACGAGTGCTATCTAAAATAATCACGTGATTAAATCATGTCATTTTTAAAAAATCACGTAATTTTTTGTCTCAAATCACCACGTGATTTGAAAATCACGTGATTTAATCATGTGATTTAATCACATGATTTTGAAATCAGGTGATTAAATTATGTGATTTTAAAATCACGTGATTTTTTTAAAAATCACCTGATTAATCACATGATTTAATCACATAATTAAATCACGTGATTATTTTATACCGGGTACTCCCTAACAGTGGTTGGAATTAACAAAAAATTAATCGACAGTAATTGTGGTTTGCGCAGTAGTTAGTTATAACCCGTCAGCTGTTCTAATCGTTATTTGTAAATTTTTGTTCTCTAATTTTTAAATACATGTTACTTTGATTAATTGTATACTTCTCTTAGAGAGTAAGTCATACCACTTTTGATCTTTCTTTTGATAGAGCGATATACAAACGCTTCTGCATGAGAACACGAAGGATCGCTGGGCTTGATTATGTTG
This sequence comes from Eurytoma californica, assembly GCA_035586675.1. Taxonomy (NCBI): domain Eukaryota; kingdom Metazoa; phylum Arthropoda; class Insecta; order Hymenoptera; family Eurytomidae; genus Eurytoma; species Eurytoma californica. The sequence goes on along the minus strand of JAXIUT010000037.1, from coordinate 24,227,659 downwards.
CGACAGGCACGACGTCAGGGTCTCTATACGAAGTTTTCTTTTTCCCCGTTTCACTTTTTTATTTGGTATATACGAATTTCACGTCGTTCGAGGCGGTGAATCTGCTCCAAATGTGCGACTCATTTTCTCGGTCGCGAGGGTCTCGGTCACTTGGTCTTTTACTTGCAGAATAGTTAACGCTTTCGTTGCTTCTTTTTGTTACGATCGCTAATAATTATTAACAAATTACAAATTTTCGGTTACCAACTTTCATATTATTAAATGTGAGCTTTATATTGACATTTTCTATTTTTATTGTGTCTTTGTTACTGCAGTGTTCACTATACTTACAAAAAAAATCAATAAATTCAAAGTACTTTTTTTATATTGAATATTAAAATAATATATTTTTACTTCTTTTCAATTAATTACATTACACGTGGCCTAATATACGTTTATTCAAAAATAAAGTAATTTCGACTATTCTGAAGTACCAAGTGGACTTGAATATTTTAAATAAACGAGTTACACAGTGCTGCGATTTTCTTTAGGGTATAACTTACAAGTATAAACTATAAAATTTTATAATGTTAAAAAGAAGCATAAGTAATTTATAGCATAATAAAATTTATATTTTTTAGAAGTTACTATTGTATCCAATGAAGCTTGTTCTTTTAGTCAGCTTACAATACACGAGTTCCGAGCCAGCGTACTAAAAAAAAAAAAAAAAAAAAAAATAAACACAGTTCTCAACGATCTCTATTTTACCTCACTTTAATTCTTCGACTCTGAATTAATTTTCACCCTACTCGCACTTCTATCTTACGTGCACTCACCTCGAATTTGTCACCTGTCGATTTTTAATTTTTTTTCTTTTCATGTTATTTTCTTCACAGACACACGTGAGCAGCATCACAAACAGGTCACATGTATAAATCCAAGGTTTATCTCGTAGATCCGAAAAATTCCTCCAGCGAGTTGCGTTTGTTGATGTTTTATTATTATTATTTTTTGCTCCATTTATTTTGTATACGATTTATCGACAACCAAGATTTTTTTTTGTTTTGTATTATCGTACGAGTACCGTGCACGTTTGCAATGCCACTCGGAGTTTACTTAATTGTGATTTATTTTTCCTCCTCATCCCGAACTATGTTTTTTTTTCTTTTGTAAAAGGAAATAAAAATTTTTGTTTATATATAGTGCATCGTAGAATTTCCTTGATTCTCGATTAATTTTTTAGTGCATCTTGTTTATTTTTGAAATTTCTTGCACTGTTCGACGGACCTCCGCTAAAAGCAAAGTTTGAGTAGTTTACTGATTGATAAAGTTAATTGCGTGCAATATTTATTTATTTAGTAAATATTCATTTATTGCGACAATCCGAGCGATTGTCATCGAGTAGAGTTGATCAGTATTATCCTGTCCAGACAGGCCGAATGTTGCCAGCTTCCGATTTCAAATTCACCTATTACTCTATTTTTTTGTAACCATCGAGATGCCAAAGTCACTTTTTTACTCTCAAACAAAAAAAAAAAAGTATACAAGTCATTCGATAAGGAGCAAAACGTAACTTTGGTAATATCTCGACTCACAAACACACACTGATATTTCCAACTGAACAATAACAAAACAAAAAGATGAAGTAGAAAACAGAGCCTTGACATTGTTTGTTGGTTGTACATTTGTACGGCGAGACAGCTGGGAACTGTGCGAGGAGAGGTTGGTCCGGGACCACTACCGCAGCATACACGCGTCGACCTGCCGGCTTTCGTAGGCAGACATTTGTAAGCATATGCAGCTAGATGTTGTTTTTTTTTACAATTTAAGTTCGATTGCATTGTATACGTGTGAGCGTGAAAATTTTCGAGATCGCTAGCTATATTTTGTCACCGACAGAGAAAGAGAAAAATTTCGACGGTAAAGTATAAGCTGTTGTATCGAGGCGCAGCTCGAATCAAAAGAAAAAAAATGAAAGATTTATATAAAAAAAAGCTGTATTTATCGCTGTTAATCTTCTTTGTCAGCGCGTTGATATAATGTTCATTGTGTGCGACGACACTCCGCTCGTTGTACATTTTATATAATTGCATAAAAATCGATGTCGAATTTGAAAGTCACAAGCTGCAATTGAAGAAAAAATTGTATCTGCGAAAGTTCCGATAAACTCGAAACCTTTGTATAACGTAATTTAAAATAAACTGCATGATTGAAGACACATAATGTTGAAACGGAGCATTGCCATAATAAAGCCCTGCTGGAGCCTGGAGGTCATCGTCGGCGAGGCTAATCTGTCGCGTGCGTGTATTTTTTAAGGAGACGTGTATATTGTAAACTGGATTCAATGAAAGTAGCCTGGAAAGGAAAAAAAAAATAAGATTATTTATTAAACGAAGCGGACGTTTCCAAAGCGGGCGATCGTCTTTAACAAGCGTGCACTAACGATGATAATCCGATAGAGTGGCTTTATTTTTATTCGTCGTCGAGGCGTATATAGATATTTTATTTGAAGTTTGGCTGTGAATGTCTCTTGTAAAATTTGTTTTTAAGAGTGAAGAAAGTACCGAGAGAGAATAGCGATATTACAATGTGTATATTAACGAACTTTTTTTCTAGAGTTGCTACATGAGTTTAAGCTAGAGTACATAATAGTAATATACATTGCGATGTAAATTCTTTGTATTTTTTTTCTCTTGCGGTGTAGAGCAAACAAGCCCTTAACTAAATGTCTGTTTATACATCTACCACTAACACGCGATAGTTATCTATAGTAACTATTGAAGTAACAGTAACGTTGTGATATGTAATACACGATGAGGTGTTAATAAATAATTTGTAAAAATACTTTTGTTTATAAACATTATTTTTTTTTTATTAAGTTTCCCACTTTCTCACTTAGGATAAAGTCAGACTATCAGAACTACTGGTAGCAACTAAGAATACATCATATTCCTTACAACGAATAATTTAATAAAAATATTTAAAATTGAATAAATGTAAAAAATTATTAAATTTTATTAAATTTCATATTAGCGTCAGTATTCAAAATTTCCTAACTTCTGTAAAATGTTTTAAACATTTAAAAAAGTACTTCTTTAGGTAATACTGTAAACATTACAAAATATATAAAAATTTTATATCTTTTTATAAGTAAATCACAATTCTTTTGCTTTTATTTGTTCAAGCTGTTTAGTTAATTGACTTCTGATTTCATCGGTAACATGAAAAGCTGGTCCATGACCAGGTATAATAACATCTGCTGCCTCTGCTACTTTGCAGCGTGACAGTGCTTGTACTTCTTTAAGATCAGGTGACCCTATTTTTATCCATATTGTTGGATCTTGAATATCTTCTTCTTTTTCAAATAAATCTCCTAAAAAATCGAATAAAAGAAATTAATAATTAAAAACAAATAATTATTTCTACTACAATTTATCAAAATAAAAATAAATTTTTAATACCTGTAACTGCAATTCTGCAATGTCTGTCATTGAATTTTCCTTCTACCATAACAGTGACATCTTCTGCTGTATGCCCTGGAGTTGCTATTACTTTTACACCATCACAAAGATGATAATCAGCTGAAAGAATTTTTGTTAAAAATGGACTAATAATTTCTAATATTTTTTTAAATTCTTACAATTTTTTATATCTCTCTCATGAAATAAAGTTTTCTGATGAACAGTGATCCCAACAATGTGTTCTTTAGCTTCCGTAAATAAATTGTTATTTCCTATGTGGTCTGCATGGCTGTGCGAACACACAACATAGTTAATATCCCTTGGATGCACATCATGTTTTCCTAGTGCTGGATGCAAAAAGAAAAAGACAATATTTTAAAAAACGGAGTGTCTATTCGCACCAAATTCACGTAAAATACGTGGATTTACGGGGATATAAGACATAAAATCTACAAAAATCAGCGTAATTTCACGTAAATCTTAAATCCACGTATATCCACGTAAATGCAAATACGGCTACAAGGGTACTTGGGTTATTGGGTTATTGGTTAAATCCACGTATTTTACGTGAATTTTGTGCGAAAAAATAGGTTGCAAGCGTAAATAATTATAATTGTAAAAAATTTTGAAATAGTTAAGAAAAAATAATTTTGTAATAATTAGTCTAGTAAATTATTTCCGTATTGTATGAGTCATTTCCGCGATAATTTCCGAGGCTGATTATGCTCTTGTTGCAAGTAGTTTCTAGATTTTTCTCAATTAACGTATTGCATATAAAAAAAAGCTGTTACTCTTTATTTTAATTGTTATAAAAGTAGATTACCTTCTATAATATCCTGCGTGTCCCATGCAGTCATAGTATCGACGATGATGTATTTATTCCGGGCCATGATCAAAGTGCAGCTGCAATTCGCATCCATTGTCACATCATCGATTTGCGTTGAATACCCCTCAAAAAGTAGAGCTACCTCACACATTTTCGACACTTGTAACAACTCCAAATTAGTATCGAGCGATCGTCGAGAATGTATATTCTTCTCTTTTGTTTTTATTTTGACACACAGCAAGTAAGTAAACACAATGTAATGTGCCCCGCAATCAGTTCTAGAATTTCACGGTCGTGCGGTTCGACCACTACTTACCCGGTGACCGGCTCAGCGCTGTTTGGTCAGGTCAAAGTAGGTGTTCCGGTGTAGTGCGTTGAAACACGAAGCCCGCGCGAGTATATAATTTTATCAAAGCGACGCTACACCAGAGCAGGTGGAAGCTTTTGCTTCGGAGAAATTTTGAATTCCCCTCAATACGAAGCGCCGAGCTCGATGAGAGGTGCTCGGGATTTGCTTCGGTCTTCTCGAAGTATCGAAAACTATTTTAAATGCCTGGTTAAAAATTGTGCTTTTTTACTTGTTTAAGAGTTTAGTGCCTATCAAGTAATGGAGATAGATTTCCCATTCGTCCATTGACGGTGGACCATTGTTCTACTTACGTTGGTTGAGGTGAGTCTATCGCACATTTGTTTTCTTTGTTTTCACGTTTTGAAGATCACGCGAGTGAAGGACACGAAAGTGTTTTATTCTTTGACATCTACTTGATGAAAAAAAAGGTACATTTTAGTGAGGTAGAATAAAAACTCCTTTCACTTGACTTTAATGGACCATCTTTTATTTGGCTTATTTTATTTGGCCGACGTTTCGGGCATTTTTTATGCCCCTTTTCAAGACTTACAATTACAAATCAGTTTAAGAAAACATCGTTAAAAATTTAAATAAACTTATACATAGTCTCTTAGTGAAACTTGTACGTTGTCGAATTCTCGGAAAATCTCGGTACATTTTAGTCTTTATTTACAGTAATTCGAATCATTTTTTGGCCAGTAAAAAGTAGTGCCTGTACAGTGAAGAAGAAATGGATTATGCAGAAAAGGACGAATTATCTTCAAATACGGAAAATCTGTATTACAGAAAAACGCCAGTTTCGGTATTGCCTACTTTTTTACGTTTCCTCATTTTTGCGAATGATTTGTAAATTTATAAAATATTTCCAATAATTTGTTTAGCGGTCGATAAAACAAAATGGTGAATTTTTATTTTCAAAGCAACGGCGCAAGGAACCCATTACACATTATGTTCCACCTCACCGTAGAAAAAATTCCATTGACGATGGTTTGCTTTCTTCTAAAAGATCAGAATCCTGTCAGGCAAAAGAAAAGATGCTTGCTCAAGTTTTTGATCAAAGAAATGAGTTACAGTTTACTGAAGAAGATACTTTTTATCAAGAGTTTAATGGAAGAAGTGTAATTACACAAGAGATTAATAGAAACAGTGTAATTATCCAAGAAACAAATCGAGGAGATTTTACTCAACAGTGTAATGAAGAAAGGATTAAACAAAGTTTTAATCAAGACTATATTAATCAAGACAGTATTCCAGAAGAATTTATTCGAGAAAATCTTAGACCAAGAGAAGTATTTAATCAAGAAGTTTTTAGAAAAGAACTTCATCAAGAAAAAAGTAATCATGAATTAAATCAAAGTCTCAGAGGAACAACTAGTCCAGAAAATATTTCTCCAAAAATTAGTAAACTGAGTACAGTTGAAAAAGTATTAAAGTTATCTCAGAATTATATGAATACAGTATATAAACAAACATTATGTGACATGTATTACAATAAATATAAAGAAAAGTTACCAACTAAGTTTCTGAATGAAATTAAATTTTGTATTCAACTAGACTTAGATGGCAGTACAAATGACTTCTTAGATAAAGAATCCCACATTGAACAGGTTAAAATAATTAATATCAATGTTAATATCTACATAACAAATCACAACTACATTTTTTAAATTTTATTTTAGAATAATCAAGATAGAAGATTTTTAAAGGATGAAGAAGATTACAGACATGAAAATTCTTTATTATGCCAAAATGAAATTAATACACCAAAGGAATTAGTGTTAAAAGATATAGGTGAAGAATTTTGGGTTCTTATTTATAACTGTGAAAGTTTCATAAACATCTGGGGTACAATTATGGATGCAGATCATTTTGTAAGTTCTTCTATTCTTATTTATATCATAAATAATTTAATAGTTTTTCTTGTTAATCACATTCTTCAATTATTTTATTTTTTAGGGAAAGGTAGAAGAATTATCAAATGAATTGAAAAATTTCTTTCAATTTGAAAGTAAAGCACAAACATTGAAGATAGAAGAAAACTCTTATTATGCTTTATTGGATGGCTCATGGCACCGTGTGCAATGCATAAAATGCAATGAGTCTACTGCAGAAGTATTCTTCATTGATCGTGGAGATAGAGATAATATTTCAATTGATAGATTGCATAAGCTAGATCCAAAATTCTTTAAATTACCAGCCCAAGCTATTAATATGAGTCTTTCAGATTTAGAGATGTTTACAGATTGTGATGGTACTCACAAAATGTTAGATGAATTATTATTTGAACAAGCAGTGTACGTTATTGTGAAGGTTTTAAATACAGAGAAAAAACCCTGTTTATCAGTGCAACTCTACAAAACAGAAGACAATGAAACTGTTAATGTCAATGAATTATTGATGAAGAAATTGTTTGAGTCTGTTTTGAATCCTTTACATTTCATTCAAGAAGTAAGTTTTTATTTTTAAATGCTGAATGTTAAATATTTTATTCTAAACATATTTTCAAAATTATAGGAAAATCCCGAGCATATAGAATTTTTACAAACCAATGAAATTGGATTGTTTATTCAATTACGTACAGTAAGTTTAAAGTACTTCAAATTGTTAATGGAAAATTTAATTGAAAAATGCTGTGATGAAAATCTTAAAAGACAAAAGATAGTACGATTTGAAGGTAATAAAATTTATCTTGTGAAAAGAAGCAGAGGTAATAAATTTTACCGTGCAAGAGTTTTGAAGTTTAAAACTGAAAACCTAATTGAAGTTCTGCTAATTGATAGTGGAATAGTTACATTTATAGATCGGGAAGATTTCTTTGCACTGGAAAAATTGAATGCAGTTCTCGAAAAATATCCTGCACAAGTATGTTAAAAAAAATTTACTTATACTTTTACATAAAAATAACAAAGGAAATCTCATTTGTATAAAATATTACATTAAATACTAAATGTTAAATATTGCAGGCTATAAAGGTACAATTGGATCAAATTACAGTACTCCATCCAACGATCTTGGATCATATTCACAACTTAACTTCGAATAGTAACGAACTGTATGTGAAGTTTCTAAAGGTAGAATTAGAAAATAACAATTCTCCAATCATTCGACTTTTCAAGAAAGTAAATAGTTATCTAATTTCTGTTAATGATGCCATATTGATAGAGCATAACGATATTTTAGAAAGTCAACCAAACATCTCTGAAAGTAATTCAAAATCAAGTAAAGACAATTTTAATGAAAGGAAACTAGAATCAGTTGATAGCAATTTTGGCCAGACTA
>JAXIUT010000037.1:24176364-24198847 GCA_035586675.1 Eurytoma californica | reverse complement strand
TAAGGATATATAAGGAATTCCTGGTGCAGATACACACGTTAATTCCTATAAAAATTTATTTTTATAGTATTTTATAATGTCGTTTCAACAGGGTAGTGCATACTTTAATTGCATTGACTATGTTTTATAGGTTCCAGAACGCACAATGGAAGAAGCACAGAAAGAAATTTTAATGACTTCAGTTATTTGTGATACAATTGATAATGTGCAGAATATCTTTGGTCAATGTGAGTTAACACAGGATGACAGCTTTTTTGATTATGAGCTGTTGAAAGCTGCTTTAGAGAGAAAGCATCAGGCCATAGCAACTTTTCTTTTAGACATTGGTTGCAGATCAGTAAAAAAACCAAATGAAATTAATTCTGAAGAAACGCCACTCCACCTAGCTATAAAATTAGGTAATATTAATATTATAAGAAAAATATTAAATAGCAAAAATGGAGCCTCAATTTATGAGAAGAATAGTAAAGGAGATACACCACTCTATGCAGCTTTCAAAGAGAAACGTTATGAAATTGTTGATGAAATATTAAACCACTTCTATGGGTCCAACAGCTCTGAACTATTAAAAGACAGTTTGAAAAGTTTGAATCCAGTGGATAAAGATGATGTACGACATTTTCATATAGCTTGTGTTAGAAATAACATATATGTTGTAAAACTGTATGTAACATGTGGATTTAATGTTAATAGTGTATTCAGTTTAGATTTCTCAGAATTATCAAAATTAAATCCATTACATTATGCACTTACCAAGGAGTACTTTGAATTGTTTGACTATCTTTTACATGGTGCTGATCTTTCCATTAAATATAATAGCAAAGGACAAACTCTTTTGCACTTTATATATTATTCTGATCTTCCTCAAATACGCCGCATTTCACGATTCTTTGATTATGGAAATGACACAGTATTTATTAATTCTATCGACGATAATAATGTTTCTCATTTTCACTTAAGTTGCATGATAAATAATCCTTACAATATTCAAGTATTTATTGACAAAGGAGTAGACGTAAATAGTTTTGTATCATTGAATTGCTCAGTCAATCCTAGATTTGCTCCATTGCACTTTGCCGTCAAATACGATTGTGAAAATGTTGTGCAATTACTTTTGGAAAATGGTGCTAACTACAATCAGGTGGATAAAGAAGGTAACACACCATTGCATTTAGCATGTATGAAAGAAGGATACATAAACAGCCAGCTTATTCAGATTTTATTAGACTACAAAGCTTGTCCTACTGCTGTGAATAAGAAGCAACTCACACCTTTACATCTGGCTTTTTATAATACCTACATTGACAATAATATTATTGACATGATAATAACAAAAACACCTCGAAAAGTTAATGTTACTGATGCTGAAGGTCTCTCGCACTTTCATATAGTATGTACAAGAAACGATACAAGTCGGGTGCATGATTTTCTTGAATCAGGGGTAGACATTGAGAGTTGCATAGGTTCAGGAAAATACAGGGGTTATACAGCACTACATTTTGCTGTTTTATATAATCAAAAAGATATAGTTGAAATGCTTTTAAACAGAAATGCCCAAGTAAATTTTAAATTATGTGGATGGAAATTTACATCTTTACATTTAGCATGCAACTTTAACATGAAATTCCGTGAAATGAAGAAACAGAATGATAAGCCAACAAATTTTGATTGGTCTTCCAACGGCAAAAATCATTTTGATATTATTAAATTACTCCTTCTACATGGAGCTGATGTAAATGCTCAAGATTCTTCGGGGAAAACCCCTTTGCTTAATATGTGTGCGATTGATAGAAACTACCATAAAGAAGATGTGATTTACTTCAACAGGGAAATCAGTGCTAGATTAAAAGAAATAATTGAAATTCTCCTTTTAAACAATTCAAATGTCAATGCTCGTTCAAATAATCAAGAATCAGTTTTGCACATTATTTGTAAAAACTACTTTTTAAAGAATTCAGAAGAGTTACTAGAATATCTTATAAGCAAAGGTGCCGATATAAATGCAACTGATGAAGATGGACTTACACCTTTACATGTTGCAGTGAAAATAAAAAAAGTAAAGCTAATTCAAATCTTTCTAATGCATAAGGCAGATGTGAATGCTAAATGTAAACAACGCAAAATTCCGCTGCAATTGTTGATTGAACAATTTTCAGAATATTCAGCGGAAGACAAAGATATTCTTTCATTACTTTTAGAAAATGGAAGTGATGTTAACTTAAAGACTAAATTCAAAAGTACACTGTGGCTTGACGTTATTGATGAGCGTAAAATTTTCATACTTAAAAAGTTATTAAATTATGGTGCAGATATTAACATGGGAGATTCATTTGGTTATCCATTAATTATTTCCATATTGAGTACATGGCAGATAGACTGTAGAAATATAAATTATGCAGGAGGTGCTGAAGTCTTTTACTTTATTTTTATTCATGTACAACGGCTGCTAGCTGCTGGTTTTTATGTAAACGACAAGGTAGAAGAATTTTGCTCTACATTACATCGGATTTTCAAATCTACTTCACATTCAATGGTTTATAATTCTGAATATTTAGATAATGTTTATGGCATTTGCCTTGAAGAGTTGAATAGATTGAAGCTTATAAAAATAGATAATTATACATCTTTGTTTAATATTTTACAAAATGATGTACATGCACTATCAAAGCATGTAAAAAATAACAATTTGCTTATAATTTTGGAAGATCAGAATACTTATGATATTTTTCCGTTATACAGTTACTTACTTAAAATACAATTTAATAAAGGCTTAGAAAGAAGTAATGCGATAGAACTCGCGAAAACGTCATTAACTTTTATTATTGGTTTAAACCTACCTGATGTATGTTGTGATTTTATATTTAAATACTTGACAAATGAAGATATTACTAATATGAAAGCAGCTGCGAAACGTAGCCATAAAAGAAAATTAATCACCAATGATAATTCGTGTGATACAGAACCTTCAGCAAAATTGGAAAAGATACATTAACTTGTAAAGAATAAAAAAAAACATTATTGTAATACAACATAAGTAATTTACAAAAAAAATTCATGATTCATGAAAAAAAAAACTACATTGTAGTTAAAAATAATAATTTTTTATTATCCAGTATTTTTATTACTTGTACTTACGATACAAATCATAAAAGTTTTGTAAAATAGTATTCTTATGGTGTTAAATTTGCTTCATGAGTTTCGGCAGTTGTAAATTATTTAAAAAGTTAATTAACATGCAGCATTCCATATCTTCTAAGATTGTGTAAAAAATATCTTATTTATTGCATTATTTATTAAAAAATAAATTAAAAAATTTGGAATGTAATTGTTAAAATTATTATTTTTCCTATCTACTATTAGCTCATACTACTTGTAATAATAGTTCATATTTTTATTTATGGTTTCACCTGTTCAATTTTATGAATAAAATACTTACATGGATTACTATTTTCCGCGCATCTATTCAAATATTCTGGTAAATGCAATTTTTTTATGTACTGAAAAATTTATCTCAACGTGTTTTCATATAAAATTGTATTATATTTGAAGAAAAAATACATAATTTTTATTTTAAAAGGGGACTAAAAAATAGGTTCCAGACTCTAAGTGCTGTGTATGACATTCTGAGATCTTCAGTACTTAGGATCACATTTTACATATAGTATACAGACATATGTATATGTATGTCCTCCAACAAAATTATAAAAAAGTATTAACATACAAAAGTATAGGTAAAATTATATTTGAAGACATTTATTTCTAATAAATAAAAACGTTACAACAATAAAAATACTATATTGTATCCCTCAACTAACATTTTTTTAAAAAGTAAAATAAAATGCATTTAATATTTATTATTAATGTCTATACAAAATTTGCAACTTATTTATTATTTATTAAAAAAACGCAAAATACAAGATTTGTTAAAGTATATTTCAAATAAAAAAAAAGTATTAAAACGAATATTTCAGCGTTTATATTTTGTTCTCTTATAATTTAAAGCTAACATGATGCAACATAGACTGTTCTGTTTAGACACATTTACAAGTAGTTATAATTTAATGTATTTTGTTTATTGAAAAAAAGCTCATTTTATTTTTACCTCACAAGGAAAAGTACATTCAGATTTTTGCAATGAAAACTAGCAAAATTAGAATCTTACGAAAATGAGGCACGTTTCAGAGGTTTCTTGCGAAGAAGAAAGGCTATTTTGGAAGTTTTGCTTCGAAGAAAAGTATGGAATTTTGATGCAGCATTTTACGTAAAACTATTGAAAGTATCATTTAAGGAAATGGTATTGGAATAGTGTAAGAGAATTACATTGTATGGTGTTATTTATAAAAATAGTGATGATAATTAACATAATATAAAAAAAAAAAAAAGAAGCGATTATAAAAATATTGTTATCACAATATAAAGTAACGATCGATAATAACGTTTCTCAATTTCTAAGATAGGTTCTGGCATTTCAACATTTACATTTAATACCATTTAATTGTTCATTTCAACAAATTTATCATCCAGTTTATTTCTTAAAAGTAATAAATAACATTATACTATTTATATACATATGTAACAAAGTTATATTGTTTCGATTCTACATCTTTTTTTTGTGTATTTATCGAAACATGTAAAAAGCACTAGCTTCATTGAAATTTTCATGTTTCAGAAATATTGCAGTGGTATGTATGTAATGAATACGACAATTTATCTTTTGAATCATTTATTTATTAAAACTATTAGATGAAAAAAATATCGAGTCATATTATACTATATATTGCATCAAGTGACAACTTTTGTCTGCTCTATCTAAATCACTTTTTTAAATACCTACGAAATAGGTACTTTACAACCTTTTTTTAAATAATACAAAAAAATAATTTTATAAATATTTGTTGAATATATAATACTATTAACGTATTTTATTTTAATAGATATATTTATATCCATTCTCTATTACTCCGTTTTATCTGCCCTATTTTCATTGACAAGAATGTTCGTAATGTAAACGTCTTCAGAGGTACTGGTATCTATTAATTCAAGGCCTAGAATCATCTCACCAGTATGATTAGGTTCTGTTTCACAGGACTTGATTATTGAAACGAAATTTTTGGCAACAATTAATTCATTGAATCTCAATGAATCTTTCACAGTCCAATCACCCTTTAATTTGGGCGTTATTCCTGAAACATAAGTTGTATGTTAAGATTTTTTTTAAATTTAAATCTTTTTTTTTCATATTGTGTTACTTACCATATAATTTTGCTTTAATGGCTTGGTACGGCAAATCATAAAACTGATTTTCTAATGGTCGCAATTGCTCCAGAGACACAGCTCTGTAATCACCATAATCACAGAAGTATACTGCGCAAACAGTCTTGCTAATTATTTTGGAAACGTAGGCCCTGTAATTTTTAAATTACCCAGATTTGTTATAAAACAATTTTTTACAACTCACAAAACATGTTTTTTTTTTTAAATTCTTAATGCTATTTGTATCAACTTACCTATACCATCTTCCATCATCATCATACTTTGCTGCATACATGTTCCCAACTTTAAGAGAACTAGATGTGAGAGGAGGACCTGTGTAATTTTCGCAGAATCTGGACAATTCTTTCATCAAGGACTGAAAAAAAAATATAGTGATTGTTAAATAACCGCAACTGTTACGATTTTTTATGCTTAAAAAATTAATTTACAAACCTCAAGCTCATTTACACTTTTAAATGGCTGAATTGTGAAGTTACCCGGATGAGCTGCCATAGTTATGTGAACATCGAAATATGATCCAATCGAGGGAACACCTGGCGCTTTCAATGGAAACTCTGAGCGTGCTCCAATTGAAGAGCGATCATTCCTTATGCGTGGTTTCGCATTGTTATTGTCATCTCTCGATCTGTAATAACATTAAAAACAATATTAAATAGGCTGAAGTCACTTCACGAATAGATCTTTAGTTATTTTTTTCAATACTCACGTTATTTCTGGTTCTAAAGCTAATGTGTCATTAAGCGATGCTAGATAGTTGTTTTCAGTTCTCTTGTAGAACTCAACCATTGGAATATCCTCTATATTGCCCACAACTTTCATGTAGAAGACATCCGTTTTGGGGGCCAAATCACGCAGGCGATTGGCCATTTTTTCGTCAAACATCAAAGGAGAAATTTTGTGTAATCGTACTTTCACAGCCTAAAAATAAATACCATTATTTATAAAAAAAAAACTTTGATTTTTATTATTGACGCATCTTTTAAAATATGAAATAAGCAAATACCTGGTGTGGGTATACGGTTAACATTTCTGACAATTCTTCCAATAAAACTAAATTATTTCTTTTAACTGTAATGGTATTTCCTACATCCACGCAGAAGACTTGTGCCGTACTTTCATCTTCTACTTTGACAATCTTTACTCTTAGCCAATCATCGTGAATGTTCACTATATACATTTTCAAAGGGTCAAATCGTAAAACGGGTCTCAATGCACTCGAAGCAAGTTCTTTTTCTAAATTTTTTATCAGCATCTTTAAGTGTCTCGTTCCTTGCGATTTCAGCTGAACAAAAATAGCGTTTTTACTTACAGACGAAATGTAAACTTCTTGGGCTACTTTTTCCTGTAACATAATGCAAATGTTTTTTCAATTTATAAAATGAATCATTTTAATTGTAACAGAGTTGAGAATTAAATTGTACTTACGGGTCCCAAAAATACTAATGGATTGGCGATCTTACTCAAAATTTCGTTTCTAATCAGTTCATTAGCATTAACTTCCTCCTTGTCAATTTCGAGGAAAAGCTCAGCTGACAACACTCCCGTGTACATATCCTCTCTAAATCTTTCGTTACTTTTGATGCTTCGAACATAAACGCTCTTATCTACGAGAAATTCTTCGAGCAGACTTTGCGCTTTTTCGTAGTCCTCGAAGATCTCGAGGCCGGCCAACGAAAGACGTAAAGATTGAGCTGGCAATCTACAGAATTTCGGATGCAGCACTCGCAGCCTCGACGCTTGGAACACGTCTTCATCGCCCCTGTCGATGAAAAAGACGGTTGCCGTTTCTGTTGCCTCGTCGAACTTTATGCAGCGAACACGATGCCATTCTGAATCGAACACTGCATAATACTTTCCAGGAGACACCGACGAAGCCTTGGACTCCTCCTCACTATAGTGGGTTTTCATTTCTTGTGCAAGTTCATCGATTTTGTCCTAAAAAGTATATGAAAATGTTTATTTTTTATTCTAATTTATTATAAAGAAAAAAAAATACATAAATAAATAAATGAAGCATCCGTACGCTATGGTTTTCGTCTATTATCACCCCCCATATGTCTGTCGTATTGTATACAATATACACATGCATCCAGAATTCTTCGTCCAGATCGCGCAACTTGATATTTTCCGGTTCAAGCAATGTGACTGGACTGTTTCTCCCTTGAACATCACAATTTGGCGGACTAAGTATCGCCAAATTGTTTGCACCTACATCTACGGTTACCGTGTGTTCGACTAATTTCAACCAATCAGTTGGTAAGCTTTCATTGTGCTTCGCAATGTAAGATTCCACTATACTAGATTCGAATAATCCATTTGGATGGTCATTTATTATATCTAAAATACGTTTGGCTATCAAAGCTCTGTCAGACGTGACGACAGTTGGTCTCTTGTTTTTTCCAATTAACTCCTCAAGAGCTGCTGTAGCAGCTAGTTTTTCAGCCTCATCTTTTGTCTTGGCCTCTTGAGGATATGACCTATATTTTTTCGAATCAACCTAGCGCATACAAGAATTAATTGCTTATGCTTTCTAAATTAAGAATTTGAAAATATAATTTGTAAATTCTAAGTCTTACCGTTACAGAGGAATAAATGCTTTTACTCTTAGTCGGCATGTCTACGTATACCGGGTATGGCAGCCCTCGAGCCTCGCAATAGCTGTTTAACCTAAGTCTTGGATCATCAATCTGCAAAAAAAAATTCACAATTTTAATGAAATTGGCAAGCCAATGTTTTGAACACCTTGGAAATATTTTGAAAAACTTACGAGAGAAGGAATTGCTTGACCAACTGGCGGCGCAGCCGCGACATTCAGTCTCTGACTAATGGAGCTAGGCCGATGAGGCGGCACGTTAGCGGGTGCTGGTCCCAGCAGTCCAGTCTGTTGTTGAGGGGTAGGCACTAGCCTCTGTTGAATACTGGGCGTTGGCGTTAGCCTCTGCTGTATACTGGGTGTGGGCGCGAAGTGCACGGACTTCTGGGGCGTCGGAGTCCTAGGAGGCGTCGGTTGCTGCGTCGGTGGAGTCCGAGATGACGGAGATGTCGGCAGCAGTGGCGGAGGAGTAACCCGCGACGACGGCGGCGGTGTCGGAGGCGGAGTCCGCTGCTGTTGACGCTGTTGCTGTGCACTTCGTGCAGTCTGATGCGACGTCGGAATTGGCGATGGTGTTTTTTGCGCATTGTAGCCGTTTTGCTGACTTGATGGCCTCCTCTGTGGCTCCGCTGAACCTTGCCTAGATTTGACATTTATTCATTAACGTACATGTCGAAGCTTGAAATAATGAAGTATGCATTTCAAAGTAATAAACATAAATAAATCAAATATACACTGAAGAAGTTTTTCAATAAATTAATGTTTCTCTTTTTTTAATCTCTACCTTTTTGAATTTCATTTTTTCATTCATACTTATTTTATTAAAATCTTTAATTTTGATTTTTCAAGTAACGAAAGAAATTTTGATTGTTCTTCTCTGTAACAATATTTTTTCTTTACTGCATGTCAATTTCTTATTTAAATTACCTGTTGTTTTGCACATTAAATCGATTCTGAGGGACGTATCGATTTTGCGATCCGTATGGCACATTTCTGGCATTATTCATCTGCGGTCGGTACGTATTCGGCCTCCTGTTCATATTATTCCTGTTAAACACCGGAAGCTGAAACGAGATATCCGTTTAGAGAATGAACGGTATGGAGCCCTCTCTACCCCCCTCTACTCGTGCGATCTTTTTAATTTTATTCTCATTCCGCGCGCCTGGGCGCACGGAGCGAAGCGTCGCAGCGTACTTACCGTTCGCGGCTTCTTCTTCGACGACTTCTGGAGCCGCACCATTTTTTGTATGTGAGCCGTCTCCTCGCTGGCAATCGCTTGCACCAGGGTCTTTCCATTCTGAGAGAATAACTTTAGTCCGTTTATCCTCCTAAGCATCTCCTCCAGGGAGTTGAAATTTAATTTTCTGAAAGGAATGTCTTTGCCCTCGAGCATCCTGGTGTCTCCTGCGAATTTAAAAAAATAAATGATTTATTTACAAAATTTTTTATATTTATATTTTAAAGATTATTCACATTTGAAAAATATGTACATGATTACTTAATTAGACATTTATTATATTACTTAATTAATTGAACATTTTTGAAATTTTTGGTAGATATCTTTGTCCACACGATTAGTTGGAATTTACTTTCTAATATTTTGTGGCAATTTCTAGAGTAAAAGATAAAATGCTATGTATTTTGCACTCTGTATTGTTCGCAAGAGAAACTTTTTAGAAAGTTTAAATGCTTTTGATTTCACTTTATTTAAATATCGCGGAAGGCAATGAAACAATTAATTTGGTACTCTCAGTAAATGTAGATATTTATTGAAAGTTAATTTTTTTTCCTTTCATTTGTTTCGAGAGAAAAATTTTGCAGGAAATTTGGCTTCCATCGTATTTAAATATATAATGTTATTTGAGTTTGATAACCACATTTACATAATTTATATTTATAATTTATAAAAAAAGAAAATAAATGTTCTTTAAAGTCATTGCTTAGTAAATTTGGTGAAATGTAAAAACTTTTTTACTTATATTTATAACGATAAACTGTAAAGTAAAGTTGTATAACTTGAAAAAAATAGCAATACAAAGATCAAAAGTAAATGCTAAAGGACTCAGTAAATGCTTGTTAAGGTATTTCTACCGCGCAAACAGTTTCTGTTAGATTTTTTTGAAATTTTGTACAGAGTTACATAATGGTTTTATACAACCCCTGTCAAAATTTCAGCGAATTCTTGTGTCTCGTTTTGTGTGAATCGAACTTTAAAACTTAAAGAAAAATTAAGCAAAGAAGATGATTAGGCGAACATTTTGATAATTATTAGGATTTTTTCTTGTGTATGGTTAGCGAGAAAAGTGTGCGGCAAGACGTAAACGACTCGCGGTTTGTTCGAGTCTACTGCTGACTGAGCGCCGCGCTGTTGCCGTATGTCATTTGTTGCGAATCGCCTATCTCCCCTCTCGTTCGCACGAATATAGCGCTCTCTCTCTTATCGGTAGAAACACCTTAATATTATTAGTTTATTACTATTTCAGCTAATAAGTCTCGCAATGTATAATAGATCGAAATAGAAAACGGAACCAATTAAGTTTTTGCAAAATGATAAGGACATATACATAAATAATGAAATATATAGTAACGAGAAATGTATAACTATTTATAAAACTGTAAAACATGTAGTTGAATATAAATACTACTACTACCAGGTAGTACTACAGTAAAAAACAATTTGAACTAAATATTTCTTTAACAAGTTCCAACTAAATAATTTTTTAACTAAAGTATTTAATTAATTTAAAAAAAATTATTAATACTACAATTTACAAAATAAAGTAAATTATTAATTATTTTTATCCTTAAAGAAATATTTAGTTTAGCTAATATTTTTTGAGTGCAGCAAAAAAGTCGCGTAAATAGAAAGGAAGTAAAGTAAACAATAAGAAGGTGAAAACTTACTGTTGATTTCGTAGGGGGTCAAGGGCGCCTTCGAGGTGAGGACGCATGATCTTATGATCGAGGCCCAGCTCTCCCAGTCCTCCGCCATGGCGGCTCGGGGAGTTTCTGGGCCCGCAGTGCTGAGAGCTTCGAATTCGCCGCCGCTCCGCTCCACCTCCTGCACACCTGCGAACATTCGGTTTATGAGAAAAAGAAAAAAGAAATAAAACTGCACGTTCGCTGCCTTATCGCGGCGCCGCGCGGTATCAGTCTAATCGGCGAAGATATTGCCGGAGAAATTTTACGAGCTGACGCGCGATAAAAATCGGGTAAACACGCGGGTTTATCTTTAATAAACGCGCTCGTAATTATCGGGAGTAGAAAAATATGAAAATTTTTCGCGAGTAGGTGTACGAAATAAAAATATAGTATTTTTAATAGTTACATAAATATGTGTATATAGTATGTAATTGTAATTGTTAATAAAAAGTCGTTATCTATACAATTATTATCAGCGATTTTTGTAAATCCTTGTAGGAAATAAAAAATAAAAAAATATTTATCAATATATATTAAACGTTTGTAGTCAATTTTTATAAGCAAACAAATTTTATCAATAAAATTGTTATTATGAACAATATTTGAAAATTATTTGATGATGCAGAATTATTTTTAATACGTAGATCATTAAGTTAATCATAATAATTGTAACGCCTAAATGCACGCGATTGAACTCGCATGAGATTTGGGTCACGTGTAACGCTTGAATAATTCGGGCTAAATAAATTTCACGCGGAATTAGTACTTTTTTTTAAATGCTGGTACTTTATATCAGTTTTAATATTAGGTCATCTACGATTAACAAAATTTAAGAATTTGATACATAAAAGTAATAATAATTTTATGTACATACACTGTAAAAAAACAAACCATAAATTGGCCAGAATATGCATTTTTGTTTAATTTTAATTGGCATTTTGGCCAATTTATGGTTCATTTTTTATAGGGTACGTACATTTCCATATTTCGATTTAATTTTGCATTGATCATTATCCAATCCATTTGTGGAATATATGACGGAGACCCTTGTTTTGTTGAGTGTACAATAATTCAATCGTCGGGTGATTACTATAGCTTTTCTAATGTCACAACACTTCAACCACTTTATAGGGAGTATAGTATTAGTAGTTAAATTTACGACTTGCATCCGTGTTTGGACTTCAAAATTCTTAGGCACTCAACGACAGCACATTAAGACCCAACGATTCGTTACCGTAGGAGCCGGAAAAATTTAGAATTTACGGCTATACCTACATCAATAGGTGTTGTGTGAAGGCGAAAATGCCCAGCCACATAAATCAGAAATTGAATGAGCTGCACCGAATTGACATGTTACTTTACTGCTTTACAGACATTTCTTATATACATACTTAATGAACAACGTTAACCATTGTTCTTATATTATTGAAATAATAATATACAGAAGAATAAAATACTTATTTTTTTTAATAAAATAATTATTCTTTTTAAATAAACTAAGAGTAGCGTAAAACTATTTAAATATTTGATAACTATTTTATTAAATGGTATTTGAAATTTTTAAATATTTATAAGTGCATCTTTTTTACTCACAGTAGAAAAAATTTCGTAAGTTAAACCAAACTATTTATTCAATTTTCAATTATTCAATTCGATTTTCTTTAAATTATAGTACAAAATAATGGAAAATATAGAAAAAAAGTCTTTAAAATAAAGGAAGACTCACTTTATAAATTGACCTCGGTATTTTTAAACATTTATCGGCGCAACGTCTTAACTGAAAATTTCGCCCGATAATATCCGACTGCAAAGTAGAAAAGAAGTCCGTCGACAATTGCAACAAACTTATAGTTTGATAAGAGAGCGATAGTCGGGTTACCCGACTGTTATTTCACTGAAATGCTGATTTTGGCCGACCATTCGGCACCTGACAGTAATTGAAGAACGTAACACAATAGGACACGGCGCACACACACACACTTTTCCCAGAACAGCGACGTCGTAAAAAGTTACCGATTACGAAATAAATGATGGCATACAAAAGTATCTTTCTTTTTGCTCAAATTATTAATGAGTGCCTATTAATTTGTTTATAAATACAAAAAAAAAAAAAAAAAATTGCGACAGCCAGGTAAATGAAGGAATTTTGAAGTGAAGCGTCACGCTGCCTTGTCTATTGTCTGTTGTGGCATTCAACACAAAAGGCTTATAGTTGTGTAACAATGTTTAAAAGCCTGTTAGCTTCGATGAAGACTGAAGTATGTCGCTGTATACATTCAGCCGTTAAAATGTTTTGTAAACTGTTGTGTATTTATTTTTTAAATCGACAGTCAAATTAAATTACTAAAATTAATTCGTTAAAACTGTATGCAGCATAAATTAAAAATCACTTTTTGTATTTACACGCGTTTGATAAACATACTTAGTAAATTACGTGTATTATCGGCATTTCCTTTTAAAGAAAATTATTTACTTTTTTATCACCGATAATTCTTAAATGTCATATTTTTAAATTTCAAGCGGCAGTTTAATTTACATATGTATACCCTGATAGAAAATTAACCATAAATTAGCCAATTATGGTTAATTTCCTTTTAAATCAACCAGTTCTCGCCAAGTTATGGTTAATTTTCTACCAATTCTATTGAAATGAAATCATTAATATTACAAAAAAAAAAAACAAGTTTTCAACTTGTATCCGCACCATAAATTTACAATGCAACTTAGAAAAGATAATTTGCAATGTTAAAAGAAAAATCCGGATCGATTATACAGTTGACAGTTTGTACTTTTGAGCGGAATGCCACGGCGCAAACATTGATATGCAAACCTACAAATAGTCTATATCGCATGCGTCAGTCCCCGCGCGGTCGACGTACCTATACCTGTTTATGATACTCGACTCAAATAAGGAATCAGCCTGCAGCGGCGGCCGCCTACCTGGTGTCCGCGCAAACATCCACGTGATCCATAAACACAACAAACGGGTCGTACGCGAAGCCCCGCCGACGAGGTACGCGGGCGTGACACATCGCGAGCAGCCAGTTAAGGAACAACAAGAGCTTAATACCGAAGCTTACTTCTACGCGTGCCCTTGCCAATGAATTATGTGCGATGAAAAAAAATGCTGCAGTCAAAATTACGCTACTAGGTAGCTACAAAAATCGCCGCGGACTGACACAGTGGCGACAAAATTACTATACTTATACGGTATTGTAAAGTTTTCTATAATTATATGAAATTACGCTGGACACTATAGTATTGTAAATTTGATCAGAAAGTATGGTATTTTTTTTGTAAATTTTACAAAACCATATATACCATTTTTACTCGAATTTTGTTCAAATTAGTATCGTGTTTTGAGAAAAACTGGAGTTTGCAAAAAAAAAGGGTGGAAATTTTACTTTTTGTATATCATTTTGAGGTGTGGTACGCTCGACTTACTTTTTAATGGAGTGACGCGGCGTAAGTATAATTAATTCAGCACCGGAAGCACGCGCTCGAGTGTAGTCAAACGGTTTCACGGTTAAATTTTCATTTCGGTGCGAATCGTTCGATTCGCAACTGAAACGATGTTTTAATAAGTAAACCGTTTCGATAATGCAATGCATTCGAAGACATGAAAATAAACAAAAAGTAGAAAAATATTGACTGTCTATAACATTGTTTATAAGTTAGAAGTTATTATTTTTTAAAAGAAAATGTTGACAAATATTACTGGAAAGGCTAATTTTTATTTTTATTTTCATTAAATGAAAAATATATTCTTTCAGTGTGAATTAGAGCGTAGGTAATTCGCAGTTAATGCGCAACCAAATTTTTATTTTAGTATTTTTCTTTTCTCGATAAATATTTAAAGTGAATAATTATTTTTTGAAGCTTAATTAAAGTTTTAAAGTTTGTTTTATTAATTTTTATGAAATATAATGAAGCTTTTATATATCTGAAATATTTCAAAACTACAACTGAAATAAATCAATTTACCAAAAAATCAACGTAAAAACTAAAACGGCTAAATCAAGGAATGCAGTAACAACTACTCGAGTAAAAATTTGCGGTTGTCATACCATCTTAACCTACGTATGTTTAATATATAAGCAGTGAATTTTTTTTATTTATAAATAAGAACATTTAGCTGCATAAAAGTAACCGAACCATTTCGTAACTAAATATCTCATCCAAAGAGTTGCCTTTCAAAGAGAATCTCTTTGACATTGCCAAGGCACACACTTTTTAAAAACAAAAAGGAGATGCACGTCGAGAGTGCATATACAAACACAAAACAAATGCCGTATATGCACGGATGTAATTTACCATTAAGGTCCGTTACAAGCATTAAACTTTTACTTTTGCAATTTTAACACGGCCAATTTAAATTATAGCAGAATGTACGCAGCGTAAATTACACGAAAAAAGTAAGCATTTGCACAGCATCAGATATTGAAATTCTAATGTACGAAGGAAACATTAAAGTCTCGACTCGGCCTATAGACTCTGGTATTCTGCATTCCATCGCTTGAAAAGTAAACAAACTACTTCACGAGCGGAGAAAGCCTACCGACCTTTTTTTTATTATGTCTACCGGTACACTACAAAGTTTCGCAAATATTTTTTTTTTTACTTCAAAAATCTTAAAAAAATTTAAAAACTATTAAATTTATTTTACGCTAATAAAATAGTTCGCTGAAAATCAGTCGATTTCCACGTATACTATACATTATTTCACCGTACTTAGAAGTAACGAGCGGCCTAACGAACCGTGCGTTCCAAGCGCGATTTTGAAATCGCGTCGCGCCAGCAGCGCGAGAGAAAAAAGCGAGCGTAACAATTGAAGGACCGAAAACTAGTGGAATCCTTCTATCATACTATACAGGCACCGCAAGGCACGTGCAACACCTATATAGCAGCCGCGATCGGCTAGAGACCGCTTGACGACAAGACAAGACTTTCACGCGGGGGGCTGGGGGGGGGACCGCGCGCGTTTCGGAATGCACCTCGACACACTTCGCGCGCGCCGCGCCTTATCTACTCGATGCGCTCGTGGGGGCAGGTGGTGGGAGGCCTGCCAACGGGCGAAAAAAAGATCCGCGCTGCGAAAATTTCGCCATCACTTCCGATTGCACATGTACGCTTTGCACTGCTGTACGAGAGAAAAGAAAAAAAAAAAAAAACAGACTGTGCTGTACGCGCGTCGACGGAGACGAGCGGGGTATCCGCCGGGCGATGCACATTCCGCGCGAGCTGTCAGAATACTCGGGTTAGTCGCGCGCGCTAGAGAGAACGGATTCCGTGAAAGATCCGCGGGAGCGGGGCGCGTACCTTTCACCCGGAGGCGAGTAAAAAAACTAGAGCCGCGTTATTGGCCGGCAACAAAGCGAAAGGTCGTCGCCGCCGTGTGTTGTACACGCGAGAGAAAATCTCTGCTGGTGGACTTTCGAAACGGCGAGAGAAACAAAAACGCGCCGATCAATCGGGAGATTTTTTCTTTTTTCTTTCTTCCTTCGCTCGCTCGCTTGCGAGATTTTGCACTGTATGTAGGTGTTACTTGCGCATGTGTGTGTGTGTAGGTACTCACGGTGCAGTGCAGCAGCCGTCGGCGATGCGCCAGAGGCTGGGCTGATGGGGCACCTCCGGGAAGCTCGGGCGAGAGGAGAGCGATGGTGCGGGCTACCAGGCGGTGACACACACGGTGAACTATAGGATGATCGGGGAAGGCACGGAACTTGGCGCACGTTCTCGCTCCGCCGAAGTCGAGACACGTCTGATTAGCTGGAAAACGAGACACTGCCGAGAGATGATCCGCGGCTCCTCTCGCCCCTCCTCCGCCCCGCTCTCTCGCTCCTCGCCTGGGGCGGAGCTTAAGCGCCCGAGGGTGGGGGAAGGTGGGATGCGCGCGCAGCGCCGGGCGGCTTCCGCGCTTCGCGGGAATTTTGAAATCCCGAGCGGCGACTTTGAGACAAGACTATAGGTGTATTTCGGTGGTGAGATAAGATAAATATGGCGTGAGAGTAGTTTCTTTAGAGTTGGTGCGATTAAGCTTTTTTTTATATTTTTTTTAAATTTATGATAGTATTTTTGAGTTTTTTTTTATTAGTGGAAAAAATTTCCACTTTTGTTTATAACACTGAACTTTTTACTTTTGTGTCGAGTTTTTAAAGAATACTTAATATTAATCTAGTAAAAGAAAATAATATTAATCTTTAGATGTGTGAATTTTTTTTTTTATGTTTGCAAATTAAAATGACATTTAATTAAAAAAACATAAAAAAAATTTGTTTAAAAACGAATATATATGTACATGAATTCTTTTTTCATTACATTTTTTCATTCAAGTAATTAGTATTATCTAGGTTTCTTAAAAAATAAAAAATTTTTAATACAAGAATGAAGCAGTATATTTCTAAATTCAAAAGCCTGAGAAACTCTCCGCTAATTAATTTAACATTACTTATGATATTGAGTACTTTTTACAATTTTTTTACATAAAACTTACTTTTCAATTTATTACTAGCAAAATTACCATAGCTAAAGATTCTATATATCAAGAGGCGCGGTAGCACCTCGAGGCAAGTCTGATACATACATACTTTAACTCAGATTCCACAAAAAGGTTTCAATTTTTTTTTCGATTGTATTTATACTTATATTTCTATTTCTTTTTTGATAAGTAAACAAAAGAATTATTTTATATTATTAATATATTATCTAATTAAGTGAGATTTTTATTACTAGGATAATAAAAAATCAACTATTGGGGATGTAATCGTATTTTATTAAAAAAACACGTACTTTACATACATTCAATTAATACCTTTCATTAGTTTACATATAATTGCAAAACTTCTTTGAGAAAATCTACTTACACGAACAAGCGTAGAAAAAAACGTCTCTTTAGAATATAAATTATTCAACCAAAAAAAAAAAAAAAAATAAAATAAAATAAAAAATAAAAAATATTACACTTGGAATGTAGTTGTGTTTACTTTGGAAAGTATCGGGCACAATGTGATTTTTGCAGATATTACATCTATAAGAACTTGTCAGAATAACGTCGCCACAACTACTCGCTTCTTTTATAATTCTTTTTTTTTCCTTTTGTTCATTAGTTTTATTTCCTTAAAGACTATTAGTAACAAAACAATTACATTGCCTAAAGTCCTTACGAAGCTTTGCTTCTTTGGAAAAAGAGATCCTAAAATGTTTCGAACAGTCACTTCGAATTCATCCTAATGTTATAATTATAATAAAATAATAATAATAAAAATAATAATAAAAAATAATAATAATCCGATCACATAACGTCGTTGCTTTCTAACGGACTTGCGATGGCGCGCCTTGAGTACATAATTTTATTAATCGTGTCATTGCACTTTATCTTTGTTTTTTTTTTACTTCGCTAAACTCCGAAACTGTCAACATATTGACTAAAGAACGCTTTTTACATGACTCAATTTTCGGTAAAAAAATTCTATAATGTCCTAATTACAATACGATAACGAATCGTACAAACGAATAACGAATATTGGACTTTCAATTGCAATTGCAACAGATTTTTAAACAAAATCGTAAACAAATATTTATCGTACCTCTCGAATCTTAGTTTATCTCTCGTGGCAACGGTAGTCCGTGAATTTATACGACAATTCAGCTTTACATATTAATGAATTACAATAATCGCAGAATTGAAAAATTTCTTTTTCTCAAGCATTGTACATGACTTTCGTATCACTTTAACCTAACGTTGAGAGGAAAAACTGAAAATCACTCTTAAACACTATGACCTGTGATTTTGTACGATTTATTAGTTATTAAAATTTATTAAATTTTTTACAATAAAAAATCGATCTTTTTATTTTTATATTCTGTGCAATTTTTGTATATTAAGTACTCTAAAAATGATGTATAATTTTTTAACAGCTTTTCCTTGAGCATTATCTTTTAACACTTTTCAACCTTTCGTAAAAGTACCATTCGAAATTAATTAATCGAACAATTTTATAACTAATTTTTTATCGGAATTACATAAAATATTAATTAAATTAAAAGCTTTAGTAAATATTACTAATATTGGTGCTCTAAAATTATAACAAATAACAAAGCGAACAAAAATGTTTAAAAAAGGTATCCTTAAATACTTTATCAAAACCTAATTCAGAATATCAAATATATGTTAAGCATAATAATAATGCTAAAATCATTGCATTAAAGTTCATTAAAACTTTTCACGATAAAATTGTCCTCGAGTAAAAACGTAAAATATCGAAAAATCACAGGTATTTCGTCGTAAAATGTTATACATCATCGCACAATATACTCCTCGATTTTTGTTTTTTATAATATCGAATTTACGAACGACTATATTTGTTTTCTTTTGTTTGCCATTAAGTATAAAATGTAATATACTTATACGAATGTATTTATAATATATATAATTCTGTACACAATCTGTACAACTGCTGTCCTCGGCTCTGTGCTTCTAGTCAGCAATCCTTTCGCTTTCCACCTGAACGGAAACGAGCGACGTGAGAAAATCCGGCGAGACTTGTTTAAAATTTGAACGTTCGATTGAACGGCGAACAATCCGCAGTCCTAATAGAAACGCTTTATCCTTAATTACTTACAACTATTGTTATTAATAATCGTCGAATTACCCCTATCAACTCGCGTCTATATACTTTTTCTATCTAATTCCTTAACAATGGACCTACTGCGCACTGTTGGCCGTTCAACGCAACGTTCTCAGTCAAAACCGAGGCACTTGCACATTGTATACACAAACGCATTAAAATAAAAACACACACAGCGAAAGCAAAGTGTCAACGAGAGAACGTGGAAGCACTGAAACGAAAAGAAAATTAAAGCAAGTCATCCGTTAAATCACATCTCGCTTTCTCACGCATCCGCGGGTCGCTCTCTTTTGATTAGAAGCAGGTGACGTCCTTGGCGTCGAACTTGGACTGCACGGTGAGCTGCTCGTCGGCGAAGTCCATGCCGAAGGGCACAGAGTTGGAGGAGACGGCGGGCGCGTCGGTGGCGGTGCCGCCGCCCTCCTCGTTGAGGATGTTGCACATGATGCGGTCGTCGTAGAGGGAGAAGCGCGCGGCGGCCGACTGGTTGCTGCGGCCGCGCACCTTGCGCACGGAGGGCGGCAGGTCGCCCGGGGTCTTGATGCGCATGTGCGGGTCCTTCAGGGCGACGTTCGAGCTCGAGCCCGTGTTGAACACCTCGTGGAATCTGTCGAGGCTCTCCTGCCGGCTGAGGCTCGGCTGCTCGTTGCGTTTGGCCTTGAGGTTGACCAGCGGCAGGGTCGACGGCCGCGAGGAGGAGGAGCTCTGCTGCGGCTGCGCCGCCTTCGCCTCGGCTTGGCGGGAGTCGGCGACGATGCCGTTGACGTACTTGCCGCCCGGCGAGATGCTCACGTTCGTCTCGACGATCTTGGGCTGCGGCTGGGCCGTCGCGTTCTTGCCGGCCAGGAGGTTCGACTTCGAGTCCTCCCGGTCGATCTGGCACTTGCTGTAGGCGGGCTGGTGCTGCGAGTACATCAGCTTTCTACTCGAGAGCATTTTCTTGAGGCTCGTCCAGCCGGAAAAGCGACGACGGCGCGGACTCTCCAGCGCGGAACTGGGCAGCGCCGAGTAGCAGGATTCCTGGACGTTCGTCTGCTTCAGTTTGTTGTACGAGGAGCTGCCGCCGCTGCATTCCGAAATCACGTTCTACATGGACAATCAATAGTTTTACGTTATTTTTTATTCATTTATAAATAAATTTGTTAACTTTAAGGGGTTGTATCCTATCTGAAAGAATGTAAATTTTTATGAATTTCTTTTTAGAATTAGAAATTTATATGTACATACAAGATAAAAAAATTTAATTTAACGTTTCAAGTGTACACAAAAAATAATTTTTTAATTTGCAAACCAAAATGACGGTTCAGTGGAGTATAGAAAAAAAGTATTGAGTTTGACTTCTTGTATTTGAGCAATTTTTAACCGATTTACATAAAATATTATAACTGTAACTTAAGGAAGACTCTATGAAGATGTACAGACGATTGATTATAATTTTTAGATATTAACTTTTTTTTATTTCAGTTGATATTTAAAACTTTCTCTATAACACGTTAAAATAAGTACTTTAGATTATTGAAAAAAATTAATTTTGAAAAATTGTTTTACAATTAAATCATACTCAAACTCAGGAGTAAACTAATGAAAATAGACACTTGTAAAAGCCTGCTTCAGCTTGGAAGAATGGGGGCACTGAGTAACAATGGATAAGTATAAGAAATACACACAGGTATTGTCCAAGTAATCATCCTTCAAAATTAACATTACAATACCCATGTGTTTAAAACGCCTCAAAGAAAACCTATTCAATGCATTTTTTGAGATGGCGTGATACACACGCTAAATTGGATAAAACAACTACATTCATTCATATTATGGAGTAGAGTGATTTGTTCATAGAGTCCAATTTCATTCTACTATAGAATGAATTTTACCTCATTTTATTCATAATCAGAGTGAAATTTTTCTACGGACCGAGAAAAACGGTTTAGTACTATGAGAAAATTTGTTACGTCACTTGGTAAATATTAGAATAGTTTTAGTAAAAATCGCAATATTTATTAACTAATTTTTATTATACAACATACCAATTTTCTATATTTTTTTCTCACAATTAATGAAGACTTGCTATTATACCGACCATATTTTTTTTCTATATCTCGTTTATGATATCGATTTGCCACTTTTAGGTATATATTAATTTTAATATTTTTCAACATCTACGACATGACTCTCATATAAACTCATGTTAAAACACGCATTTTCAATCGTTATTATTTCAATTATTTGCCTAACAACTTGCATTTTAAACCATACCAATTTGTTTATCAAGACCTCAAGAATAACAGTATTTAATTTTATAGTGATCTGCAGCCATTTTTGCTATTTTTGAGGAGCTACCCACATAACATGAAATATTCCAATGTAATATTACTGAAATATTGCTATGTCCACCTTATTAACGTTATAGTAATAGTAATATTTCTGAAATATTACATGAAATATTGCTTTCATGTAAATTAGGCGAACATAGCAATATTTCAGTAACATTATTACTGCATGGAATATTACAGAAATATTACAGAAATATTCCATGCTATGCGGGTACCTTAATCCCCGAAAAAGCAAAAAAAAAAAACTAAGACCAGCATCTCGTCTCCGAGGGGACCCACCTGTACGTAGGGTATGGGGGTGACGGGCCTGAGGGCCAGCTGCTGGGATCCCGCGAGGTGGTGGAGCTGCTGGTGTTGCTGCTGCTGCTGTTGCTGCTGGCCGAGGTAGTCGTGGGGCACGAGGCTCTGGGTCTCGCTGTTGGCCGCGAGCTTCGCGTCGTTGAGCGCGTGCTTCGCCGACTTGTTCACGAGGATATTGCCGTGGCAGCCGAGCTCCTCGCATGAGTCCGACTGCATCATCAGGTTGCGCTCCATGCAGGGATTCCGGCCCTGGTACGGCTGGAGCGGCGGCCCGTTGCTGCTGGCCGCCGCGGCCG
Source organism: Eurytoma californica (assembly GCA_035586675.1). Lineage (NCBI taxonomy): Eukaryota > Metazoa > Arthropoda > Insecta > Hymenoptera > Eurytomidae > Eurytoma > Eurytoma californica. Next base: position 24,176,502 of record JAXIUT010000037.1, on the reverse strand, counting down.
CCGCCGCCGCCGCCGCTGCCAATTCGTTCGAATTTTTACCTGCAATTTTAAAATGCATAATTTCCCGATAAGCACACTTTGAAAAAAAAGAATTCATAAAGAATTCTTGAATGTCCGCAAGAAATAAATACTTATAGT
>JAXIUT010000037.1:24122993-24135706 GCA_035586675.1 Eurytoma californica | reverse complement strand
TGACCTGATCTGAACTACTCGAAATAGTGCATATGCACTAATTTTCAGTGGATTTTCACTGGTTGGATTTTAGAGAGTACGCTACTCAACTCGCTTAATATCAATGATTTTTGTATAAAAATTAGCGACTTTAAAAACCTATTACGAAACTCCCTCTTCGAGCGTGAAGAGAATGCTTGGGCCGAGACCATTCGAGTTGATAGGTTGTGTTTGTAAACTTTTTTAATACTGCGAATTTTTTCTAATTGTTTTGCGCATGTCCGTTAATCTTTTATCATTTGTTTTTTCTGTAAATTTTCACTTGTTATTGTTTTTTTACCGTTACCTTGGATGGGGCCCTACCCCAAGGTGAAATAAAGTTAAATCAGTCAATCAATCTCGTTCTCTCTCTCTCTCTCTCTCTCTCTCTCTCTCTTTCTTTCTTTCTCTTTTGCTACTCGACTCTCTCCAAATTGATTGCGCGTTAGCGACTGCATCGTACAGTTACGAAAGCTAAAAAATAGTACTGCTTGAGAGGCACTCGATTAAACTCATTTTTCGCGAATTCGCTTAGTCGGAGCTTCGCGGCAATTAGTTACTGACACTGGCCTACGACTTCGGATGCAGCAGTCTGATTACGGATGCACTTGCTGTAAAACAGTCTCATCAAGCGTTAATCTTCACTTTTTCACACAAGAATAGCTAGTGAACTTTTTGTAATATTCTATATAAAATGTTTAGATGAATAGTTTTAATATTTTTGTATACGAACGATATAAACAACATTGAATAAGATGAAAAAAATTACCTTTTATAATTTTTCACGCATTAATTCACAGTAAAATTATTTCGTACATTGTTTAAAGTTTTTGTTAGCCTATTAGTCGGATAGTCGGATGGATATGGGGGCACGCCGTCGGCCCCAGCCGGGGACTTGACGGCTTCGCGCCTAGGTCTTAACGACCCGTTACGCTTGTTAGCCTATTAACTGCGTGTACAAAATTCGAAAGGCAGTTAAAATAAAAAAATAAATAAATTTTAGGTCAGAATTAACTTGATTTAATCAGAATTTTTTTTATATTTATTTTACAGCTACTATTTCTATTGATTTCAAGTATTTTATTGAATAGTGAATTTCAATCGCAGAAGTCAGACATACATTTGTGTACCTAATAAATGTTATTATATGTCTGACAACTAGACGCAACTCCACTTTTTAGGTTTTTGAGATATTAGAGTTTTTAATTTTTGACTGTAATCCTTTTGCAGGAAAAAACACTATCATCTCTCTGGAAAAAAATAAATTTTTTTTTTAGTTTACTCAACGAAATTCATTTTTTAAATAAAAAATGCGGTAATATGCCCTTATGCCGAGATTGATGCAGTTGCAAGCATTTTTTCTGGGAACATTGCATTTATTTCCTCTTATCACATGTAGTTGGCTTTTCTTTGTAAATTTTTGACGAATTTTACTAGTCTCAAGTGAAAAGGGACCTTTCAAAATCTCACCACCCACATTTATCTCAATATTTGCAATAAGTGCAATAAGAAAATTCTAGTAAAAATTACCATAGTGTATAGAAAAGTGGCCGCAGACTGACATTTTGAAGAAATATTGCCATACTCTCTAGTCAAATTTACAATAACATCTAGCATAATTTAGTATACTTATAGAAAATTTTACTATACCACCAGTTATTTTTTTTCAATATCTCAACCTGTGGTCACTTTTCTATAGGCAAAGTAGTAATTTTTCTCTCCGTGTGCAGTTCTGTCCTTTTACCGCTAAGTCACACAATTTTTTAAACAAACATATTACAATACTGCCCCTCTCTCCCCTATATATATTTATTGGTACAACTGTACAAGTATAAGTATGTGTCCAGCACTAAACTCCTACTTATTCTACAAATACAAACAACATAAATAATAAATATTTCTAAAACGCTGTACCTCAAATTACACAAGCTCTCAAAGAGTCCTCTCTTAAAAAACGATGGCAGCTAGGATGTTGTGAAACATTTTAAAACGCGATTTGATTGGTTCTTGAGTACCTATATCCGGTTGAATGGCGCCAAAATTCAAAAAGTTTTCTAATCTCAAAAATTATAATGGACCATACGTTTGAGTAAATAAATACGTATGAGGAAATTTGAGCACGCGCTTCATGTGGCTATTAAAATATTTAAAATTGAAGAAAACACCTTTCGCATTCGCATACCATGGCCATATGGAAACAGCTTGAGAGCTCCCACCACAAACCATCGATGCCATCGGAAACAAATATCCAATTCATAAACGAACGATCGAACGAGGCCGGGGCAATACATGTAATGGCATCGATCCGATGAAAATCCCCCCCCCCCCTCCTACATGAAACCCGGGGCTTTTTGTTTGACGCATGCACACCCGCAAGTGGCCGAGCCGGGAATCCCCGGATTATCTGGCACTGTGCATTAAGCGAGATTCCATGCGGGGCACGTGTGCCGCGAATCGCCCCGGCACTTTGGGGTCACACTATAAGGCGTTATATCCCTCGCAAGTCCTCAAACGGACTTTGTCCGAGCGTATACATGGATGCTCTTTCTCTCTCTCTCTTTGTTTCTATCTCTGTCTCTCTTTGTTGCTCTCTCTCTCTCTCTCTCTCTCTCTCTCTCTCTCTCTCTCTCTCTCTCTCTCTCTCTCTCTCTCTCTCTCTCTCTCTTTCTCTCTCTCTGCCCGGCGCGTCTTTATTAGCGTTTACGCGTCGCTGTATGAGTAGGCGGAATTTTGCTCGGTGCCTTTGTACCGCGAGGAAAACCCGTTTAAATGCCTACTTGCTCGAGGCTGTCGGGTTACGGATTGTTTTCGCTTTTGATTCTAAGCTAAGTATTTGGTATTTAATTTAGCTGATTGCAATGTAGGAATCTGGGTTTGGCTTGATTCACATACTAGAATTTCTTTTGAGTGCTTTTTCTTTGCAGATTTCACCAAAAACACATCGTATTATTTCCATGGTTTAGGGCAATAATGACCGAATTTAGTTTATAGCCAATTTTTTAAGTTTAGAAATACCTTTTCATTCTCAAATTAAGAATATAATAATTTTACTCGCGATATTTGCTTCACTAACGAGGTGTTCCTATTCCGTGTCATCATGTTTCGAAATGTGTTAGTGGTCTTAATGAATTATCTCAGTCTTGCAGCTACAGACATGCAGCTTTCGATCTTATAGATTGATGCAAACATTAAAACTGCATTTTCTTGAAAAATGATAAAGTGAAATTAGGTAATTATTCTCCGAAGACATTTATTTCTTCTTGAATCATTTTGATTGTTGGAAATTCAAAAATGTGAATTCAGTATAATGCTATATTCTTCAAATGACTTGTTTTTATACATCGACCAAGTGCTTTCTATAACATTATACTACACTGAAAAATTTGTAGATAAATAATAGGAAGAAACGTTGTTTAAAAAATAAATATTTGTTGGCCAATGAAGACGGACCGGGAACAAATGAAAATATAAGCTAAACCGAAACTGTTTTAACCAAACTGAGATACAATTCTGAGCTTATTTGACGAAAAAGTTTCGAATGTCGTTTATTCGAAAATATTTAATAACTGCACAACGAACGGTATATTGATTTTTAACTATCCGGTACGAATAATATTGAATCGCGAAAGTTTATATTTATTTCTGTTTTTATGTGACTCTAAGCCTTTTCTACTGCACCAATACGCCCATTGGGGAAGTAGAACCAGACGAGCACAGACAGACTTTCATTTATATTCTACAAAATTATAAATATAATTTTTAATCTGAAACTCTTTTTTTCTCAGGTAAATAACTAAAAAAATCGGTTATATGTCCCATAGTTCCTTAAACAAAAAAGTTATTCAAAGTTATTCGAGATAAGAAAATTAGGTAATCATTTTTAATGGAATTAGAAACTTATGGTATAGAATGAACCATATCGGCATCAAAATTTTCTTTATTTAAAAATCCAAACAAATTTTCGAAAAAACGGTCTGTTGTATCCTCCATAATAATCCTGCAAATATGTCTGATTTCAATTTCGATTCGCAGCACTCCGAGAAAAATGGTTTTAAAAATGCATGTAGTTCGTAATATTTACAAATTTTTCAAACTATTAGTTTTTCTATAAAGGATCTAATAACTTGAAATTGAAATGAGAAATTCTTTGAACAATTAGGGAGGGCACTATCAAAGCGATTTTTTGTCATCTACTTCTTCATAGCAGTTTTACAAAAAACAGCGTGAAACCCTATTCGAATAATGCGCGTAATTTATTTGCACGTTTGTACCTGCTCTTACAATGGATAAAAGAGTGAAAGCATGCGAATGCGAATTAATGCGAAGGATTACTCTTCAAACGAACAATTGTGTACCATTTAATAACATAATATCGACATCAAAACTTACAATTGACTTACAAACGCATTCACTACAAATGCTTTCATATTTTATATCGCGAGTGAATTTGCCAGTCAGCGGGAGATCCAATTTTAAAGAAGATCTGATTTCTTCCATTGTGGTTCAGACAATAGAGATTGGAATAAAGACGTCATTATATTATGCCTCACCGAGTTTTAATAACCCGTCAGTCACTTTCAGTTTCTATCTTTACTGTCGTAATGAACTTAAACTGCGATTTGGATATTAAATTTTATATTTTAATCGTATATTATACTACTGGCAAAAAAAGGATTTACATATTTACAATTTTAGTTCTGTTATAAAAATACAAGCAAATGTTGTTAAAGTTTGTATCTTCATATCTATTGCAAGAATAAAAAATTAAGTAGTATCTGTAATTAAAATCGATATAATTTATCGGTATATTTATTGGTAATTTTAAAGCTAAAATTAAAAAAAAAAAATGCAATTAATTACACAGTGTTAAAGATTTCCAATATTCACATGAATCAATAAATACAAACTTCTGGGACATCTGCAAAAATCCAATTCTCATTAATTAAAGCTCCCTTAATAGGGAGATAAATAAATTGATTAAAGAAAAAAATGGCAGTTACTATATAGACCAATTTAAAATAAAGCGCTTAATTGAAACTGATATTTAATTAAATTAAATACAATTTAACGAATACGTTTTCATTTCTTTTTATCTTTCGACGGAAATGTTTAAGTACGCGTTTAAAATGTATTTCAGGAGATCTTACAAAGCTAATTTACACTATAAAAACTGTAATTTTCCAAAGCTTATAGAAATTTTTCTTATATTTCTACAAATTTAATATATATTTATATTATTACATGTAAACTTTGCTAAATATTATAATTTTCTTTTTTTAGTCAATTTTAAGTAAAATTTCACTTATTCAACCTTCGATAGCTATAAAATCCGTTTAGTTCATTACTTAATAAAGAATCTCCCTAATAAATCGAACACAACATCCGAAGCAGTAGAATGAAAAAAAAGGATAAACTTGTATGTTTGCAGGCATCGAACGGCGGCCTGGTGATGATCACGTTCTACAACTACTTCGTCAAGTGCGGCGAGGAGGCGACGGTGGCCGACGTGGCCGCGCACATTTATCACATTAGGAATTTAATTGGAGTGGACCACGTCGGCGTGGGCGGCGACTTCGACGGCATTAATAGGTACGTTATGCACAATGGTGGAGGCGGCCCCCCGCACACGAGGGCGCGCTATATACGTACACCGACGGGAAAAACGAATTTTGGCAGGTGTGCCAAGCTTTCGGTCCCTTTTCGATTTCCATCCGGGGATACGCTCCGGGGGGTTCGAGGCGGAAAGAGAGGGAGTGGGAGTCTGCTCTTTGTGCCGGGGAACGACGCGATAAACCGGGACAATTCTATTCGTGAAATTCCATCGAGGGTCCCTTCAAACTCTTTCACGGCGCCAAAAGCGATCCGTCCCGACGCGAGAGAAAAGGAATTCGTAATCTTGGTCGTTTTTTCTTTCTTTTGGAAAAGGGAATGAAAATTGTATAAATTTTGTGACGTGAATTTTTTGGGAGGTAATATTTAGTCAGAAACTGGTGGGTTATATAACAAATTTTTGTTAGATACTTTCGATTCGATTTCGATTAAAATAACGATTGCTCTTTCTTCGCTATTTTCGGTATTTTAAATAGTTTTTTTCATATGATTTTAAATATAAACTTCCTTTAATACATCTTGACCTTGTTGCATGCGTGTAATAAGAATTTATCAAGATTTTTAAAATAACAGAAAATTTTAATTCGAATTTTAAGAAGTTATTTGATTGAAATTAACTAATCGTTATTTTCATTATTTGATGATGTTAACTCTGTTTCTACATATCCTAAAAAGAATATCAAAAAGCAAACGAAAGAAGAGGAAAAGGCCTTTAATTTGAGGGGCTGTGCATTAAAAAATTTTTATGTCTTCTAAAGTTATGTACAGTTAGATACGAGCATCAAAATCTTTGAAAACACTTGAGTAAGTAAAGCTATTGACACTACCACGCTATTTTTCATACTCATATTCTACTGTACACAACTTTTGAAAAAATAAAGATTTTTTAACGCACAACCTCTGAAATTAAAGGTCTTTTTTTTCTTTCAATTAATTTTTTTATATACTTTCTAGGATACAAATGAGCAGAATTATCTTTAAAAAATGAAATTCGAATTTTTAAAGAAAAATAATTTTAGGGACATGTTGACCCGTGACCCAAAAAGGGAGACTTGTAAGATAATTATTTTCTTGAACTAAAAAAATAATCTTTTTTCCTTAAAATATTAATAAACACGATTTTGTTTTTAAATCAAAGTTTAATTCTTTATTTGAAAGGAATAATCTCTCTTACTATAAAAGAGTGTCAGACCTACGGTTCGCTAATTTAATTGAAACTGTGTGAGATAATTTCATACATATACACAAATGAAAGAATATCTAACTAAATAATATCTAACAAAATATGATAAATATTAAGTATTACATATTTACTCTGTTATGTTATTCTTTCATAATAATTTAATCCTAATTGTTACATTAATGAAGGGTAATTTTGTAAAAAAGCAACTGCTTGTTTTGAATTAGGAAGGCATATAAGCAATAATAATCTTAATTTAATTCTTGAAAGTTATCATTTATTATTGAAAATTATTATTACCTTTCAGCTTCAAAAATATATTGAAGGGTTAGGGTCTAAGATTTTGGCTTCTTTCATTTCTATAGGGAAATATTTTGTACAGTTTTAGCGAAATCTTCTATCTGGATTGTGGATCTAAATATTCTATACTAAATTCAATAACTTCTTCGAATCCAATATTCCAGTGAGACGTAATTTAATAAAATAACGGCAAAATTAAAAAAGTAAAAAAATTATTTGTATCTCGTATTTTTCCTACTTTTAAATTGATACTTGCAGTAACTGTATAGCGTTAGACAATTTCATGATTCGAGGTAGGATACATTACGAGTTATTTCTCGAGTTACAATGTCGGCAATGCGAGACTCGTAAACGCTGTTTAAGTAGCGTGAATGAGACATGCTTTTTTCTACGCTCGGCGTAAAAATTTTGTAACGGGAAAAAAGGAAAATGGAAAAACGGTATGTTATTAAATGAAACTGTGACTTGCCTTGAGGTCAACCGTCCTTGTTAAATATGTAGCTCCAGTAACGTACTTATTCTATAAGATACAATTATACCATACGTAGTGAAAAATTTTGTAACAAAGGTTTTTAACGAGCAAGCAACCTCGCATATTTTTTACGCAAATACATCAATTGGAAAAACTATTGAAAACAAATATTTATTGAAATGTACTAAATAAGATCGTATAATCTTATAATATCATCATATCTTTTAATCAAATTTTTTAAATTTTATATACTCAAAAGCACTTTACTGAATATGGTACATTAAAATTAAAAATAAAAACAAATTAACATCTAATCGTCTTATTTAGAGGGTTTAGATTCTTAAAAAAAACTGTCAAATTTTCAATCAAAATATATCATATTAGAGTACACCTATAGTACTGAAAACGCTCCAAGCCACGAACTAATAAGTTTACGCTATATAGTCCTCAAAAAATTAGAATATTTTATATATATACTTTTTCTTTTTTTTAATTTAATGATTATTAGCAAAGATATCGAACGAGAAGTTGTATTACATCATGATCCACAGATATATACTAAGTCTTGATGATGTGTCTATTACAATAAATTTACTAGTAATATCCAACGCGATTAGTGCTACTTATTTAATTTATGATGCACTATAATTTTTGAGGCTAGAAAATGTATACAATAACTTTTTGAATTTTGGAGCTATTCAACCGGATATTACTCTTAAACCAATCGAATCACGTTATTAAATGCTTTACAACAACCTGCCATCGTTTTTTAAGACAAAATTTATACTTTCTAAAAGAAGATTATCTAAATCTTTGTTAATAAATGTTAAATTGAACAAAAAGTTATGTTCAACTATTCTATCTGATGGAGTTTTTCATACAAATTCCTAATTAAAGATTACTCAAAATGAAAAACTTATTCTCAAATTAAGACATTCGAGACCGTTCCGAAATAAATTCTGCACAATTCAGCTTAAGGGCTACAATTAGACCGCTTCCAAAGGATCGAATTTGAGAAACGTTAAATTCCATTATCGAGTGAAACAATTACAATTAGTGGAGTACATTTGGGGCGCTAAATTCAGCCGGTGGCCGTTTTTGCACTCGGAAAGTTTAGCTCGCCGCCTCGGCCGAATGTAATGCACATAAGTAATTTCCAATATTGCATTCCCGGGCAAGTATCTACACAGCGGGGAACAGCGAAACAGCCCCCCCCTTCTCCCAGGCCCAATAATCCGATACCTCAATAATCCAATCGAACAGCGCGTCTTACGCGCGGCCCTATCCATAAACTTGCAAAGCTCGCGGGGTCCCGCAAAACTGCGCCGAAGCTTCGGCGGGACAACGCGTCGCTCGCCGACGTATCGATCTCCGACGATCGAAGGCTAATCTTAATTGCCGGGATAAATGGACAGGCGAGTGCAATAAAGCGGCGCTGCTGAAAAGGGCGGATCCTAGCCGTTAGTTGTATTGGTGTATTTACTTTTTGATAGAGCTTTCTTTAGGGTACGATTTTTTTATTAGCGGGTTAGGAAAAACAATTATTTTGAAACTGGTCATTACAGAATAATCGTAGTTTTCTTTTTTTTGGTGATTTTGTGATTATTTTGAACTAGACGTGATAGAGAATAAAACATCTTACACGCTAAATCTTCTGGAGTTAAATTTCACTCATATTCGAAACAGAGAGTCAAATTTAATTCTATAGGAGTGAATTTGACTCGAATAGAGTGAAATAATCACTTAACACGATTAGAGTGACTTAATTTAGCGACTTAATTCTAAGGTAGAGTAAAAATTTATAGGTTATCTTAACCAATATATGACTCTACTTTTGAGTCAAAAATTCACTCTACTTCACTCTAGTGGTAAGAGTTAGTTAGTTGTATCTAAACTTCGAGTGCAAATTTGACTCCTTTGGAATTAAATTTTCTCTCTTGCTGATTTAGCATGCGTTGTATACTTTATTAGTTAATGATGGTTTACTTTCTTGCTAGTAGGTAACTAATATATCGTCAAAAATAAATTTACAGTAAATATGAATTATTCATACGAACACTGCTCCAAAATAAAGCAAAACAAATCATAATCTAAAAACATGTACATACTTTGCAAATTATCTATCCTAATCATAATTTCTCTTATTTGTCTCAGTAAATTATTGTTTAAATTTAGCAACTTTAAGGGACTATAGGACATATAACCGATTTTCTTAGTTATTTACCTGAGAAAAAAAGAGTTTCAGATTAAAAATTATGTTTATGTTATATAGTAATAGTATATAACTTTTTTTACTCAATAAACTTATTTCTATTTTAGAGCAAAGCAAATATGTAAATAAATGGCATTTTTCACTTTTAATGTGACTTTTAAGGCATCAGGTATTTGATACAAGTGAAAAAATAACAAACTAATAGGTCAGCCCTAAATGACATTAAAAACAAACATTTTAAGCCAAGTCTCATTTAAATTAATAAAAAATTGTGGTCTGGAGTTGTCGTGAAAGGAAAGAATATTCGACAACTCATATCTCAGTTTCCAGATGGAAATATGACTCCAGCTGGATAAAAATGAGTAAAAAATGTTATATACTACAAATATATAAATATAATTTTTAATCTGAAACTCTTCGTTTCTCAGGTAAATAACTAAGAAAATCGGTTATATATCCCATAGTCCCTTAAGTAAAGATTTAATTTATTATTTCAAATTCATCAATTATGTGTATGAATACATTTAATTTAATTTATAATTTTTTTATTAAACGACGACTAAGCAGATTCTAGCTAAAATATGTTAATAAATAATCGTCTTTAGTGGGAATTCTAACCAGATGGCTGGTTAGAAGTTTTGTATATTCGAAAAAATTAACCAATTTCTGGCTAGAAGAGTCCTTATTTCTCTATCAAGGAGTCTTTAAAGAGATCTCGTAATTTTTTTTAGTTACTTTTTGGTTTTGTTTTTCGTGTAACACAAGTTTTATACTGTTGACTTTTCTGTAGTGAAAAATGACGTCATTTTATGAGGTTATGAAATTATTTTACGTAGAAACATTATACTGCAATATATACCAATGTCATAGAGATTGGGCGATGATAGCTAGTACGCTTCATTCTTGAATTTCTTCGTTTCTAATCTGAAATCGTGCACATTATGTGGACTACCATGAGACCATAAGGGGTGGGGGGGGGGGGGTGGGGAGTGATCTAAATAGTAAATGTTCTATACACCATTTACTACGTAATGGTTGGGTATTTTTAACATGAGTGAGCTAAAAGCTCATAAAATACAAGAGAGCTAAAATAGCTCTCAAATTATTATTATTGTAGCTTAAATAGTGTATATCAAACGATATATGATTAATGAAGCGTAAATCAGATGCCTTACACAAATTGAGCAAATTGATTTAGGCTGGAAAACTATTATTTGTACATAGAGTGTTAAACAATTATGTTTTTGAGGATAATAGAAAAAGGAAAAAATGAGAAAACATGAAAATAGTATCTATATTGTAGATATATCACTCATTTTTCTTGACAGTTGAGTGGGAAAGTTTTCTATAGGAAGATGAGTGCAATAGAATTTTTCAATTGGTGCAACGTTTCGGTGATGGTTATTACCCTTATCAAGTGAACATGAAAATAGTAATTTTTTGGTTCATTAATTTTTGAAACGATCCGCAGGTAATGCTATGAAGGAAAAACAGCCAATTTGTGATATTATTTTCATGTTCTTAGATTATTTTAATCATCATTTTTTCAATAGAATGAGTATCTAATTGTACATAGCTTCGTTATTGCCTTTTAATAATAATTTATTACTATACACAGTCCTTTTTTTAATGTTACTTTAGGAAGTGTAATGTTCATTTTTCCTTAATTTCATTGTGTGCTGTTTATTTTTAAAATACGGAAAAAGAGAAGTACCTATATATTGACAGGTAGAAAAGTAATTGACAGCTCACTGAACAATTCACACCTGTAGGGATCGTCAATAATTGCTGAAACGTTTTCGTAAATAAATTTTACGCAATACTCAAATTGACAGTCGTTTCTTCTATCCGAAACTAATTACATTGAGTGTATGTACATAACCGTTCAAAATTGACATATTTTAATTTCAATTTTCTCTTGTCATTTCCGTTTGAAATATCGTACGGTATTAATAAAATACCAATTCCCATTCGTATGCTGTTTAACCCGATTTTATTTAGTATCTCTTGAAAACGAATGTATAAAATCGCAGATCCGTTCAAAGCCTGTGGGTTCTTTCATGGTCAAGCCAGACGGGCAATATCGTACTTGTGAAGCACAAAGTCCTTGCCAGGAAACTTTCATTAATATTCTTTCAGCGGATCCTAAAATATTGCTTTATTTCTAGAGAATTGAATTGATCTCTCAAAGTAACTAAATATTTACCACTTTGTATACATTTCACAATATTCTGCTCTGTTATTACGTGTGATTTATATAATTAGATAAATTCGACTTTCATGGATAATTTACCAAGTCATTGGTTCGTTTCGTTAATAATTAAAATTGGCCGCTCAAACGCTCGAGTCAGAATAACATTAAATATAAAATACATATTGTGTATTTCAAACTGTACCTATTTATTTCACGAAAAGCATTAACAATAATTATTGGTGTTAAAATATTATGAACCGTATTGAGTGTAAACTTTAATACAAAATAAAGCTTATTGTTAAATTTTTTTTATTCTTGTATAATCTGATCTAAAATGAACTTTACCTTATTTAAAAAAATGTACCTGTACATAACAAAGATTGAAATATTATTAGCCGTTCCATTTGATCCTCTAATTCTGTTTTTTTTTCGAAAAGTGGGCTTTAAAAATTTTGAATTTTACGCCAACCTACTTTGTCCATCTTAATACTTATATAGGTACAACTTACACACGTTACCCAAACTTCCGTACGAATTCGTGACTCCAAAGGTACTCCTTCTCCAATGAGTAAAAATATAATTAACAAACTTGGAAAGGTAATTTCGCTCTTTTGTTCACAGCTGAACTCATAGGTATACGAGAAAACTAATACACGGAGAAAAATACTTGTGCAAATCCTGCTACAAATTTTAACAAAAATTACTATAATATAAACTAGTGCGGGGA
>JAXIUT010000037.1:24107091-24120885 GCA_035586675.1 Eurytoma californica | reverse complement strand
TTGTCTTCGTATGCGAAATAAATACTCCCTAACAGTGTAAATTGAAAATATTGAATTTTCTTTAATTTTATTTAAGGTCTCGTTTTTTATGGAAACGTCAAAAAAAGCGTTTTTAAACAAATAAAGTATTGAATGGAGATAACATCAACTGTATAATTAACGAAATATCTCGAGTAGAAAAATAACCCAAGCCATCGATCACGTGACGAGATATACCTACGAAAGAATATTTATGTACCGCAACGACGAGAGAACAAGAAGAACAGAGTCATTGGTATTGTTGTATCCTCGAACAAAAAAAAAGTATTATTATATACATATTATATACATAATGTACCTACGAAGAGAACTGAGCTATATTACGTATACTATCTCGAATGTCTTCCTTCCTTCGTCGTCAAAGAGATTTTTATCGCATCTCCAAGATACCAGTTAAAGCCAAATTTTCGAAAAAAAAAAAAAAATAAAGTAAAATAAATAAAACGACGTTCGACGTGATGAGTGTATATTTCATTGTGATGTTCTTCATTGAAGAAGCATAGAAAAAAGAAACCAACGTGTGCGCGCCCAACAGACGCGACGTGCAAAGGTGACAGTAGCTAAGCAGAAACAAAGACGCTGTGTGGTGTGAATCTCTAATGAATAGCCTATTAAAATGTCTTTCGGATGTGTAACTCCTGAAGTGCCGCGAAAATTTTTCACCGGACGCATTGTTCGCTTTAACGTCGCGCGTGTTTAAATGCCCGCGGACGTGCCAACCAGATTCCAGCGGAATATGGAATTAACGAACTGTTTGTGGGAATTTTCGTCGCACTTCGGCCATAAAATATGTGTGTGTTCCTACTGTCAACGACGTCACTTTCATCGCTCTGTTAATCATATTCTACTTCTCTTCGACCTGAAATTGCTCTTGTGAGTTTACGCACTGATGAATTATTTTAGGAAAATGTCCTTCTCAAGATTTTACTTTTATTTAAAACAAAAATATGCACTGTTCAAAATTTTACAAGTATTTTATAGTGTTCAATTTAAAACAATAGCAGTTTTCAACACTAGGGTGTGAAATACAATTTTACGCACTGAGAGTTGTTCTAAATTTGCATGTGCGTGTAACGATTACGCTAGAGTGACGAACATGTTTTTTTTTTTTTGTTATCGTACTACGATGAAACTACATTTTTTGTATAAATTATAAATATAAAAGCAACCATATAGTTATCGTGTATGTACTTACAAAAATAAATTTTTACACACAGTACGTTTAAAAAAATGCTAAAACTTAAAATTAAATATATTTTGAACAGTGTATTTGGTATGTTACAGACACTATCAACGAAGTATTGCAGTACTTTTTTATACATTTGTTTCTTTTTAAACATAAGCACGAAAAAATTTTCAAGAGCAGTATTCAGCTAAGGCGCTGCCACAAAACCGAAGTAAAAAAAAATGCCGCGCGGCTCGCGACCTCATTGTACGGCATTTTCTATATATATATTTCCGAGTGAGCTTTGGCGAAACTCGAAATTCGCGGAAGCTCCACAACCACCTGTTCGTGTCTTGTGTGCACTTAAGAAAGAAAGGAATAAAATGAAGAAATTTTGCAGTCGGCGCGACTGCCCCGAAAAGCGACTCGCTTCCGGTTTTTCGCGCTCGCCGGGGACGCGAAAGGCGAGAAAGCGCGAGAATCCACGAAAATTTTACGATATCAAAGTTCCATTGTACCTTAAATATGGACTCACCAAATAAATGTTTCTATTGCAAATCGTCGACATTGTATCAGTGGATTCATCAATTTTTATTTTTTCTTATAATTTGATTACATTAAGTGGTTTATTTTTTGTTCTTTTAAAGTATTGTACAAATTATTCTGTAATTCATTTTGTTCATTAAAGAACTGAAGCTTTTTTCTTTCTCCTCTTTTCCTTTATAAAATACTAAATTTATTTTAAGTTTAGCTGCGAGTAAAGTATAGTTTTATTTTTTCTTGTTAAAAGGAATTCAATTTTGGTTTTTACCAGACGGAGAAATTCAATCAAGATTCAATACTATTTACAGGTAAGCTCGTTTATTAATTTCCTACTATTATCTTAAGAATTTCAGTTAAAATCATACACATCGGAAAATTAATTCAATTTTTTCTTTATTTTTTTACTATTATCATATAAATTATACTAACTATTTATTCTTATTCAATAAATTTCATTACTGACACTTTTAAATAATCAAGTCGCTCACGGTACGTTACCTCAATGTCGCATTTTTATATACATTTTAAAAATCAATAGTGCAATAGTATATTCACAATAAAAAAAACATTTTCTGTCGAAAATAAATGTACAATAAATTTAAAATTTCATTTCGTGCTGACAACTGTTTTAGTGAACTTGTGTATCTTTCGAGTAAACATAATAACAATCAAGAATTTCACGTTTACGCCGTTCGTTGTAAAAAAATATTCGTTATTTTATTAAACCTAAAGCAGTTGAAACAATAATCAATGTATATACCACTCGGAATCCATCTACAAAACACAGAGCGATTACAAAATCCATTTTCACGTGCAATCTGTACAGACTAAATCGATAGTATATTACAAATACCATTTGCCTTATGATACAACATTCAAGTCCCCTAATGTCTTTTCTCCTTCTTCGACTTTTTCCTGCTCTTGCTGCGCGAGCGCTCCTTGTGCTTGTGCTTCTTCTTCTCCTTCTTCGACTTCTTCTTGTCGCGGGACCTCTCCACCCAGGTGCCCTCGGCCTCCGGCTGCTCGGCCGCCGTGGCCCCGCCGGTGAAGAGGGGCCTGAAGCCGCTGAGGTCGTCGCCGGCCGGCGGCGGCTGCTGCGGCAGCACCGGCCCGTACGCGTCCGCCGGCAGCGCGTCCTCCTCCATTTTCACCTCGGCGACGCGATCCTCGGCTTCGGGCTGTTCCGTAGAATCCGCTACCCCCGTGGGCTCCTGCTTCACTGGCCGTTTGGTCAGACCCTCGAGGTCCAGCTTGGCGAATATGCCACGGGGCGGCGAGTTGTTGCGCTCCACGTTCACCTCCGCCGCGCTCTTGCCGAGCAGCGCGATCTTCAGTTTCTCCTCGTCCGCCGCTTTCGAGGCTTCCGTCTTCTCCTCCTCCTCCGCCTCGTCCTCGCTGCTGCTAAGGAATATCGACTTGAACAGGTCCTTTTTCTCCTTCGCGCTTGGCTTCGGGGTTTCCTCGGATTCCTCTGGCGCTTTGCCGCTGGATTCGCTCTTGCCGAAGACCTTGTCGTAGGTGTCCAGGAAGGCTGCGTCTTTTTCCGAGACTGCTTTTTCCTCTTCTTCCTTTGGAGGCTCTCTTGGTGTGGTTTTTTGTTCTCGGTGCCTGGATGTGTAGAAGGAAGACGAGGTCGATGGCCCAGGGTCGCACTCACGTTCCAAGAGCTTGCCCTTTTCGAACTTTGCTACTTCGTTCCAGGCGACGTTGTCGAATATGGAGAACTTCTTTTTCTTCTGGCCCTCTAGTGCTACGCCCACCATGGGTTCAGCCACGTTGAATCTAATTAAAGAGAAGGTTGTTAGTTACATAAAAAAATAAAATTACATTTAACGTTTAAATTAATGTACTTTGTTTAATAAATTACATAAAATTATGAAACTAGTTATAATAACTAGTTAAGAGATTCAATGAAATTATAAATGTTAAACATTATTATCAACAATTTTTCTAAGTATTTCATAGAATACGTTTCATAAATACATCTGACGCTCATATTTTTTTCTACTTTTTTCATTAGTTAAATATAGTATAAGTACTTTTATCTTCATGTTTTATAACAGATCTGTGGATTAAATAAATAAAAAATAAATAAACAAAATTTATGCATTTTAGAAATACTCTCTATGCAGAACAGTTTTTTATGACCAAAGAATTTTCAGAAGTATTTCCTTAAATAAGCAGCATACATCGCATTGACGTAAAAAATTGCGACAAAGCCCTAGTATAGGCAATAATAATTTTTAACAAAGGTAGTAAAAAAAAATTGGTTCTCAGCATGAGCACCTATGCTGTACACTGTAAAAATTATTTAATCAAGTTATTCAATCAAGTCTCATAATAAATTTAACATAAATCAATAATTTTCAGTTACGTGGATAAGTTTTGCTTCCATTACATTACATTAAATTTCTTAATCTTTGTTTACAGTGCATCTAATTTTAATTATAATGAATTATTATCTCTGTATTGTTTAACCCTGATAAACGTGTGCTGATATCAGTGCCGAAAAATCGGTAATAAATAATTATAAACAAACTGAGTGATTGTAGATCATTCGAATCCACCTTCTCACATCAATTCCTCCAAAGCATTTAAATCTTGCTTGAAATTTGTTACCCAAACTATTTTGTTTCCTGCTATTAATTTCTATATTATACAATGTTATTATTATTTAGTTATAAAAATGTTGTAAAGGGTAAAAATGTATGCCTGTTTAAAGTACAAATAAATAAATTGAAATAAATATCTGAAATAAATAATAAGTAAGCAAAAAGCATCTCACCTGATGCAAACAAGTTTCACGGGTTTCCACTCAACATCCGTCCGCGTGAGTTTGCCGAACATCTTCATCTTCGCGGCGGCCTTCACCCTCTCCTCCGTACTGAGACTCTCGAGGTCCACCGGCTTCACCGGCTCCTTCTGGCTCTCGGCGCTCGCCGCGGCGCGATCGATGCTTTCGCACAGCCTGGCGGTCCGCTCGAACTCCGCGACCTCCTGGTCGCGCTCCCACTCGGTCATCGTGAGCGGCTGGACGCTCGGGAACTTGAGCTTGCGCTCGCCCTCCGAGAAGCTCAGGTACTGCTCGAAGCGCCGCTGCTTGTCCAGATCGGCGAAGGTCGGCCTCTGCTGCGACGCCCCGGCCTCCGTCTCGTCCCGCGCCTGCGGCCGGGCCGGTACGAAGGCGTTCGCCTCCTGCAGACTGCCGCGGATCGCCGGATCCGTGCCGATGGTCTCGCCCCTCACGAACGACGTGGAGGCCAGCTTGTCCAGCCAGGACATGGTCGTCTTCTTCGGCGCGGCTTGCTCCAGGCGCTGGCGCTCGGCCGTCTGCTCGCGGCCGTGCAAATTGAGCGTGCGGGCGATCAGGTTCGCGGCGGCGCTCGTGCTCGCGCGCTCGCTGTCTCGCGAGGTCAGAATGCTCGGCCGGTCGTCGTTTATTATCTTCGCTCGGCTCTCCGCGTTCATCTCGTGCCTGCAATTTTAACGTGGATTTAAGTCTTGGGTCTTTAATTTGGATTGCACTTTTGAGTTTATTTTCAGTGGTTTTAAAAACCACGATATTAATTATTTAGTGATATACACTAGCGGTCAAAAGTTTGAGCTCACTGATAAAAGACAATTTAATACAAAAGATTCTTTTTCAAGTATTCCGCAAAAACTTTAAAATTAACTAAATCAGTATGCTATGTATAGATTTCCTGAGAAATAAAACTTATTAAATTGTCTTTTTTTCCTTTTGAAGTGATCTTGAACTTATATAATTTATTACTTTAAAAAATTCACTTTATCATTTTTTATCTTGGAATCCTCAAAGTATTAGTTTCTTATATACACTTTGACTTTCCTAATTGTATATGATATAAATAAATTTACATATACCTAAATGTCATCTAATTGATTAAATTAAATTTCTTTTATAAATCATGAATTTTATTAAGATACTGAAATGTTTACCGTACCTTTTACGCTTATCATTTTCAGGCTCCGCTGCAGGTGAAAATCTACTTTTTCTTACTTTGTGAATAGGTTGGTAATCTTTTGGTAACTCGGGAGCAGGAAAAACCTTTTTCTGGGGAAACTGTTCCTTCGCTGGTACAAAACCTTCGATGCAACCTGCCTTTGGTTTTGTTTCTTTTGACCATCTACTCTTTGACTTTCGCTCAGGACCTAGAGCAAAGTCGTAACGCGACATGTCGTCTTTGGCGTAAATATCATCGTCTTCTGCTTCGAATGCACCTACTCCAAAAGCTTGACCTCTGATCGACAGAGTCTTATTTTTATCTTGAACGCTGAAGGCTGGACCGTCAAAAAGATTTATATGACTTGATAGAACTGGTCTGCGATCGAGACCACTATAACCTATGCCAAAGTAATTGTCTTTAGGATTACACCTA
The DNA here is from genome assembly GCA_035586675.1 of Eurytoma californica. Lineage (NCBI taxonomy): Eukaryota > Metazoa > Arthropoda > Insecta > Hymenoptera > Eurytomidae > Eurytoma > Eurytoma californica. The sequence continues at coordinate 24,114,741 of JAXIUT010000037.1, read as the reverse complement.
CAAATTAAACAAATAATTGTTAATCAATATAATATATGTAAATTGAAAAACAGAGTAATGAATAAAGAAAACCCAGCTACCTAAATGGTTCATAGTCATCAGGAGCAAATGTAATATTTGCAAATTCATCATCTGAATAGTCCGATTCACTGTCTTCTGATTTTTCTTGCTGATTAGGTAAAGAACATCCATATATCTTTAACTTTTCATTCTGTTTTCTTTTCTGTTTCTTTTCTTTTTTTGTAAGTCGAGGTCCTACACCCTGACCTGGTTTCCAGCCCATTTTTTTAAGTAATATAACTCCAACTCTTTCTCTAAAAAAAATATTTAAATTATTAATTATTTATTTTAATTAGTGTATATTTTTATGCATTAGAAATATTTGAATAATATTGTCCAATAAATACAGCAAATATTGTTCCAAGTGAAAAAAGATTTTTTACCTTACGGGTTTAAGTAATTCCTTTAAAACTGGTGTACCAGGAATAGGTCCTGCACTGGCTTTGGCACGTTCTCTTTTTGTACCCTTATTAGTTTGATCACTGTAATCTTGAGTAGCTCGAATAGCTGTAGGTGCAATACCAAACTCTCCCGTATCCTCATCATCCATAAAATCTTCAGGTTTTTGGACAACACTACCCGCCTTACTGCTCCTGGTAGATTTGAATTGTTGAGGTCGCCAGCCATCTCTCGTGCCGACGGTATTGAAATATCCAGCAGAGAAACCACCAGTAAATGCTCCATGAAATCTTCGTCTACCTTGTGCGTCATAGGCACACTGTTCTTCAATAGTTATAGGCTTTTTGCGAGGAAGATTTTCTAAAAAAATAACAAATGGATAATTAACAAACCGTTTGTAATGATAAAATGTAGATAAATAAATGAACTGTAAAAATTATAAGGGAAATCGTTAAATCAGGTTAAAATAAAAATTGCGTTATAAATACAATCAATATCGCATAAATTGTTTAATTGCGAGTTTAGTAATTAACGCGTTTTAAAATAATCAATAAAAGCGGAGTGCTATTTGTTTATAAACAAACCTTCGTCCAAAGGTTCGAGTGCATTGCCAAACGTGACAAAATCATCCTCACTATCACTCATTGTACCCTTAACAATAGACCGATCCTCCTTTATTAAGCAATGATAAATTACAATTAACACATTTTATTTATTAGTTAACTTGACTGTTTTGTATACAATTCATTTTTTCGGGGTTAGAAAATCCCTGCGCCGTTCTCGCCGATCTCACTTCCTATTGGATCGCCAAAATTTATTCTGACCTATCAGAAATCCGGTTACTGACAACACTGATACTATTGAGCGGTAAATTTGAATATTTCAAATGAGACCTTTTTATTTGTTTATTCTGCTTTCCGTATGGTAATTTGTATACCTTGATATTGCAATTGTTAAATTTAATAATAAAACTATATTTTAATACTAAATGTACTAATTTAATACTTGTTTTTTATTAAAAATTAGTACATTTTCTTAAGTTAGATGTTGACTTTTTAATTGTTATCAAAAGATAAAAAAAGACCTTTATAAAATCAGTATTTAATTTTTATAAGTAGCATAATCGTATTTGCCGGTAAAGGAATAAAATTATCTTTTCTTGTCGTGGCAGCATTGGCATACAGTTTTTTGCTTACTTCCGGAAAGTGCAGCTTATAAAAGAGGCCTGCAGCTGGCTTTATAACCTCCTATACGTCCCAGAAATATAAGGTTTCCGTTTCCCGCTCAAAAATGGTAAATCGACACGAGATTCGCGCCAGTTCGGTAAGTTAATATTTGCCGCAATCGTCGTTAAGGTTTTTCATTTTAATCGGCTACTCGCGGTACCGTTAATTTTGTAAGATGCACATTAAATTTCATTTCGTACTTTTGGTGCATTTGGTCGATTGCACGTTCACGTGTACTTAAGTTTTTGGCCTTAAATGTATGGGTTCTAAATTTGATCCACGTGGCTTTTAAAATGTTGCGACTTATACACGAAAGATGGTCATTATTAATTTCGAAAATCACGAAATAAATGTAAATTCGTTTTCCCGAGTTTTTTTTATCAATTGCAATACAGTTGGTGCTTTTTAACCTAAAAAAATATTCGACTTAGTCCACGTGGCTTTATATTTAAAATTAAAAAGTAAATAAAAAAAATTAACAATAAGTGCTTTAGTGTCTAGTGTCGATTTAATTATTTGTTTACTAATTCAATTAACAATTTACAGAGAGAGAAACATGCCAAAAGAAAGAGCAAGGAAAAAGGATGAGTCACAAGGGCAAAGCGTCTCGAAAGATGGTAAATTCCTTTGATTCTGTGACATAAAATTTTTGTAATATTTGCAATTTACAATATAATATTGGTTTATTTACAGGACAAAGACCAGAAAGAAGAAAGACAAGACAATTGGAGGTTGCAGCTGTGGCTCCTAAAATTCCATCTAAGACTCCCAAAAGTCCGACCAAGACTCTCAAAACTAAGAAACTTAACAAAGATGATATATGCAATCTAGTTATGAGTGAATCAGATGACGACAGTGTTAAATCTGTAAGCAGCAGAGGAAGTACTGGTAAGGATGACAATGATATTTCTAACTATGAGATGGATGATAATTCCATCACTGTAAGACTCAGACGATTGTCAGGTCAGGATGGCTATAAAATTGTTGAATATAAATTAGGTATGAAGAAGAAAGATGCTACAACTGCTAAGCCAACTGAAACACTCGGGCGAACAAGAAATCGTAAGAGTATCCACCAATCTCTTCATGAAGAAAAATTACTACAATGGGAGGAAGTGTCTTCCTCAAGATCAGTGAGACAGTCTAATAGAAAAAATATTAAGAGCACTCCGAAAACACCTACAAAGAGGCCACCAACTCAAGAAAATGAATGGGAATCGTTGAGTGAAGTTGACGAAAATATAATGCCTAATGCAAATCTATCTCCCAAACGTTCAAAAATTGTAGAATCAAGGCAAAATACAAATACACCAACAAAGTCAAGATCTGCGATTACAAATACACCAACAAAGTCTAGATCTGTGATTACAAATACACCAAGAAAGGGGAGAACTACTGGAATTCTAAATACACCATCAAAGACGCAAACTCCAAAAGAATCTGTAAAATCAATATCACTGGATTGTCCTACACCTACAAAAGCTTTTAGTAAATTACAAATTGATACACCAAAAACTCGAAAATCTACAAAACCTTTGGAAAGTGACGTGATTAAACGAAATTCTTCAAAAGGGTATGAATTGAGAACAAAGAGAAGTAACGCTATGTATGTTGAACATAATTCAGATTCTGAAAGTGTCGATGATGGTGATAACGATTATGATTCAAAAGAAGATTCTAGCAGCAGTGAAGATGAAGATGTTGAAGATGATGCAAGTGATAATAGTGACATGTACTCTCCAAAAAGACCAAAAAGTTCAAAGAAGAAGGTACCTGCCTTAATGAGAACTCCTTCTAGAAGTAATTTGAGAACACCATCAAAAGTTTCAATGGAGACCCCTACTAAACTTATATCTCGAATGAGTTTAAATTCATTAACCCCTTCAGTTCATAGAAGAACCATAAATGTTGTTAAACCAAGTACTCCATTGCAAGAAGCAAGACAAAAGCTTCATGTTAGCGTTTTGCCAAAATCATTACCTTGTCGTGAAGAAGAATTCAATAATATATACTCCTTTTTACATTCTAGATTATCAGATTTATCTGGGGGGTAGGTTTTTCTTTATATTTATATATTTTTTTAATAATATAAATGCTATTTAAATGATTTTTAAAAAATTTATTTTTATTTTTAAAGTTGTATTTATGTAAGCGGAGTACCTGGCACTGGAAAAACTGCTACTGTTAATGAAGTAATACGTTGTTTGAAAAAATCTATGAATACTGGGAAATTGAACGAATTTGAATTTGTGGAAATTAACGGTATGAAATTATCTGAACCAAGGCAAGCTTATGTACAAATTTGGAAACAATTATCTGGAAATCAAACAACATGGGAAGTAGCTCAGAAAGAATTGGACAATAGATTTACTACAGCTAATGCAAAGCGAGGCATGACTTTACTGCTTGTTGATGAAGTAATTATTAAATTATTATCAATAAAAAAATTATTCATGTATTATTATTATGAATATAATGGAATCATTGGCATTTTTCAGTTGGACCTTTTATGCACAAAACGACAGGATGTAGTTTATAATCTCTTAGATTGGCCAAGCAAATCCACTGCCAAATTGGTTGTAGTTACTATAGCAAACACTATGGATCTTCCCGAAAGAATATTGATGGGTAAAGTTACCTCGCGTCTAGGTTTGACTAGATTAACGTTTCCACCTTATAACCACAGACAGCTTGAAGAAATTGTGGCATCCAGACTTAAAGGACATAATGCTTTTAGTGGTGAAACTGTTCAACTTGTTGCACGGTATTGCATCTTATAAGTTCAAATAGATAAGGTCACGTTTTAATGATCCTTGTTCAAATTTATATTTTATTTTACAGTAAAGTTGCAGCTGTTTCTGGAGATGCCAGAAGAGCTTTAGACATCTGTCGAAGAGCTACTGAAGTTGCAGAAATGAATGATCGAGAAATGGTGACAATGATGGATGTAAAAAGAGCTTTAGATGAAATGATAGCTAGCCCAAAAATTCAAGCAATTAAAGCTTGCTCTGATTTGGAAAAAATTTTTCTTCAAGCTGTCTGTTCAGAAGTCAGCCGTACTGGGGTTGAAGAAGTACTTTTTAAAAATGTTTATTACCACTTAGAAACTTTGTGCACGTTTGAAGGTTTGTAATAGTTTATCCTTATTTTCAAATATGATTCTGAATCAGAAATAAGCAGTTTTATTATTATAGGTGAAAGACTGCCCAATGTTACCGAGGCACTTTCTATGTGTGCTCGACTGGGTGCATGGAGATTACTTTTGTGTGATCATTCTAGACTGGATATACATCAAAGACTGTTATTAAATGTCTCAACTGATGACGTTTACTTTGCTATTAAAACTGTTGCGGCTTAAATAATTTTCCTAGAAGAGTAGCATTAAGGAAAATAAATTATTGCTGTAAGTGTTGCATTTAATTTCATTAATGTTTTATAAATAAAAATTTAAATGTTCGTATATTTGTGATGATATGTACACCACCAAGATCAATGAGTGCTATGATTAATCTTCGTATTTGCTAATCTGACAAAATATAAGAAAATTATTTACATTTATAATGAATCCCATACCTGTTTCAAATAACATTTCTTTTTATTTTCAGATTAACTGTGATACAAATTACATGTTATTTTTATACGAAGAACCAAAGTATTTTAAAATTTTATGACCCAGAATAAAAATATTTTGTAAAGTGATGTAAACAAATCGTGATGCATATCTTCATAGATATTGTATAATTTATAAGGTAAGAATAAATCTATTTAATGATAAAATATTTTCAAAATAAAAAGTATATTTTTTTTATATAACTGATTTGAAAATTTTTAAACAATACTTTTACTGAGTGCATCAATTATTTCTATATTTTCTATCCAAAGATAATTCTCAGTACATTAAAAATTATAATCTCTAAAGCGTTATCATCAATAATAATATCAATTGCTTTTATCCATTCAAAAACAATAAGATTTATTTAAATGATGAAATAAGCAACCACCAAGATCTATGATTGCCATGATTTTATTTTAATATTTGCTATCTGAAAATTATTTATAAAATCTTATAAGAAAAGATTTGTAATAGTTTGTTTCAGATTTTTTAATTACTTAATTAGAGAAGGAGAAATTAATTTGATTCAAAAGGTATGTTCATTCATTTTTTTTAATTGTAAAATTATATTTGTCTTTACTTTAATGATGAAATATGCAACCACCAAGATCTATGAGTGCCATGATTTTACTTTAGTATTTGCTATCTGAAAATTGTTTCTAAAATGTTTTAAGAAAAATGATGTAAAAGTTTACCTCTGATCAAGTTATTTTTTATTTCAGATTATTCAATTTCAATTGAAAAGATGTTAACTCGTCACAATTTTAAGGTACGTTTTTACTTTTCATCTGCAAAATTAAATTAGTGTTTACTTTGATGATGAAATATGCAACCACCAAGATCTATGATTGCCATGATTTGATTTTAGTATTTGCTATCTGAACAACATTAGAATATTTTACTTTATATTGCACATAGTAAATCACAAGTTTAAGTTTATATGATTTTATGTTTCAGGAAAAATATGTACATTAGAAAGTAGTATTACTTGTATAGTCTATTGGGTCTAGTAGAATTAATTGATTTTTTCTGCTAAGCAGGAATAACCTAGTGAGTCTGCAATTGATTTTCTGCACAGCAACATTAAAGTAATTTCAGGTGTGTTACGAATAATGTTATAAATTTAATTTTAAGTTACATAACATTCTAAACTAAATTAGTTTACGTTATAAATGATGATATGAGCAACCACCAAGATCTATGAATGCCGTGATTTTATTTTAGTATTTGCTATCTGACATTATTAAAATTTAAATTTTATTATTATATATTCTTATATAAAATATAAAAAAATATTTAAAATACTTATTTTTTGTTTCCAGAATTTTAAATGCTGATTTTCAATTTATGTTAAATACAGGTGTGTTAATTTTTTTATTTTGATAATACTAGTATTATTAAGTAATAGTAATAGTAATTCAAATAATCAAATGTTGCTACTATTAATTTTTTTTAATGATGATACATACAACCACCAAGATCTCTGAATGCCATGATTACAGTTGTTGTATTTGCTAATCTGAATAAACTGAATAAAAATCATTGATAAATTATATTTAAGAATTTCAGTAATAATTTGTTTTTATAATTTGCAGATTTTTATATGTATCAGAATGTCAAAGTAAAACTGAAAGCAAAATAATTTATTACATCGAATAAAATGAAAATCCAAGGTTCATAATAAATCATAATAAATAGTAATAAATAGTATTAAGTAGTAATAAAATATTGTAAGATGGAATTATTCAAACTTCAAAGGTAAATTATTATTATTTATTTTCAATTGCATTTTTATTTTTACTTTAAAATTGAGTGATGAAGTTAGCAACCACCAAGATCTTTGAGTGCCATGATTATTCTGTATTTGCTATCTGAATACAAAAAGAAAACAATTGCTTATTTCTAAATATTTACAACAAAAAATCAACATGTTTTTCTTTCTTTCAGATATTTTAGAAGAATTATGAGAGATGCATCACGATTATTTACGGTTACATGAAAAATCAACAAAGAAGAATCTACAATTTGTGAAAAGTATTTCGGTTTTTCGTGCCTTTATGTTATTTTCATATTTTAATTGTACTTGTTATATAAAGATTAGGGTAAAACATACAATTTTATCTAATGTACATGTTTACCGAGAAATTATGTTTTTGTAATTAATTTTATATATGGATAAAAATAATAACTTATTTAATTTTAAATTATTTTGTAATTTAGTCTCATTACAGAATATTGTACACACACCTTAAAATACCTATTAATATTGTTGAAATGTTACGTCCAGGGTAAAATAAGTTATCTTTTTTTTTCTCGGTTAAATTTCGAAAACGATTGGTTTATTTTGAAAAT
>JAXIUT010000037.1:24094550-24106991 GCA_035586675.1 Eurytoma californica | reverse complement strand
ATCAGAAACTACTAACGTACTCAGCTGAGTACGTTAGTAGTTTCTGATCATCTTCCTGAATCCTCCTCCACCCTAGAGTGCCAGTATATCGAGGGATCTAAAGTCATAATTGAGTTGTCCGCAGAAGCAAGATTGAAGGGGAGTAGTAGGATGTAGTATAAGGGTCTTAAAAGGCTGTTCTTTAAAATAAGAACATAAAGGATGTGAAGACAATATTGAAAAAACGTTAGTTGAATTAGAAGTATCCCTAGTAATACATTCTGACAGTAGGGCGGTCCTACCAGCATCTGCAAAGGTTAAACTCACATATTCGGAGATCGGCTGAAAGTGATTCCGATGGGTTCTGCGCCAATCGGAGAATTCAGGACAACCGAAGTTCTGGACAGCGTAAAGATAGACAAATTAGCGCAAAGTAGTGCAGAAAGGATTAGTGCAACCAAAATGTAGGTTGCAATCTCAAGATCCATCTTTGAGGAGAAGATACAGAATTGAATCCAACAAAAATAACTCAAGAGATGGAGGAGCGATGACGGTTACAGGTAGGCCAAAGAACTTATTGATGAGTTTGTTATTCAACATATGGGTTGAATGAACCTCCCCAAGAGATATATTGTGTATTGTCCTATTTTAGGTGTAGAAGACATTTTAGGTGTAGAAGACAGGACAGAGGCATTGTGGGAACATACGGGAGGGGCTCCGAAAAATACTAAATTAGTACCATTGTTGCTGTTAATCTTTTGAAATTCTGTAGTTTCTTTTGCAGTATTTCTTGACCGTAAAATAATTACATAAGTTCTGTAGTAGAACTACAAGATTTTGTTTGGTTTTATTAGAGTAATTATGCAATATTGCTGTGGTATACCACATCTAATTTTTTATGTGGTACATATTTCTGTAAGGGATTGTATATAGGGTGTTACAATAAACAAACAATGCATTATTTTAATTCCTTTTATTCGTAACTCCTTTTCTTTCATTTTCTCTGGTAGCATATGAAAATTGTCGACGAAGAAACGATCAGTGTGTGAACGCAGAATTAGAAGAAAGTTCGTTAGTTTTTTTTTTATTCATTTGAATATCTCATTTGCGGAATGCTCGTGAAGTTTGCGAAACTCATCGTCGCGCAAAATTCGCATCAATTATTACAACAGATTTTTTTTCTCGACTCTGCTTATGTATTTCGCGTATTTCCATACTGCGCACGTAATATACTTCTGCATAGTAGCGCAAAGGCATGAGTAGTCGACCACGTCGCTTTAATAACTTTGCACGCTGCGAAAATCTGAAGTAAAACTCGTTAAATCAAAGGCTGGTGTCGAGGTGTGAGTGTCAAAAGTTTAACGGATAAAAGAAACGTCAATCTTCAATAGTCGACCGTCCATTTGTTTACTCTCGCTCGAAATTGTTTTTTTTTTTTTTTTATTTTGCTGCATGTTTATAAAAAGTGTGAAATGAAATCGGAAAGAATGCGCACGCACCGGTTTAACAACAACTATAAGACCCTCCTCGAGACTACGTAAAATTGCTAATGGCGGTCGAGTACTGAAGTGGCGGTCGACTACGGGGCTCTTTACCCTTCAGAATTATTTTATATTAACCTATATGTACAGCCGTCCATGCATCGTTCTTGTTTGCTCCTGAATAATTCAATGAATTTTTTTTTTCTTCGTAAAGAAAGCTTGACGTGAGTCTGCAGAGATTTTACAATGGCATTCCTGCTAAAAGTAACCGATTAATGTTCTCTAGTAGAAATTGTTAATTAATCATAGCCATAAACTGGCCACTTATTGTTCAAAGATCAAAAGTGGTTAGTTCTTGGCCAAAGACTGGTATTATATAATCCAAAAATTGACGATTTCTAGCAGAGATTAATTACTTTAATAATTAGATTTAATTAAAATACATGAAATTTAATCGGCTACTTCTATCAGGGATCTGTTCATGCACGAGAAACAATAGTCGATACAAATGAACAGTGATTTAACGGTCAATTGAATGAGGTTGATTTGCACTTGTGTCCTAAATATACGAATGAATAATAATGTCTCATTACTTTATTTTCTCCTTGCCGTTGGTTTCGTCGGTAAAGAAATCTGCGATCGTCAGAGCTTGCTTCTTTTTTCTTTTAGTTATGTATATAAACTACGATAGAGCCAGCTATGTCGCCTTTTTTTGCTACTAAATCTAATTAACAAATGCCTCGATCCTTTATTTTCTTCTCTTCTCGCTTCGCTCCCCACCACAATAAATATGTTCATTGAGATCTGTATAATATATATGGCCGGCTAATTGTTCAATCACTCGCGCATCGTGGATCTTTGATATATTTATATTCGTAATTTGTTCGCGTTGCCACGAGGTAAAATGGATTTTACGTGATAACCTTGCAAACCATTTCACTCTGTCCTCTTTAATTATTTATTTTTTGTTTGTTTAATCTTCTATTTATAATTATTAAATGCATACGCTTGCACTTTTGCTTCATTTTGCTTTGTGTATGTGTGCAGTTAATAAGTCATCTGCTTTTACAATAATATTTGAGCTCTATAGCTTTTTTTTCACCGCCATTTTTTATACACTCTTAATTCTCTAACAATTCGATCTGCTTGTGTATTCTGTCACGAATGAAATGCCCTAGTTGTCGCTCGATTTAATCGAGGAGCAACGAGATACTTTATTTTTTGTTGCTTGTCTTTAGAAAAAGGTATTTTTATTTCGGTTTCTTTTTAAGGAAGTAAATTCGATTTGCGTCTCGACAGGGAAAGAACGAAAATAATGATTCAAAATGTATGTAATAGGCTTCGATTGCATTAATGAAATTTGTTCTGGATAAGGTGAGTATTTACATCGTTTACTTAATAGTCAACAAATTCGATTAACACAAACAAACCTTTATCCGATCGGAGCGTACGTTGAAAATAGCGCGCGAATTTTTGTCGCTCCTTAAAAAAGGTGAGAATTTCGCGCAATATTTATTGACCTTTCCTTAATTCTTTTTATTCTCGAATTTGACATCGTGAGTTATTTTTCTCTTTACTACACAGTTTCATCAGAATTTTTTTTTCTTTTAGTAATCCTCAACAAATTCTGGTCGACTCGAGCTATTTGATTCTCATGATAATTTCGTAATAGGAATTGACTCTCGTAGCGAATTGGAGAAATTCGTGACAAAATATAAAATACAACGTGTTTATCTCGATACAAATCGCCTATAGTTTTTTTCTGCTTTTTTTTATCTCTTTAAAGTTAACAATAACAAAATAGCGAACCCGCGCTGTGTCGATCTTCCGGAGCTACTGAATATCTCTTTCTTCGTTCACACCGCAACTCGCACCCCTGCGTGTAGATGCGCATGAATCGTTGCAGGCGCAGCTACCGATGTCTCTTTTTTTTCTAATTTGCATCGTTTTTCTTTTAAACTCTGACTATTTTTTCAACATACTCAAGCGCGAATTTGTAAAAAAATCGAAAGAAGTGATTAGTTTTGCGGGATATGTTTATTATAATATTATAATAATTATGATAATATAATTATGCTAGATGAAAAGAAACAAAGTTGTGTATTCACAAAGATTTAAGGTAAAAATTGTCATATTTTTTATTTGTACAGAATAGGTACTAAAGTTAATTAAAATTAATTCTATTAGTCGTCTAGATCATCTTAAATTAATATAACGTCGTTTATTTAATAATAGTAATAGTTTATTTAAGCTAAAATTATTCATTATTCTAAGCAATTTATATAAGATTAAATATTTACAAATGATTTACGTGAAACTGAACACACAAGGTAAAGAAACTAAATGAAACATTAAATGATTACACTTACTTGTCAATTGTTTTTTCATAAAAATAATTCAGAGAGTCTGTACACAATAAAAAATACAATAATTTCAATTATCAGCTTCAACAAAGTCACGACGTTCGTTACAATCTTGGAAAATCATAAAATATCGTCCGGCAATATAGTGCTCCAATTGAATCCATCGACAATATATTTCTATTTGAAACCTTTACTCTCAGAGAAAAATATACGTAACCTTTTATAAAGTATCAACGCATTTGCTCGAATTATTCAATACATCAACAGTTCAATAAAATTTACGTCACCTTATTTTGACGATAGCATAGCAACGGTACGTATAGTCGTTTTTTAAAAAGAGGAAGTTAAATAGAAATGTTCGCAAAGGCAGATCGCAATACCCCCCCCCCCCCCCTCCCTCACCCCTTAACCCCTTCGTTCGATACCCCCATCCCCGTCGAAACAGTGGACCCCGCCTAAGGAGCATTTACAATGAGATAACAAACGAATTGCCGTACTTTCACTTCTCAACAAGGGAATAACAAAAATAGAGGATTCGAGCCGAAAAAGTCGTCGATGAGCCAGCCTAGGACGCACGCACACACGCACACCAGTCCCCCGAACGACGCGAAACTATTTTTTTTTAATTGCATATATACTCGCTGCGCTATGCTTCGCTTTTTTCTCACACTCGCTCTCTTTCTCTCTTCGTATATCGCGCACGACTCGTATGCGTTTTTATCTTTATTCTTTTTAATTATGTACAGTTTTTTTTTTGTAATTACAAGTAGTTTTTTTTCATTTATATGTACATACTAGTATTGCTGTTTTGGCACCCCCGCGACTGGTCGGTCCGGGGGGTTTCTTTTATTTATTTATTTTTTTCTTCATCCCGTCTGTTTCTTTTAATAACTCGTCGTTTAGGTCCTTTCTCGTCAAAAAACGTTCGTTTAATCTACGATTTAATATCGATGCGCATTGTATATAACGTACGTGTGTGTGTAAATCAATGAACGAGAGATCTGCGTTTTTTTTTGTTGTATGCAAGTGCAGTCATGATTTCTCACTTCGATTTAAGGCCAATAGATTGTTACGCGTGTGCTAGAATGAACCGGTGAAGTTTCGCGTGAAACCCATTTCTGAAGTATTACGCTTCGGTGTGGAGTTCGGTGATGAATGAGAGAATCCACGAACTTCATAGAACAAGGAGTACACTGATGTGTAAACTGAGGCGCAGTAACTGAAAAGAAATTTTTGATTGACGTAAGTTTTATCCGGTTCCTTAGGTTTCCTCCAACATGAAAAAAAAAACGATTATGTTTATATCAAACATTTTAAATCAAAGTTAGAACACTGTAGTTAAATTGTTATGAAAAAAAGACAGATTTACAATAAAATAATAAAGTTTAGACATAAAAGTTGTTGATTTTAATGACGCTGACGCGAAAACATAGTAAATTGCATTAAAAATTAAAAATCAATTTATTGATAAAGGATATTCTAGGAACGTTTCGAGATTGTATTTTAGGAACGAAAGGAACGTACCGATAAAGGTTGTAGAATCTAGAAAGATTCTGAAAAAGGTTTTTGGACTGTTTTAGCAACCTTGTAAGAAAGTTGGTGAAACGTTGATACATCGCTGATGCAATGTTCGTGTAACATTGATGGAACGTTAATACAGCGTTGATGCAACGTTCATATAATATTCATGGAATTTTGATGCAACGTTTGTATACCATTGATAGAACTTTGATGCAACTTTGAAGCATCGTTGATACATAGAACATAGAGCATTTATGGAACACTGATGCAACGTTGATGCAACGTTGATAGATCATTAGCTGCGAGACGTTTCAAGAACGTTTCTCTGGAAGTAATGCAGTCGAGCAACTTCAATTTTTTAATTATTTTCTTGACAGTGATTTGTTTAATAATTTAAATGTTAATAGTGATATGGGCATATCCACAGTAGTTTTCACTTTTAAAAATCATGTTTCAAAAAATGATTTTTAAAAGTGAAATCTACTGTGGATATGCCCTTACACTTTTGAGATATAAAATTTCATCATTTTTTCCTCTATCTTAAACCATTTTCATAACGTTCTGTTATCGTTCCTCTTGCTACTAAAAACGAACATTTTGATGTTCTTACGCCGTTTCTAGCAGGTTCCTAGAACCCTTTGTCGAACGTTCCTTTGATACCCAAAAATACTTTTCTGTAATGTTCCTAAAATGTTTCACGCTACCTAGGCTGGTAGGTGTGCCCTGAAAATTTTTATTTTCAGTTTCGGTGCCCAGTTATTTTACGAAGTTCGTGGATTCGCCCATATTTTTTTCTCATCGGAGATGAAATCGCATAAAATCGCTATAAACGACTTAGTCTTAAGCAGGCCTAACTTTTAGCGTCAATCCGCGTGTGTCTCTGCTTTCGAATCGATATAACATCTGCGTCTAAAATTTTTAAACTAAATCTCGCTATATCTTACAATCTGTCAGCTTAAAAAATACGCGTGTTGCCTTATCCTTTTTTTTCTTCTTTTGTTTAAAAAATATCGTTCTACGATCGTCGTTTCCGCAAAAATTGATTCCAGGGACGATTTTGGGGCTTCGTCGGTACAAACTTGTGTGTGTGTGTTTTTTTTTTTCCTTATATTTAGGCCTGCCTCGAAAAGTACCTGTTTAAGCTTACCTCGAACAGTGTGAATAAAAAAGAGCCTCGCGATTCAGAGTAAAATGAAGTCCGGCCGCGCGGAAGGCGAAAGCGTCCCGTCGGCGAGTCGGCACCGAAGAAGAGGCGCCGTGCACACCACCCCGCCGACGGACGATTGTGCTGATTCGAAACTTAGATACCCCAAGCGTACCGCAATTATTTTATTTTTTTTTACGCATACTGTTTTAAACGTTACTGTCTATAGAAATTTACAAACGCGTTTTATCGTACGCAAAGTAACGACTCTTGCTTTGCGTGCATTGAAATTCATCTTTTTTTTCTTCAGCTATGTATATTCCTCGATATTCTCTTTTTTATTTAACGTGGGTGGTATGTGGTCTATGCGTTAGTTATCGCCTAGCTAATGTTGCCGATTTTTATTTATAATAGTTTTTTTTTCCTTTTACAATACTTACGCGAAGCGCGCAATGCGATGCTTTTCGTTTACTTGTAACTTTTTTTTAAATTTATCCTTTAATCTTAGTTTTATATTTGTAAAGTGCGTTGCACTATTTTTTTTTGTTTCTCTCTCTTTCGCTAAAAGACGCGCCTGTTTTGTTTTCTTTTGACTGACTCCTAGTGTAAAAAATGAACGAGAGTACTTTCTTCGTCTTTCGTACAGTTGTCTCTTTTGAATATCAGTCAATTGACAGTCACGAGACTTTTTTGTATCCGAATTTAAAGGGCAATTCCTTATGACGATTGCGTTAGTAATAACCAGCTTCCCGAGTGTCGTCGTCGAAGCTCGTTATTATTAACTGAAATTTTTTGTACGTTTTGGAACGAAACTTTTCTTCTCCAATGCGTAACGAACTTTTATCATTGCATCAGACGTTAAATGAACTTTATACATAATGTAATTTTCCTTTTTACAAAAAGCAATCGTAATAATATTACACTAGTTATTAATATAATAACCGTTTAATAGCAACAAATTATATGTTAATTATTTACACATAAAAAAGGATATGATAATTATCACAGTCAATAAGTAGACTATTCTCGACATATCCATTTATCTTCGATATTGACTTTAATGCCTTTCCGAAACAAACGAATCTTTAATTTACTGTACAAATTATTATTTACACACTTAAAAGCTACTTTCAATTGATTCTACACCAATGAAACTGAAGGTAAGAGAAATTTTTCATCACTTCCCTGGTAGAAAATTGACCATTAGTTGACCAGAATATGGTTGATTATCTGTCGATTCTTCAACTTCTGGTCAAAATTCAGACAAGAAACTTTAGGTTCTGGCGACAATTTCTGGTTATCTGATTATAAATTTCTGAATCTGATTAACTTCCAATCAACTCTGATGATAACGTCGCATCGGCTTTATCAACGAGAATATCACATCAGTTTTACGCCTTATTCCGATGGAATAGTTGCTCTTTTCGGTTCAACTTCTCTTGTACGAAAAATCGATGAGTCCCCCACGTGAAAACCCCCACAACATTCATCGGAATGAAGTATATTTTCACGTTGGTAAAGTGCGGCGCGATATTACTATACGTGTATTCATCTGCCGAGTTGATCATCAAAATTTGACCAGATCAGTGAATAGGCTAGAAAAGCAGGTTAATTTTCTATCAGGGTTGCGTTTCATTTGAAAAAAAAGAACAACTTTGTTTCGCGAAGAAAAAAAATCTCGAAACTGTCGTCACCACTGTACGACTACCTTTTTCAACTTTGTTTCTCTCGCAGGCGCCCGCGCATACCTTTAAGGTATTAACTCGCTTGCATTCTGTCTCTCTATCTCTCTCGCTTAATTTTCTCTTTGGCCGAACGTACCCAATTATGTTTTTTCGATGTTTCTCGAAGCTTAAAAGCTGTCTTTTTTTAAAAAGCTGCAAGCCGCAAAGCTCGAGTTAACGCTTATGCACGCTTGCTTACTGCTTTGTTTATAACTTTTTTTTTATATAATGTGCCGTCGTCGAGTATCCGTTTGCACTTTCAATTTTCTCGAGATTACAGAATTTCGTTTTAAATTTTTAATCAAATTGTAATGAAGCTATCTTCGTAAAAAAATGAAAATTTGAATCGACTAAAATTCGAAATTAGTACGAGGTGTGTGGCAAAAAATTGTGAGTCAGTAATTGTGAGGCAAAAAGTATAGAAAAACACGTGAGAAAATTCGAAAAGTGAAAGTGCACGTCAATACTGTGTGTCATTATTAATCCGAAACGATCTCTGCCAATTTTCTTTTTCTTCGCCTTTTTTTCTTTTATCCTCGTCTCTCGCAGCAAAACGTACTCTCTTTTTTCACTCACGCACGTAATCTTGTCTCTTATTTTTTTTTATGTATTTATTTTTTTGTATTTTTGAAAGATGAGAGCCGCGGTGGTTCGAAGCTTATTTCTTACGCGTACGTATTTATTTATACCTAAGACTCGAAAAGTACTAGTAAAAACCTGGCGCGTTTATCGTTTATTTCAATAATTGATAATAAAGAAGCGTATAAGTGTGTCGCAATGTTCGCTTCGAAGCGCGACCCGTTGGCGCGCTGACATTTTTTCTTTATTATGCTATTTATCATTATATCGAAATGAGGGGGCGAAAAAGAAAGGGAAGTTCGGCAGGAATCAGCAAGAGATAAACACGAGTGATTTATTTCTCGCGTTTCAGTGAGAATTAAAGGATCATGGAGATGGATTCATTTAGAATTTGCGAATTGTGTTACATCTCTTTTGAACAAAGTATGTAGTCGTATTTGAAAAATAACTTTTTATACAGTTATAACAAATTGTTAAAAAAATAAATTTATTATTTTACAGTGCAATTGATATTACGGAAAATAGACTCTAGTAAAAAACTAATCATAAGTTGTGTAGAATATGATAGTTTTTCTGGTAATTGGTCACCTTCTAACAAAAATTCTGACTAGAAACCTTAGGTATTGGCGACAGTTTTTAATTAGAATCTGATCATGTTCTGATTAACTGATGATAATGCTCGCTGTAATGTCGCATCTGCTTTATCGACGTGAATATAGCAACGATTCAACACCTTATTCCGATGGAACAGTTTCTTTTTTGGTGGTCCATTTACTCATTCGAAAAACCCATGAGTCCTCCAAGCGAAAAACTTCATCGGAATGAAGCATTTAACGGACATTTACATCGATAAAACCGATGCAACATAACCATCAGTAATGTGGTTCTCTCAGTGTATGCGTACTAATCCGTTGACTTGGTCAGTTGAGTCTGCGCGTAATGCGTAATTTGTTGATTATCAGATTCTGACCAGATTCTGGGTTTATTATGGTCCAAAATTTAGTTAAATGATTAGCCTATAATTAGTGAACCAGCCAAAAAATGAACTTCGTTCTAAAAGGTAGTTAATTGTTATTGAAGAAAAAGCCTTATACAGTAGACCCTCGATATATTGCCTCACGCTATATTGCCGTCAAAGTCAAAACCCCTTCACATGTACTCTCACGCATTCGAATTCGCATCCCTACTACCTAGAATGTTTGTTTTCCATCATTCTAACCGACTAATAAGTGCTTAAGAGCAGCAGAGTAGAGGCTCGCGTTATATTGCCATTTCCGAGAATTTTCCTCTCCTCTCACCCCGGAGGCGGCAGTATTGGGATCTAAAGTTGAGTCGTGATAGGGATACACGTTATATATATTTTTCAACATGGCTGGCTTAATAATCGCCGACTATATTGAGTAGCAGGCCTCAGTAGTGAATTAGTCTTTTTTAAATATAAATAATGTTTTAAACTAGAGAAGTTTCAAAATTACTACGGGTACATATCTCAAATATATCTACATTTCTTTATAACCAGCTTGTTAATCGCTAAGTATCGCTGTTTACATTGAGTTCATAACCTTAAAACGGAAACTTGAGATCCAACCCGTCACTGAACCCGTTTTTTACTTAATTTAAAAACTTTTGTAGTCTAAAACTTTACATATATATTTAAAAAAAGACTAACTTAAGACTCAGGCCTTTGCTACTCAACATAGACGGAGATTATTAAGCCAGTCATGTTGAAAAATATATATGATGTGTATCTAGAGGTGCAAAATGACCGGGTCACAAATTTTAAAACGGACTTATGACGGTCTTATGACGGTCCAATGACCGGTGCTTTTTTTATACTCGCGGTCACATTTTAGAAGCGTTTTTTAAAAAAAGACCGAAATTTGTGACCATTAGAAAAAAGACCCGTCTTTTTTCAGCTATATAGGTGCTGCTGGTAAATTTTTTTAATAGAAACGTATATAAAAATTAGAATTTTTATATTAAAACTATTTGGAGTGACCACACAATAATTATTAGTTAAACTATATTGTGACACAAATGTTAAATTAATGATTTGTATTGTTTTAAAAAAAAAAAGACCGAAATTTGTGACCATTCAAAAAAAAGACGGTCTTTTTACATTAAAAAATAAAAAAAAAAATATGACACGGTCATTTTGGTCACAGGACGGTCTTTTTTATGGTCAATTGACCAATCGAAAAAAGACCGGTCATTTTGCACCTCTATGTGTATCCCCACCAAGACTCCACTTTAGATCCCAATATCGAGGCTCTACTGCAATTCGTTTAAAAAAAAAATATTTGATAAGAGCAGTCAAGTACTGTTAACCGCTGTGTAACAATCTTCCGTTAAAAATTAAAGTACTTCACAGCAGTCATTAAACGAATCCATCCCCAAGACGGAGTCGTAAAGGACTCGGTTCGACGAGACGGACGTGGAAGAGGGGTGGTTCGGGCGTGTAAATAGTCGTGTAACAGTGTATGTATGTGTATGCAAATTTGTCGTATCAACGTGAATCGAAAAATCACAAGATCGACCGTAAGAGACGGCTCGATCGCGCCTGCACTAGCCTTGAAAAAAAATCCTCTCTCTTGGCGCGGGAGGAAAACTTTCACAAGTACTCCCGACTGGGCCGCGGCGGCGGCCTCTTCCTCTCGGCGCGCTCGGCGCGCTCGTCGCCACCGCCGCGTCCCCCCTCGTCGCCGGGCTCCGGCGGCAACATCTGCGTGCTCTCCGTCGGCTCGGACGGGCTGATCGGCTGCGAGGCCAGCGGCGCCAGCGGTGCCGCCCCCTTGTTGCGCGACTTGCTGCGCCGCTTGCGCAGTATGAGGGGCCCGAGGGCGCCGGGCTGCACCGCCGCCGACGACGACGACGTCGGTGGGTCGCCGCCGCTACTGGCGCCTGCCGACGTCGTGGCCGTCGACGTCGACGCCTGGCCCAGTCGCTCCAGGAGCTCGCGGCTGGCCTCGCGCGACCGCTCGCTCGGCGTATGATGGCTGTGGTGGTGCAGGTGGTCGCGGTGGTGCACCGTAGGCGCCGTCACGCTCGGCAGCTGCGGCACCGTCGCGCCCGACGACTGCGACGGCGACTCCTTCGGCAGTAGGCGGTCCGTCGCCGACGGCGGGGGCTCGCTGCAAAACCAGTAAGTTTTACTGAGCGGGGAGTAGCGT
Source organism: Eurytoma californica (assembly GCA_035586675.1). Taxonomy (NCBI): domain Eukaryota; kingdom Metazoa; phylum Arthropoda; class Insecta; order Hymenoptera; family Eurytomidae; genus Eurytoma; species Eurytoma californica. Next base: position 24,095,030 of record JAXIUT010000037.1, on the reverse strand, counting down.
CGGAAGGGCAGCCTAAAGGGTCTCGGGTGAGTGTTTTAATTATTGAAAATTGCTGGCTTCTTTAAGGACAAGACACTATTAAAAAATAGATATTGTTATTCAATGACTATAAATTTTCTATACATATCTTTCTTTTGAGACTTGTTAGAATTAATTATATTTATTTTTGTGTTCTTACCCTACTGAAAATAATGACATCCTTGAGGACGTCCTTTAGAACATCCTTCAGGACGTCCTTAAGGACATCCTTAAGGACATCCTTCAGGATATCCTCGAGGACCTACTATTTTCGACCAAAATAGGACATCTTTAAGGACGTCCTCAAGGATGTCCTAAAGGATGTCCTAAAGGACGTCCTCAAGGATGTGCTTTAGGACGTCCTAAAGGATGTCTTAATACAATTTTTTTTTTAAATGTTTACAATAACGAATAATCATAGTAAGTGCATTAATTAGAAATTTATCATCACGATAAACACGG
>JAXIUT010000037.1:24074953-24094450 GCA_035586675.1 Eurytoma californica | reverse complement strand
ACACACACACACACACATCCGTACAGACATTTTTCAAAAATATCAAAAAAACATCAAAAAATGATAAAAAGTAACTCTAAACAAACTTTTAACACGTTTAAAAAAAATTTTTTTTTTACTATTACAAAGCTTCCTTAAGGAGGAAGCAAAAATAGTTATTTTCGCTACAAGGGCGTAAAGTTACTTTTGCGCACAGGCTTCAGCTGTGAGTGTGCAAATGGATTAGTGGCTTTACTTTACGCCCTAGACATAGGCATCAGAAGTACTTTTCTTTACAACTTTATGCACACAATTGCAAAAAATTAAATTTTACCTCAAGTACAGCGGCGAGTATCTCTCGCTCGTGGCTCGGCTGCACGATGAGCCCGCCGTCGTAGCTTTCGAGCCTGCGCATCTGCAGCTGCTTCGAGTCCTGGATGGCGAGGGTCTGCGTGGTGCCGGACTCCTTGCCCTCGGCGTCCTCCTCGATCGTGCCGCCGAGCTTGCCCAGCTTCGGGAAGACCTTGTTCGAGCCGGCGCTCGAGCCGGCCCGCGAGTCGCGCGCGCTCAGCGTGCGCTTGAACGGCTCGGGCCCGCTGCCGCCGTCGCTGCCCGAGTCCAGACTCGAGCTCCCTGCGAAATCGAAATAGCACGGATGAAACGAAGCCACTAGTGTGTGTGTGACGGAATGACGCAGCGGCCATTGAGATATACCTGTTGCGCGACCGTGAAGATAATTTTCCTGGTATGCCAATTTTCTACTTTTTCTTTCTAATATTGATTAAGAGTGCACCCTAAGACGGAAATGAGGAGTAGCCAATCAGAGACCGGAAAATTTTCCATACGTTTTATTCCTAATTTTTGGTGTTTTAAATCTATGCCTGTGTATAGGAAGACATTTCAATCTGCCATTCATTAATTCACTCTGTAAATTGTATGATCTAATGTTTAATTACCAGTACTCTTAGGTCTTATGACTATGGAGTAAGGCACCTCAGAGCGTTAAATAAGACTTGATGCAATACTACTATAGTTGTATATATTATTAAAAAAGAAAATGCAGTGATCACGAGTGCACTTAATCCAACTAGATTTAAAACGATTCACCAAAAATGGAAAAAGAAAATGTTCTACGTAGAAAAACTTGCAGTTTTGTAATTGTCGCTCATTTCCTCTTCAGGAGTGGGTCAGTCTTAAATTTGAATACAAGCGAAACATGATTCGAGTCAAGAGCCTTTTTTCTCGAAGTGATTGAAAGTTGACCCAATTAAAGTGCAGAGTATTTTTTTCGCGAATTGAATGGGTTTTCATTTTTTCACGTGATTTTACCGAAAAATTCATAGTTATAAAGAGGATTTATAGCTTTTTGCTTTTTTAGCACTACTGACATTTTTTCGAAAAAATTATCCTCACGGCGAAAATTGCAATGATAAAGGATTTAATGTAATGCACTTTCTATTATACGGTGGTCGTAAATTAGTGCAAGTAAAAGGGTTTAGATTGTAAACGGGTTATAAACTGGCAATTTTTGTACATTATACTTCCTAAAAATTATATTATATAGTAGGTATTATGGATATGAGAAAAATACTTTTTACCACATATGGAGAAATATCAAATAATGTGCCAAAATGGATAAAACGTCTATATTAATAATAATAAGTGAAAGATATTGATGAAAGTGAAAAAAGAATAATAAAAATCGATTACATTACATTTATTTTCTTTTGAAACTCACACAATTCATAAATTTCCTTATTATTAGTGCATGTGTATTTATTTATTCGTTTGAAAAATATTACATATTAAAAAGTAGAAATAATAATTATATTTCCCCAACTATATAGATACATTTAAGTAAATAACATTTAATAATAATAAATGATATATAGAAATCAACAGAGCAGATACTTGGTAATATTATACAGTACTTGATAGCCATTTATACAAATGCTCCATAGTTTTTATTACGTAAGCTTAAACCACATTTTTAAACATACTTTTCGATTCTGACGCCTCCTCATCAGGCTCTGTTTTCGCCTTCGCAACTCCACCTTTTTTAAGCTCTATAATATTATAATTCTGTAGTTCTTTTCGCTCAAGTTTTATAATTAAGTAATTGTTGTTTATAAAAACTAATTTTTATTTAAATTAAATTATTCTCGACTAAGCATAATGACCACTTTATTGATCCAAAAAGTGGGATAGAAGTAGCGTATGATTCCCTATAATTCTTTATTTGCTCAAATTTTAATTTGATATTAAGCTATAAAATATACTATAAAAAAATGTAAAAAAGAAATGCAATATAAATGATTTGGTACGAACTGACCATAAGTAGCGCCGCCGTTTGAGGCGATTTAAAAACATGATTTTAATACAGTCCCACTTCCTTGATCAAGAAATTGCAGGCTTTACAATTGAGTTAGAAATAAAATGCTAAATTGAACATAGGAATAAAGTCTATTATTCCCTTGTTGCATAATGCACTATTTGCGCCGTAGTTAATGTTTTCGCATAAATTAATGTTTTCTTCTTTCAAGTAATTCGCAAGCAATTTAGCTGTCCACCCTTATTACTAACCAATAACAAGTGATATTCTAAATAAATTTAAAAAAAATTTAATAAATTAATGAAAAAATTAAGAAGTATTTGAATACTAACCAAGCAGTCGGCCCCACTTGCTCGGCCGTGCGCGCCCCGAGCCGGTCTCCTCGGCCGAGGAGGAGACCTTCCGTATTTGCGAACCGCCCTTGGACTCCTCGCCGTCCTTGCCGTCGCCCTTCTCCACGTCGGCCGCATGCCTCTCCCGCCTGAACCTAAATCCCAAACAACAGCGAAGAAAACGCGTCAATGCACCGCTACACCACGCTTGACTCCATATCGCAGGCAGATCAAGAAAATACAGCTATGGAGGATTCGAAGCTTTCATCTATACGTTTTTTATTATTCACTCGGTATCATTTTTACAGGTCGTTTATAAAAAATACGTGTCTTAAAAAAAGTAAAGCTTCGTCAATGCGCAGTAGATAAATATGTAAGACCAATTCTTTTATTCATCTATTTATGCAGATACAGTGGATTATACTTATTACGTGTATATAATATAGTAGATATTACCGTTAAGATGTTTTGTAAAAGTAGCGTAAAGTCGTACGTTCTACAATTGCCAAGTCCATCGAGCAATTTATTACGGAAGTAATAATTTCTTACTGTAAAATTTTATTTTATTTTCCTTCTTAGGGATGTGAAGCAGTAGATCTCTACTTTACCAGCATCGATATTTTCTTTATTTTTTATAACCCAAAGCAATATAATTACTGAACATAAAATTTACAATGTACTATCTACATACTATATAGGTACAAAATGTCTAGTTAAAATTTCAAGAGATTCAATTTAACGGAATGTAAAATTCATGGTTAGGTCTCTCTTATACCGACATCGATATTTTCTTTATCATTTAAAAATCAAAAACAAATTTTCTCAAAAAATTCCTTCACGGTGCCTCTCCGTAATTGGTGCAAAAAATGTCTGATTTCAATGCCAAGCTACTATATTCATAACTTGGAGAAAAATAGGTAGAAAAATGATAGGTTTGTGCATACTATTTACAAATTTTTTAAACCATTTTTCTTTTAAAGATATTAAATTGATTGACTTGAACTTGAAATTACATATTCATTGAGCCATTCCGGAGGAATCAATTTTTTCGAAAATTTGTTTTGGTTTTTAAATAATCAAGAAAATGCGGAAGCTGTCGGTATGGCAGATTCCTAACCATGAATCTAGCGTCCTCTTAAAACTGAGAAAAACAAAATCACTTCAAAGATTAATTAGTTGTTTGTATATATATATATATATATCTCGCTGAAAAAGACAAAAAGATACGATTTTCCAAAAAAAGTCAGGATTTTTAATAAAATAAAAAAAATATTGATGCCGGTAAAGTAGATCTCTATCCGTCCATTTCACACCTCATTAAATACATTTGAGATATTTATAAATAAAAACTCTATAGCAATTAAAAAATCAAAAAAATTTAAAATGACTACTTGCTAGATGGACTTTATTTTAAAATTGCACTTTATCAATAAAACGAGCGTTTACAGGTGTTCGGCGGTATAATTATTCGGGTTTCACGGTTCAAGTCATTGCTACAGAGGCGCTAGAATGAATATTCTTAAAAATAGACTCTAGTATAATGTATAACAATAAGTGTATAATAAAAGGGCACAGCGTCATAATGTTTTATTTATTTGGTGTTCACGAGCAACCTACTTTGGTGTGCCTACAGGTTAGAGAAAAACAAAAAAAAGATATTATCAGTGGTAAAGTCTGATATCATAAAAGTGGCGAAATTATTAACCATTTCGCGGATGCACGATACAAAATCTTTGATAAAACTTTTTATTAGTTTCTTAAATCTCGCTCAAAAAAAGCAGTGCAAAAAATCATTCGATAAAAACAGTGAAACTTTGAGAAAAGGTAGTTTAGATAGTTTCGAACAAAAGTTCTGATGAACGTCTATTATCTGCTGAATTCAGTAATCGACTGGTAATATCTTATAAGTACCGGGAAATGGTTAATTCAATTATTTTATTCATTCATTTATAATCAATGCTGCATATAAATTTATCAGATAATGAAAATGCAGTAATTTATCAGACACTCAAAGCGAAGAAATTTAATATTATTGTTTTTAATTCAATCACCGTCTATAATATATTTGTGTACTAAAATATTCACAAATTAATTTTCTCTACAGTATAGCTTAGGAAAAATGATCAAAATGATTCAATTTTTTTCAATTTTTTTTTTCGTAATGTAAATTAGGACTTATCTTATTTAATCAGTTTATTTAATTATAATATTAATTAAGTTTTTCTGTTTACTCGACAAAAATTATTCAGTTTCATGCTTTCAAAGTTTACTCTACAATGGAACTTCCAACTTTTAAGCCTTTGAATATTCAGCATCTTGCTAATCTCTGTAAGATGTACTACAAAGGATAATGTTGGAGAAATACAAGTAGTAGGAAGTAGTAACTTTTTAATGCCATCGATTTCTCATAAAGCATCACAACTTTATTGTTGATATTTGAAAAATACGTTTTAAATTTTTTTGTCTTTAATAAAAAAATTTTCTTTTTTGCGCGAATAGCACTTAAATGTTAAATTCGAAAAATTACATAATCGTACGATGTATATATATTTTTCCCGTAAAAATAATACAACATTGATTATTTGAGTCATAGCATCATTTCGAATATTTACTGCGACATGAAAACTTTAAATATCACAAAGGTGTACATATAACAAATTGGAATATAATTACCCTATAAAAAATTAACCATAAATTGCCCAGAATATGTATTTTCTGGCGAATTTATGGTTTTTTTTTACAGAGTAGGCCTTTAAAGTTTTCATAAACCATTTGATGAATATATTTGTATCTATAGTATAAAAATTTAAATACGGGTGACAAAGTTAAATTTGAATCCTAGAGTGTATCTGACGCATGCATCGTATATTTGTAAACGCGAAAAAAATCTAAGATTGCTAGTACTGGAAAAAGAGAGAATGTACAAAAAAAAAGTTTAATTTATCAATATAAAGTAAGAAATAAGCATCAAGATACTTGGGTGCTTGTAAAATTCGTAAAAATATGGCTAGTCAACTGTATGTGATAAAAAATATGTAAACAAATTACGATAAAAGGAAATAGGAAGTCATTAAATTTTTCCAGTATAAGTACAATGTGGTATAATCTAGAATAAATATTTCCATAAGCCTAAAAAAAAGATCGATTTAGTAATAAAAGCGGCTACAGAAAAAAAGTGTGAATCAGATTGAAATCATAAATTTTGAAATGTAAAAAAGGAGAGTGGAAGATAAAGTAAAATAATAACACGAGAAGTGGTTCGATTAAACATTTTCTCTATTCAATACTGGCAATGTTTTGCGGTAGTTTATAGTCAATGTACTTGTATTACCATACTCTAATGTTAAAAAAAAAATATTTTGTTTTTAAAAAAATTTTGTTAAGAAAATGCGCAAACTCTCTAAAGGCGTATATTTTACAGCACTCTAGCATTCATATAAGTTGGTAAAATGATTATATTTGAAATGAATTTGTTAGTCGATGAAAATGATGGGTCCTTCAATTGTTTTCGATTCGCAATAAAGAAACTTAATTGCACGTATAAATAACAAGCGAATCTTGTCAATTTTCAAAATACCTTTTTTATTATTCTGTTTTATCGATGATAAATCGATAATAATCAAAATTATGTTAACAAATGAAAAAAAATTATTTTTTAAGTTTAAACATTTTTTATACGTGCAATTACAATTTTACGAGGTATAATGGTCAACGTGAATAATACACGTGTAAATCAATACTTATACGTTTTACATGTAATAAAAATACTTAATCTAGCATTTTAGCTTATGTTCGATTTTATGGAAATAAATAAATAATATCATTAAGCTAAATCAAGGAACCATGTACCACTTATAATGAGAATAAAAAATTTTACTTTCTCAAAAAAAAATGTATATATAAAAATAACAAAAAATATTAAATATTCATTTAAGCTTATTTAAATATATAAAAACTGGGATTATTTTTTATTATTATTATTTTTATAAATATAAAAATTATAAAATATTAATTTTTTTTTATTTAATTAATGTTTTATATTAATTTTTAAAAAATATTCTGCAATTAAGAACTAAATTAAATTAGTAAATTAATTTAAGTCACATAAGAAGAAATAGCAAAAATAAATATAAAAATGATACGATGATGATGCCTTGCCTGTAAATTCCGTAAAATATATGATGATTATAAACAAAAATGGGGGATGAAGAAGATACCACAGGTATAACCAAAACGGCGACAGTATGTAATCAAATCGTACATAATCAAAGGATTATATTAGATACGATAATCAGAGAGCGATATTCAAAAGAGGAATTTATACATAAGATAGATAATTGATATAAAAAAAAATATGAAAAAGAAATAGAGGTTCGTATATATAACGCATATTAGCTCTAGAAGATATAGATTAAACAGGAGACAGGAGGTAAGAGACAGAATAGATATAGATAGATAAAATAGAAGATTTATCAAAAAATAAATAAGTAAATGAATATACGTAAGAAATGAAATTGCCTAAAGCTCGGCCAGGGTGGCAGTACGGAGACGGTGAGCTCCTCGTCCGAGTCCTGGTTCGAGCGATTGCTTGCCCTGCCGGACATCGTGATCTGCGGCTCCCCGTCGCTCTTGAACCTTTCAATCGCGTGCGTGGTTTTTGATCAACAGCTTTTTTTCAATCAATTTTTCTAATTTTTTTTTCGCTCTAATCCTTTTTCGCTACATTATTTTACTTAAGGTTTAACCCTGATCTTACTGTACGCACATCACCATTTTTAATTGAATTAAAGCAAACGTTCGTTCCTTCCTTCGGAATGCAGACAATTTTTTTACACATTTATGATACAGCAAATGCGTAACTTAGGAATAAAATAAAATATAAAAAAGATACGACAAGAAAGAAATTACGCACTTGTGTGACAGTTAAGTACATACCGTCAAAATTTGACAATGATTAGTAGGGTTTCCTTGGTATACAATTGAAATTAAAAATTGGAAGATAGAATCATTGTCAGACTTTGGCTTCGTAATAGTGCCCTAAATTAGAAAAAAAATAAAAAAAAATAAAAAAAAAATAAAAGTTGACTTAATAGTTAGTTGATGAAATAAAAATAAGTTTGCTGCGGCTATGTAGTAAAAGCATTCCCCGCCTTACCTCGAGAAGATCTTTCGTACGAGATGATCTTGCGATTGATCCAATTGCGGCTCATTTTTCCGCCTCTCCGCTAGTTCCTTCTCTCGTCGAACATCGGCAACTTTTCGGAAGATCAACTGAAAAATCCGAAATAAATAGTTGTTAAAACGCGCAAATGCTACACTCAATTATATGAATTAATATATACCTCTTGAATTTTTAAAGAAGTTGTTCATTTATCAAAAATTTTTAATTTTTTTAGAATTAGACTTATCGGGTTTGATCGTAGGTGAGTTATCATGCGAAATAAATTCATGATGGTGTAAAATGATTCCACGTAAGAATGTCGACAATAAAATATCAAAAACATTAAAAAATATTTTTAAGATCTTAAGAGAAATTTAAGATTTTCACCTGTTCATTTATGTAAGTTTTTTTCTTAATAATTTTTCGCCAAAAAGTGTAATGTAAAATGGAAACAAAAATTTTTTATGGGGGTTTGAACTCACCGATCTTTATTTTCAAGACTTGTCTAACAAATGATTAGCAGCCATTTCATTTCGAACATAAATTTAAATTTAGATTGATTTAGCACATCTGGGTAACGAGCAAACCTCGGGAGTCTTTAAATCTGCAAGTTTAAATCCCTGGGAAAACAGTACATCATGTAACTGCGACGTTAAGCAGATGATTCCTGTACCCGCGTATTGGTACCCGAGTCAGGTGGAAATCACTACTTTGCGCCCTAGTTGTGTAATGTATAACTATTTTTAATTTACAATAAAGTGATTTTTTTTCAAAATAATTACTCTCGTGCACATATTATAATTATGTGAGATATAATGATATTTATTTTATTTTTATTTTATATTCATACTGTATCTTATTTACATCTTTGTATTATTCGATAATAAGCTTAAAATAGTATATTATAGCACGAAGGCCGAAAATTGGCATTAAAGTTCTCATTTTTATGTTAGAGTGCTATATAAAAAGATCCCATTCTGCACAATTAAATTTAATACAAACTCATCAATTACATAAATTATCAAAATAATTGATGAAAACCCCAAAACTCCTAATAACTCAATTTTGGCCTTCAATTAATCACGAGAGTGTTAATTATTACAGGATGTGTAATTAAATATGCAATTCTAACATTATTATTATCTCTTCCTTGAAAGATACCCAAAAGTTTAAACTGCACTTTCACCTGTTCCGCAATTGACTTCAATTTTTGGCACTTGCTTGCATCGGCAGGCATACCAAATTTTTACCAATAATTCCTGAAAATAAAATACGCCTTGCATTTAATATAACTACATTTAAACTTAAAATGGATGTAGAATCAGTAACAGGTGATATACCTTGAAAGCAGCTCGAAACTTTTCAGACATTGCACTGTAGATAATTGGGTTTGCGGATGCTGATATAAAATAGCTCGTAGTATAAACGGCAAATATTATCAGATCTACTGAAGAATTATGGGATGGCCATTTATTCAAGAAGAAGATTAAAACTTTTCCAATGTGATACGGCGCCCACGATATAAAAAGGACTGCAATTACAGACACTGCAACGGGAGGAAAAAATATGCAAATTCCAATTTCTCTTTCAGGATTATACTTATTTAGTGAAACTGAAGAAACACACAAGTAAACACTTACTATGTAATTATAATGAAAAGTTTCGAAAACTTACTTAATATTTTAAAGGTTTTTCTATCGGATTGGGCTTCTGAGGAATTCTCTACACTTCTACTTGTTCCTTGATATTTCTGAATTCTAAAAGCCTTCGCCAATTGTTTTCCTATCAGAATGTTCAGTGCTATCAGAAGCATGAATGGTAAGACGAAGAAAAGAAAAGACTCTATCGAGAAGATGTAGTGACTGGTATAGCAGGATTTATCCTCAGATAAATAGTAATGTGTGATGACAAATAAGTGCCCGAAAATAATTCCAACTATCCAGATGGCAATAACTAACTTTATAGCTCTGGATACCGACAATATTCTTCGGGCAAGAAAGGGATGACATATAGCTAAGTACCTCTCGATTGTTAAGGCCGTTACAGTCATAACCGATACATTGGATGCAGTATGTAACATCCACGTTCTTATTCCACAGTTTTGTTTGTACGAGTCCCAACTCAATACATCCTAAAAAAAAGTTTAATAAATGTAATTTTGATGTTAATTAAGTTAATTTTTATAATGTTACTATTCAAAAGATGATTTTTGAGGCTTTGGCAGAAGATGTATGCTATTTTGTAGTAAGAAGCGACTTCAGCGGTTTAAAAATTGAAATGACCACCTTTATGACGAATAACATCGAGCTTAATCGAAGAAAATCGAAGATGAAGAAATTTAAGGCCTTTTTGGAAGAGGATTCTAACTCAAAAAGCAGTTAGTGAAAATTATACGATCTCGGAAACTCGTTGGAAGAGGTACCAATTTGTACGATAATGGCTCGTGAGTTGATACCTTCCTCAACCAGCTTTCGAGATGATATCTTTTCCATCCAGCTTCTGAAATTATACCTTTTATAACTGGTTTCAAAATTGATACCCTCTCCAAACCGTTTCTGAATTGGTACCTTCCCCAACTGGCTTCCGAGTTGGTACCTATTTTTTATCCAGTTTTCAGATTGGTACCTTCTTCAACCGGTTTTCGAGTTGAAATGGTATCTTCTTGCTGAGAATGGTATCCTCTAGAGATTATGATTATTCTCGATGGGTGGTAATGAGTACACTCTTGTTTGATTATTGTAAATGTCCAAAAATTGTTCCGGCCTGTATGGGTGGAATCAACAAGGAATCTTATGCAATGAGTTACTCCAATAGAGTGAAATATTTCTGATGAACATCTGTCATAAGCAGCATCAAAAAAAGGTGGAAGGTTCTTTTGCTTCAATAAGGAAACACGTGATTACACGCATTGAAAAAGAATTTGAAACCATTGACTGTCTTAGTAGACTGAGAGATTCAAGCAAAGAAGGAGGTATAGGTACGATCATATCTGATATCAAATTACACTTCTGACACCAAGAAATATATTCTTCATCTTATAGGTATTTCTATTGGTTTCTTACGGCAACATAAATTTAACACAGAAATAAAAATAAGTAAAATACTTACAGTTATAATTGCATGCCAAAAAATTAAAAGCAAAATGTAATTACTTCGTACAAGGACAAGAACATCGTTGTGTAATACATTAATCCTGCAACCAGCACTATAAAATCTGCTATGGCCAAATTAAACAAGTAAACGTTGGTTGTCGTTTGCATCGACTTATTGCAAGCTATGACAATGCAGATCATTATATTCCCAGCGAAACCTACTGCGCATATACATGACTGCATGACGGTCGTTATGAGCACAAGTTGGATTAAGCCATTCACAGTGATTCGAAAAGTCATGATTCAAACATTGAATACAAAAAATAATTTTCAGAAACAAAGTTAAGTTCCTTGTGGTACTTCGAAAGAATTACTGACTGATGGCGCTTTCATTAATAAAGTGAATGCCGATATGTGTGCGGATGTTTGAAGATTAGATCTGCATTATTTTTAATTATGGTCGATAAGCAAAATTCATAGAGAAATGATTTCTTTTAGCAGCAAACTATGACTAATTGAAAACTAAATAAAAGCTAATTGATCAACATATTATTTTGATATTAATCTTGATATTAGGACTTTTTTTATTATTTAACTGGAGTAATGCTGTTAATAATATTTCTGCGCGACATTTCTCTTATCAATATTGGTGTATTGTTGCGGCAACATTGTTTTCTGATATTTAAAATATTTTAACTTTGAATTATTATTGCAATATTGCAGGATTATTTTTTAATGATACTTCAATATTTCAATATATTTATATCGTTTACTATCACTGAAATATTGCAGCGTACGACATCCATAACAAAACAATTATTTTATTATTGTTGAAATATTGAAATAATATTTCTGTTCGATCTCTAATCAATATTGCTTTGATTTTACTGCAATATGACAGTGTGATCTTTAATAATATATTATCATCCGCTATTATTGTCAGATTGTCGTAAATTACTGAAAGCCGTAAAACCAAGTTCTACATGGAAGAAGCTTAGTCGATGATAAGTATTATATGTTTAAATTTGAAATTCGAAACCTAATAGTATCCTAAGTCTTTAAACCTAGGTAAATTTATATTTATACAGCGCTTTGCAGCTGATTTTGTGAATATTTCATACATAAAAAAGGATTTGCATATATTACGCTTGCACTTTTCCATATGAGGTAATTGCTCACGAATCTGATCACCGACGTATTCATACCTCACGATAAAATTAGAATCTGCTCAAATGTATGTAAAAATAAATACAGACTATTAAATCAAAGCATATTTATCAGGTCTGCCTTTATCATTTATGATTTTATTTGTAGATATATAAAATTATCGTTTATATATAGATAGGGGAAAGCAGGACATAGCGGGCCATTGGGCAATGTGAACCTTTGGGGCATAGTGGGCCAAACAATTAAATATGTTGCATTTGGTATGAAAAACATTTATTAACAAGTTTCATTCAAATTGAAGCATTTTGAAAGATTGTCATTATTATATTACAGTATTACTATATATAATTTTTTTCTATTTAAGCATATTATTTTTAAATTAAAAATTAATATAATGGAGCAGTAAATCAATTTTAAATCTTTTAATTTTGATATAAAAATTTATTTAAATGATAGTATAATTATTTATAGATTTTTATTTTTGTTATTCTTCTTCTTCAATTTATTAATTAAACTAAATAATTAACTTAAGAATTAACCTAAACAAAACTGTTTGCCCGAGAAATTCAGTGAACGAAATTGAGTTGCAAAAAGAAAGTGAAATATCTGTAGATAACGAGGTTTCAATTGACCGGAATTAAAGTTTCACGAAGTACCAAAACAATGGATCCTTTCAGCGATTTTAAAAGGCGAAAGGCGAAGAAAAGGAGGTGGCGGGGGAGGGCGAAAAAGCTGCGCGCAAGCGCAAAACTCCCGCTCGATAATCACTTCATATGTAGCCCGAGAGCTCCATCGAGAGCAGACGACCAATTCATACCTAACCTAAAACTACTGCGCTCCGCGCGAGCTGCTCGTTCGCACGCTCTCTGCATTTATTTTAATATTTTCGAGGGAAGATGAGCCAGTTTTATAGTTTACACTTCAAGTGACGCCGAAAGAGTACCCTTTTTTATACGCAACTGCAGCCGTTTTTATTTTTGAGGCACGTTTATGGATTATTGGAGTCAAGGTTCGTCCCACTTGTATATTTAGTGTTTTGGTCAATTGCGTCTTTTAATAATATTTACTTTTTTCTGCTTGCGTAAGGGTGATGGTACTTTATTGATACGCTTTTTTAAGGAATTTTTATTTTTAATATTTTGTAGATGGGTCATGGATCATCGAGTCGTTCAGCTTCCTCCAACATCCTGTCATCGGAGGAACTGATTTTAGTGGAAAATTTATTCAAGTCGATGTCGCGCAGCTCAGGGTCAATTAAGCGCGAAGATATTTTTAAGCATTGGTCAGTTCATTTAGACGACACTTTGCTACAGTTCGTAGTAAGATTTCTATGTCACGAGCCTGGGAAACGAGTGTCGGCAGTCAATGGAGAAAGTTTTGGTAGATTGTACGTGTATACTGTGCGAGGTAGTTCGGAGGAGAGAACGAATTTGGTATTTACAGGCTTCTCCGAAGAAGAACAAAAGTATGAAATACCTACTGCTAATTTTTTACAGTACCTTCAAGCTACAATCAACTCTTATTTAACTCTTCAAAAGAACTGTGCGAATCCTCACTTCCTCACTTGGAGCAGTATCGGTTGCACAGTAAATAAAAGAAGAATAAGTATGAGGTCTCGAACTTTATGCGAGGATCTTGTTAAATATGGAGATACTTTAACGTTTGATCAAGTAGAAGTTTGGTTTAGACAAGCTGCTACTTTCAAAACTATTCAATCACATGTTTTTCAGTGCCTGTTCTTAGCTTCCCAAAAGAAGGGGGACAAAAATACCTCAGCAAAAATTAGTGATTTAAATCTGTTGCCACTTTGTAGAGGTTTAGAAAATATACCACATTTTCCAAGTATTCTTGGCCTTGGCGATGTATTATTTCTTAATTTAAGCTTGCCTCATGCTCTGCGAAATGAATGGCGATTTCTTTTTTCAAGTCAGGTACACGGTGAATCATTTTCTACTATGTTAGGAAGAATCACTATGCAAGGAGCAACTATCATTATTCTTCAAGACTCCGATGATCATGTGTTCGGTGGCTTTGCATCAGACAATTGGACTTTATCTCCTAATTTTACTGGAAATCAATCGTGCTTCTTGTTCCAATTAGAACCACAAATATTGACCTTCTCAGCAACCGGATACAATAATCATTATCAGTATCTCAATTTACATCAACAAACAATGCCTAATGGATTGCTAATGGGTGGTCAATTAAACTATCCTGGACTTTGGTTAGACTGTGATTACGGTCCAGGCAAATCAAGTTTGTCGTGCACAACATTTCAAAATTATGTGCAACTTAGTGGCAAAGAAAACTTTACAATCAAGCATTGCGAGGTCTGGGGTGTTGGGCCAGTGCCCGAAGTTGACGAAGGTGAAAGAGAATCAAAGTCAATCCTCGATCAAGATCCCACCTCGAAAGTTCTTCTTGAACTCTCGGGTAGAAAAATGCACAGTGAAGGACTGCGAGAGGAAAAGAAGTAATCTAGTCATTGAGATTCTGCTAGACTGTTGATATTTCTTTTCTACACGTTGTTTTCCAAGTCCTAATTTTTTGAAAAATACACAAGGTAAAATGAGTGTATATCGTAGTCTTTAATTAATCAAGAACAGTGGATTGTTCATTTTTAGAAGATAAAAAAAATTAAAAGTCATCGAAAGATTTCAATTTTATCATTCCATAATTTAGAGTTTAAAATGTAATTTATAATTGTGTATTCAATTGGAACTTAGAAAAATTTTCATAAGTATTCTTGGTATTGTATTATTCTTCATATTCAATAATTGCTTTCAAAGCAATGAAAGTTGAACATCATTATACTCGAATAATTTATTGTTACATATCGGTTTGATATTCCTATACAGAAATTTAATAGAGCAGTTAATGAAAAATATTCGTGGCTGTTCTACAGAGTTTTAGCGCAATATATGAGCTTTGATAACGAAATGTATCTCTCTATCGAATCACTGTAAACGAATTTTATTGATGTTTCTGAAGTCTATCGAGATACAGCGTCACTTTAGTGTCTTGAAAAATCGATTTCTTTTGTAACGATTTTTTAACGCGAAAAAAATGTGCATCTCGCAATGTTATTTTTTTTTTATTTGAATTTATAAACATACGGGTATGTTGTTTCAATTTATTCTAAAAAAATATAGAATGAAATTAATAAAAAAAGAAGGTAATTAATATCTAAATGTGACTGGCTAATGTGCAATATGAAAAAAGCGTTTTTTCAAAATCTAAAGTGACAATTTTGAAGAAAAAAAGTAAAGAAATATTTAGCTAGGTAAAGAATTATTGTAAATATTTGACATCGATGTGAAAGTATCTTCACTTCGTAGTTAGTTCTTCTTTCTGTGTAGAGAAAGAAACTTACATTGAAGCTGTCGGAGACCATCGAATGGCATTCGAAGGAGTATCGAAAGCTATACGCAGTTAAACAAAATTTAGAAAATAATCTTCTAAAATTGCGAAAAAAAATAAATATCGAAACTGTCGGAGATCCGTCGTGATTAATAAACGGCCTTTAAATGTGAAAATGTCTTGTTTTTTTCTATCACTCGTTATATATTTGTTACTCAATTTATGATTGAGCTTTCTGTTGATTGTTTTCTTATAGTGTGTAATAGTGTGTAAGGTACCTCATTGAAAATTATTTAAATTTATGATTGCACAAAGTACATTCAATCCTGGTAAAAATCTGTTATCAAATGATGGACAAATAAAAGAAAGGTCAACATGAAACAGCTGTTATTTATTACCTGCAACTCCTCTTACCGATCAATACTTGTTATGGCAATTTGCAAGATAGATAGTGATAAAAACTTTTAAAATATTCTTGTTTCCAAGTTTATGTTAATGAAAGGAAGTGGAACGCAAATAATATAAAAGAAAGCTTTTGTATAACGACATTTAAAAATACATGGAAATCTATTTTTAAAAGCGAGTTTTTATATATAAGTACACAAAGTAACCTCTACATCAAAAATAAAAATAAAGGCGGAATTCAAATCGATTCATTTCTGTCGTTCATTAAATTAAATGCGGTTTTACTTTTAATGTCGTCAAAAAAAGGCATTTGTACCTTCACACGGTTTGCTGTTTTTTTTTTAACTTGGCCCAGTTTCTTCTGAATTTTGTTACCTTAACTATGTAGGTTGCACTTTAAACATTTTGCTTCCGCTAGAGTAATAACATGAATTACGATTTATTTAAAAATAGAATGTTTAAGGGCGTCCTTTAAAAGACGCTAAAAATTGCACTGTTCATTTTTTGAGATAAACGAAAATTTTTGCTAATTTTATTTATGTAGATATAGTATAAGATAAAATAAATTAAAAATTTATTTAAATTAAAAATGTAATAACTTTATGTTATTCATGTACTGAAGGATCTAAATCTGATTGTGAAACTGTTTCAGAATAATCAGGCAAATTAACTTATTAATATTGCAAAAATATTTACGAAATTCTACAAATGTCTGTATAGAGATAATTAGGTATACGAGCATTATTTAAATTTTTATTTTAAAAATTAACTTTTTTGTGTAATAAGAAGTGAATTAAAAATGCAGTTTTATTTATTTCTTTATAGATATTCTGTTCATGAAAGTAGAAACTAACAAATCCAGTGCAAACATCGATTTTTTAATAAACTTTTATAATTGCCACTTGAGGCAGTTGGTTTGGTTTTAAACTAAAGATATATTATGTTATTGTAAATTATAGTAAAAGTTTTGTTAAGTCCGTGAAATTTATCAATTTTAATCATACCATTAATCTTATACCGTAATCTGCTAATCAGGAGATCCCTATTTTTATTTATATATTATTATTATTGATGCAATTTTAGTAATTATAGCTAATTTCAAAAATTCATCATCCTCGCTTATAAAATTGATACTAAATGTGATCTGCATATTTCAGTCACGTCACTTATATTTAAATAATTTTTTTACAGAAAAAATACGCTGCGAAACATCGACAGTGTGCAAATTTATTAATACACTGTCTACATGTCGCATAGAAAAATTTTAGACATTCAAGATAATTCGCCGAGTAATCAACTTATATTATCTATAAAAAAAATTTTAAAAATAATATTGTTGATAATAATTAAAATCTTGTGTACACGGTACTGTACAGTAGTTATTAATAATAATAATTTATTAATCAAAGAACGATGTTGTATTGTTAATGCCAACAATATATTTTATATAATATGAATAATAAATATTTTTATTATGAATAATTACTTAAAAATCTAAATGGATTTTTACTTGAATTTTTCAGAAATTTTTTCCAGACTTTATTCCTGGATTTGATGTGGTTTGAGCTTGCAGCAATAAAATTCACAAAGATTTCTACGTGGATTCCACCTGAATTTCAACGATACAATTTCTTACCGAAAATCAAGAATAAAACTCATTTAGGTAGAATAACTCCTTACTCTTGACTTAAAAGGACCATCTTTATTAGGCTCATTTTAATTTTGCCGGCGTTTCGGGCATTTGATGAATGTGCCAATTCGTGAATCTTCCGAGAACTCGACAACATACTAGTTCACTCAGAGACTATGTATGAGTTTATTTTAAATCTTTAACGATGTTTTATTAAACTGATTTGTAACTATAAGTCTTGAAAAGGGGCATAGTAAATGCCCGAAACGTCGGCAAAATTAAAATAAGCCTAATAAAGATGGTCCTTTTAAGTCAAGAGTAAGGAGTTATTCTACCTAAATACAACCACCTAAGGACAAAAAAAACCTTCAATCTAATAAAACTCATTATCTACGAAGAAATACATGTTAATTTTTCATGAATATTCCATGGAAATCAAAATGGTGCTTTGGGATTGATTTGACGTTGAAGCCACATCTTCCACGTACATTTCCATATGGATTCAACGTGGGTTTCCATGTGGATTCCACGTGAGTTCCCTTGCAGATTCTTTGTTGATTTCCATAAGGATTCCATTTTATGTCTATATCCACATTGATTCAACGTAGATTCTTTGTAGATTTCCATGCGGATTTCACGTGAATTTCAGGGTGAATTTCTTGTGGATTTCTATGTGGAATTTAATATGGAGTGCTATGTGGATTCAACCTATATTCCTTGTGAATTTCCATGTGAAATTTCATATGGAGGGCTATGTGGATTCAATCTATATTCCTTGTGAATTTCTTGTGGATTTCCATGTGGAATTTCATATGGAGTGGTATGTGGATTCAACCTATATTTCTTGTAAATTTCCATGAGGATTCAGCAAGGATCCATGTGGAATCCACTTTATAGATTTAAATGTTGATTCCATGTCCATTTCCATGCGGATTCAAGATGGATTTCTTGTGAATTTATATGTGGATTCCTTGTGGATTTAATTGTTGGGGATTCCATGTCGATTTCCAGGCGAATTCAACGTGGATTATTTGTGGATTTACATATGGATTCCACGTGAATTTGCATGTGGATTATTTGTGGATTTACATATGGATTCCACGTGAATTTGTATGTGGATTTACATATAGATTCCACGTGAATTTGCATGTGGATTTCATGTGGATTTACATGTCGATTCCACGTGAATTTACATGTGGATTCCATGTGGATTTCTATGTGGATTCCACGTAAATTTCTTTGTGGATTCCACGCGAATTTCCATGTGGATTCCACGTCAATTTCTATGTGGATTCCATGTGAATTCCATGTGGATTCGACGAGAATGCCACGTGGATTGCCACATGAATTCGACGTCTGCTTTGGTATTCTGCATGGACGTTTTAAACAGTGCTATCGAAATTGAGTACCACCCAATCTGGTGAACAGGTTCACCCAAAAGAACTCCAAAATGAAGACATAAAATACTCACCCTGTGACGTAGGTTGTAGGTGAGTATGAGGTTGCGGGCGAACGAGTTGGCGAAGGCCTGGTAAAAGTCCAGTACCTCGAGGAGCTTGTCGCGCTTGATGGTGTGCAGGTCGCAGTAGGTGAGAGCGCGCACGTTTGCCGCGCTCTGACCCACGGCGCTGTCCTTCCAGAAGCTGTCGCCGAAGACATCGCCCTTGCCCAGGATCGCCACCACCTCGTCGTCCTGAATAACCTCGAGGCTGCCCGTCACGATGAAGCAGAGCGAGTCTATCGACTCTCCCGTGTGGTAGAGTAGGTCGCCCGGCGCGCTGTGCGACATCGTGAAGTGCATTGCCAGTGCACGCAGACAGCCGTCCGATGCCAATCTGTTGACAAACGACAACAAAGCTAAGTCTAGGCGTTTATCTTTTTTTTTGTTTTATTTTTTGTTTCGTTGGGGAACTTACTTTCAGAATCAAGTTCTATGCTACAAATTATTTAATTGCCTGAACACCCCTTATGAAAAATATCTGCATAAATTATGCAGAATTTCTGCAGAATTTCTGCATAACTTATGCATAGATTTCCAC
>JAXIUT010000037.1:24042864-24061069 GCA_035586675.1 Eurytoma californica | reverse complement strand
TACTTATGTGGTAGTACCACAGAACATTCTGTAGGGCCGCATGTGGGACCGCATGTAGGACCTTTTTGTAAGGGTTATAGTAAAAATAAGCCATGGTAATTAATAATCTTATGTTTTTGAGATATGTCATGATATACGGTATGAGAAACATGTATAAGTCTCCGTCTAAGTTAGAAAAGCCTATGGGATCAAATTAAAGGTATGCGGCTTTATATTTCGGCACAAGAAAGCACCATTCAAAGTTTTTAAGAGATTGGTGTTCCGGAGGTGTGACACTCTCCTGGTGAATTAAAAGTAAGGAATTTACATTAAATTTCTGTCGCAGTTTATACGAAATTTTTAATTATACTTAATATAACTCTTGAACTAATTGTAAGAAAGATTTTTCAATCTGATAAATCTCAAATTGTAGTTTTTATGTTCTACTTTATTTTCATTTGTTTTATAAGTACTTATAAGATACGTAGTTCCCGAGTAATTAACATTTTCACAATTGTTTTTTGTTACTAGGTTTCATTAAAAAAATTCCTGAAACAAGTTTTCATTATTCTGGACCAAAGAATTATTTTCTGGAGTTTCGGAGCAATCGAGTACCCGCAATCCTGATCATTTCCTTATCAGAAAAGCTGTCATTTTTGCAATGTTTCCGGCACTTTTACCAAGTTAAGCAACTTTTATCAAACAAATCACCTAATCCTTAGATTACAGAGTGCATAGTCACGTTTGCAAAAAAAAGAGAGAGTAATTTTTGTAAAAAAAATTCTCTCCGTGTGCTTACACAGTAATTATACAGTGTGAGAAAATACTGAAAGGAGGTATGTATATGTCTAATGATAATTAATAACAACGAAACGAGTAATGACCATCATTAATACAACGAGGTAAAAATAAAAGGAAAAAACGAGGCAAGGGGAAGAAAGAAGGAGAAGAAAGGGGAAGACGGTGGTGTTTACGGTGACTTGCGAGTCCGGGGTTCGGTGTGGGAAAAAAGAAAATGCAAACGACGCGACACGGGCGTTATAATTCCGACGTAGCGGGGCTCGAGTGAAAGGAGACGCGCGCGACTTCGCCGCTACCGCACCTTTGAAGAGCCGAGGAAGAAAAAAAGATATTCGACCTACTTCCCTTTTCCTGAACTTTGTCTTCCCCCGGTTTTTCTTCCGAGCGGAGGAAGGAGTACTCTGATTCTTCTTTTTTTTTCGTTTTTCGAAGCGCATGTGCTTTATTTTTTTTTTTTTTTTCAAACGCGAAAATTTATGGTAACGACACCCGATGCTGTTTGGACGACTACACGTGTTCGTTTATTTGGTTTTTAAGCGAAAATTGGATTTTATTTATTTAACAATCAAGTGCAATAATTATTGTTGTACTCGAAGTTTCTTAACCACCTGGGAAATCAATAGTTATGCAAAGTTCCTCTAAATTTGGAAAGACGAGACACGACAAAAAAAAAATCAGTTATAGTCATAATGAATCAAATAATTTTTTTAAAGAAAGATCATTCATGAAATTTTCAAGAAAATTTAAATATATTTGTCTTTGGATTGATCTTTACATTCCTGGTCTTCGTTAATATGAACATTTATTTAAAAAATAGTTTTGAAATCAGTATGAATTTAGTTGATAGTAAAAATGGCAAAATCGTAAGAAAACCGAATTTGAAAAGGTTTTTTTTTATAAAGGGAGATACTGAAGTCGTATGAAAAAGAATGCTGTTTTTTTGAAGAGTTAATAATAATATGTTAAATTTATCGTACATAAAATAGATAGCTATTATTTTATGGAGTGATCGCTATTATATAATTGATTAAACAATAAATTCAATTATTTATACCTAAATTTATTTTGATATGCAAATATATTTTAATTTCTTAGTAATAAAATTAAATATTTCATTTTAACATAATAGAATTTATTTCATTCATCGATTTACTGAACATATTTACTACCTATTCGTTAATCAGATTTTTTTTCAATTCAATTTCCATGTAAATTAAACGTACAGAATGGTGTTTATTCAAGGAATAAAAACTCCTTTCAACAGCGTTCCCTTTTTCCTTATTAAAAAAGTATCTACTTTACAAAAAAAAGAACAAATTTTTTACTCTTCCAGGTAGCTAACATTTGTTGTCACAATTTCAGGCATTTAAAGTAATTTTCGAGAGTAAAGCGCTGAAACGGCAAAATGTTTAAAGGCTAACTTTTTTAAGCGTGTAACTGCGTTGTGAAAAGGTAATAAATCTATCGATTACCGTAGCGATTCTAGGACACGAGAAAATTGCTAAAACCACCTCTTTACTCGTTCATCAGCCCGGGGCAGCTCTGTTTTTCCGAGGTATGTATGTGTTAAAAATTTTATGAACGCCGGCGATTGTCCCGCGGCCGATCGATACTCAGAGGCATTCACCTCTTTTTCACTCGCGTCGAAAAAAAAAGTAGGAGGCAGAGAAAAAGGAAAGAGTACAGCGTCTAAATTTAGCCGCGAATATTTTTTTCCATCTCACGACTTTGGCCTACCGCCGACGCCGCGTCCGCCTTCAATTAATTTCGCGTTTCGCGCCGAAGTTAATTTTTCTCGCGGAAAGGGAGCGGAGAAATTTGCGCGGCTTCAAAGATATCGTGAGCCGCTCGTTAAAGCGACGCCTACCCCCACTTCCCTTTTTTTTCTTAATTAAAAAATTCTCGCGAGGAAAATCACGGTCCATCGGTAGGTGGCGCGCGGGGATAGAGCGAAAACTGAATGTTCGATGTGGAAAATGAGAAAAGAAGAGGGTGATTACAGAAGAACGAGGGAAGAATGCTAGTTTTTTTGTCATTTATTTTTAAGTACTTGCTTCTGTGTTTTATGAAAAATTAATTAAAAGTATTAAAAAATTAATTAGTTAAAATTAAACAAGTCGGTTTTTTTTTAAAGCAAAGAAGCGTTTTTTTTTCATTATATATATAAGCAAATTTTAATCTATTTTCAAATCAGAAAGTGAGAATGTTTTGAAAAAGTTTGTTAGAGTATTATTGAATTTGCTTTTTGTCGCTGTCTTCATAAATATTTTCTATTTTAATGGAATATTTTTTGCAGTGTTTATATGCAATATTGAACGTACACAAATTCAACTTTTATTTTTTGTCAATACAATAAAATAACTTTATTTAACTATAACATTCTTTAAAATGATTGTTCGCAAAAAATATTACAGTTTTTAAAGGAAAACAGAGGAAATAAGAAAATTAAGCTTATTTACAGAATGCAAAACTAAATTTTATTATTTAAAAAAATTTTAATTATTTAAAAAAATGCTCATAGTTTTCCTTTTAATCTCGAATTTTAAATAAGTGTACATATGATTTTAGACCGTAGAATATTTTTGTAGAAAAAATTAATGTAAAAAAATAACGTATAAATTAAATTTGAATTTAATGAAAATTCTACTTGTTAATTTATACAAGATTAAAAATTTTGCTTTAACCGCGTTTAATTTATTGAAAGACTTAAAACAGTGAGAATTTTTCATGAATGCCCAGATTAGAATATTAAGTAATTAAAAATGGAAAACTAGTGACAAAAAAGTCTAGAGAATGAGAAAGAAAATGAAAAAAAAAAGAAAAAAACTGGCAGATAGATATCGCATAATTGCGACGTAAGGGAGCAAAATAAGGGGTCTGCTAAAGAAAAAACGACCGACACTACTGTGCCGACTCCTTACTTTATTTATTTTGTTTAATTTTTTATTATACTCCTCTTACTTCGCTTATGAGCAGGTAGGGTTGCCACCAACTAATGAAATCTATATAGACTGACCTTTTTTTCAGATTACAATCAAAATTAATACATACAGTCTGAACGTACTTCGTTGGTTTTTCTATTATTTGCTTAAAAGGCTAGGCAATCTGCCGCGTTTCGCGTGAAACTGTTCTTTTTTAGTTTTCTATACCAATTATTTTTAATTAAAGTGGCAATCCTAGATGCAGTGCGAGCTCGAGGTGACTTACAGACAGGATTTTCTCTCACGAATTTCACATTACCTCGTGGGGTACCTTTAAAGAAAATTATTTTTTATTATTTTCCACCATTCAATTTAGCTTATTGGCGAAGAAAAATTTACAGGAGTTAGTAGTATGTTTAGGTGGCCGTATTAGTATTAACTGTTTAATAGTGTACATGTTTGATTATTCATTATTTTATATAACCATCACCAAAGTAAACATTCATTAAACATTTTTAATGTTATTCTGCCAGAATTGTCAATTATTTTAATTAATTAACTAATTAATTATTGACGTATTGTTTACTTTGATTTTGGTAGTACCATTAATGAATTACACCCAGTAAATTTTTCTTCTTAATAAATTTGTTGATTTATCGAAAACAACTATTGCATGTATTTACAAATTATGTGTAGTTAACAAAATTGCCACAATCTTTACAAGGGTTCGTTTAACTTCATGTTAATTTACATCTTTGCATTTTATATTTTATCTGAATAAAAAGTGTGCGAACAAAAGGTAAAAAATTTAGAAAAAAAAAAATCGACACCAAGGGGATTTCTGAGCAACGAAAAACATGCACTGCATGGAAAATAAATAACTGTCTCGCATTGGGAATAAAAAAAAATAAATACATAAAAATTCCTATTCTATACAATGCACCGACGTCATCGTTGCTGCTGTTCTTAAAACAGCTTTTGAACGCACGTGTGCGTCTGACCATCGCGATACTCGTACTACTTCGCGGGGGGTGTCCCTTTCGCGTACGTTACGCTCTCATGGAGATAGAGATTTTCTGGGACTATGTCATCAAAGTTAAATTTTTATTTAAGTGCCATATCGGGCTCTCGAAGCATAGCTTTTCTCGTACAATGTAACAGAGAAATGCACAAATTGAAAAAAGGGACTTGTTTTAGCGTTTTTTCTTGTTTTTTTTTTTTTTTTTTTTTTTTTTTGTTACTCTTGTAATGTGCGCATTTGTTTTTTGTTTTTCACGGGGTTTCGGATGAGCTGGAAGCTGATACTCACTGTTCTTTTTGTAAAGCAAAATCTCGAATTGGTCGCAAATTTGTCCCTCGAGGCACTCCTCGATCCGCGCGATGTTCTCTTTGTCGGTGAGCTCTCCGTACATGAAGTTGCAGCGACATGATTTTTGCATTACCTGAAAAAGTGAGGAGACATTTTTTTCACGATTCGATTTCGTATTGCTGATTGATAAACTATTTGCTTCACTCTCTTTTCCTTTTTTAATTAAAGTTTTTACAGAAAAGAAAATCAGCTTCTTTAGTCAATTATTTTAATCACTTGTACGTAATTTAGAAAACAGCAAAATAATTTAAATATCACTAGTTATGACATTTCCTTCTGCAATTACTGGAAAAATTTCAACATTTTAGCCCTATAAATAAATAAGTCCTCAATTAAGGAGATCTCAATGAGATATCCCTAAGGATATCTCAGGTATTTTTGAGGATACTTCAGGTATTTCTGTGGATATTTCAGTTATCCCTGAGGTTACCTAAGATATTTCTAAGGTATTTCTAGCGATACCTAAGTTTTACCTAAATAATTCCTGAGGTTGTCTAAGGTATTCTTGCGACGAAAAAATTTAAAAACTGTTAATTTTTCTAACAAATACTTTTTTCTTTGTTGAGTTATTTTCAGATTATTCAACATTTTAATCCTTTAGACTACGCCAAGTAAATCATAATTTGTAATTTACAATTCCAGTTTAATACAAAAAATCCACCTTAATACAATTTATCCATACTTTATTGTTCAAAAATTTAAGATAGATTCTCGAAAATTATCTTTTATTATTGAATTTTAACTTGAAACTTACTGTGTAATTTTTATGATTCCAAATAAGAACAAAATTCTATATATATATAATTCCTTTGACATTGACAATACAAAATTTATTTACATTGAAAAAAAATCTAGTTTCAATAAATTATGAATCGAAAGTTAAAGAGAAAACTATTTTCTCAAAATAAAGGATTAATCCTTAGTTTTATAAAAAAAATCGTTTATCCTAAAATCTAGAAAATTTGTTCATTCAAGAAATTAGACTCTAAATTCAAGTTAATCCAATAATTTCTTGAAATTCTTCATTTCTTTTCAGTGCATCTATAGTAATCCCGAAGTAAAATCAATCCTGAAGGATTTACATTTCAACAGTGCCATCAGCCCTCGAGGAATACCCTAATCTCATTTTTCCTCTGAAACCCGAGCGTCTCGCCCGCAGCCCATAGTCTTCGAGAAACGAGCGCACCCCGGCGCGCACTCGCGACATCCGCAAAAAGTCCGGAAACTATCCGAGCGATCCCCCACGCGATAAGACTGCTAATAGCGCAAAAACAATTCCGGTTTAATCCCAAGTTGCTTCGTAGCCCGAGGCGCGCCCGCGAAATTAATTCCCGTCGCGGTTATTGGCAGCGGGCCGCCGCCTAATGTGCGGCCATAAATCACCGGGGCCGGGATTTTGGCAAAGTCCGCGAGGTGATAAGACGCCGGGGCTCGCAGAGCGCTGACGGCACGGGACGCACGTGGATGACCCCGGCGACGTATCGACGGATGTGGACCGTCGGGGATTCGTCTTCGAGCTTTCACAACTGATATTGTCTAGATGTTTCAAGTGGCGAGACAAAATTTCAACATTTTAACCCTTTAATTTAGCTACCTACGGTAACTACTTTTCTGAGAAGAAACAATTTTGAAAAATGTTAATTTTTGTAAAAAGTACTGATAAGGAGAGTTTTGTTTGGGTCACGGATTTCGTTGAAATGCTGAGCACGGTTTTCTTATTCCAAAATACGAAAAAAGTCAAAATATTAGAGTCTAACACTCAAAATTTTTTATACAGAAATTAAATTTGATTTTTTTTATAAAATTTCGTATATCATTATTTGATGGTAACTCTACTTCTACAAATCCTAAAAAGTATACCAAAAAAGAAAATAAAAGAAGAGAAAAAGACCTTTAATTTGAGAGGTTGTACGTTAAAAAATTTTTCTACACACTGCGCGTAAAGTGCGTACTGTGCGCCCTCCGGGCTTTCCCCTCGTGTAGAAAAATAGTATACTCACCACGGGAGTAACTCGCCTTCGGCTCGGGCGGACAATTACATGCAATCTGAGGCATTCTTTATTTTTCCTCCCTAGGTGAGTAATCTACTATTTTTTTCCACACGGCGCGTAAAATGCGTACTTTACGCCCTAGGGGCGGTAACCAAGGTACGCATTTTACGCCCCTCATGCAAAAAAATAGTATATGCACCACGGGAGTAAATAAAGAACACCTCAGATCGCATGTTTTTTGCCCTCGCCTTCGGCTCGGGCGGACAATTACATGCGATCTGCGACATTCTTTACTTTTACTCCCTAGGTGCATAATCTACTATTTTTATCAAAAGCTATGTGTAGTTAAATATGAATATTAAAAATATTGTGGTAATGTCTTTAGCTTTGCTGTTATTGTATGTAACTGCACATCATTTTTTAAGCAATTGAGATTTTTTTAACACACAGCCTCTCAAATTAAAGGCTGTTTTCTCTTCTGTTATTTTCTCTTCTGATGTTTTTTGAGGGTTTGTCGGAGCAAAGTTATCATCAAATAATGAAATTCGAAATTTTAGAGAAAAACAATTTTAAGGACCTAATGTGTCAGCAATTTTGAGTGTTAGATTCTAATATTTTAGCTTCTTCATATTTCGGTATAAGAAAACCATGCTCAAAATTTCAAGAAAACTTGTTTTGTTACCCAAACAAGTGAGTTTAAACACTTGAGTTTAAACATTTAAACACTTTACTGTCTTTGAACCTCCACGATTGATAATGGAGTTTTTAAGTGGCAAGCTAAAATTATTAATGTTTCAATATTTAGATTTTTGGTAATAAAAAGATTTTTATTTTTAATTTTTTCTTCAGTTCTGTTAGAGAATAAAAACTATATATTTTTTAGAATAGAATAGAATAAATTTTATTGTAAATGAAAATATTCGCAAATTTTTTAATAAATGAGTATATTTTTACGGACGAATTTATACGTATTTTTCTCGAAACTTGATTTTTCACACTGGTGAATTTTTCACCAAATCTTTATAAAACACAATTTAAAATAAACAACAAAAATTTCCTTAAATCTTTAGCCCATACCTCGGAGCCATTTGTATAAATAGAATTAAATCATACATTGTTTCAGAAAATAAATACTACTTATGTTTCAATAAATACCAAACTTCCAAAAATTATCAAAAAATATTCTCTCTCTTAAACGAAAGTAACTACTTCGTTCTAAAATTAGAAAAAAAATAATGTTTTTCTTACATTTTTATCAATCTAGATTAGTTAAAAGTAAATAAATAAAAAATTAACTAGGTTTCTCAAGTTTCGAAACTTTTCATACTGATCCGAAGTTTTACTTTCATCGGGCAAGGAAAGAGTAAAAAAAATCTCCGGTTGATTTTACAAAGTGCTCGAGGATATATGCGCAGGGGTCCAATTCGAGGTGAAACGGAAAAAAGTGAGAGAAAAAAAAGTACGAACCTCGGCGCGATTGTAGCCGGATATCTTGCAAAAGCTCTCGTTGCAGTAGACGATCGGGAAGTCGACGATCTG
The DNA here is from genome assembly GCA_035586675.1 of Eurytoma californica. Taxonomy (NCBI): domain Eukaryota; kingdom Metazoa; phylum Arthropoda; class Insecta; order Hymenoptera; family Eurytomidae; genus Eurytoma; species Eurytoma californica. The sequence continues at coordinate 24,052,469 of JAXIUT010000037.1, read as the reverse complement.
AGCGTTCGCCAATAGAAAACTGCTGTCGGCTGAAACACACAAAGAGCACAAGATTTACACGTGCTGGCCCATTGCGCCCGAGCTTTCTTTTTTTTTCCTCCCTGATAGATGAATTTCATAAATCGTGCGACGAGGGAAGTGCCTTCGGTGTCTAGATACATTGGGAGTATAATTTTTTTTTTTTTTTTTTTTTTTATGAAAGACGTATTTTTCCAGGGAATAAAAGAATCATTTCTTATCCTTTCGAAAAGAGTAAATATTTTATGCAGCTTTCTTTTATCTGTGAAAACAACAATTTATGGCTATACCTAATAATCTGTTCGAGGGATAAAATTTATTGTAATTTAATTGCGGTTTGTTATTTGAATACTTTTTTATTTTGTACATAATAAATATATCTTAATTATCTGATGGATAATTTTTTGCATATTATTTGTTGATAAACAAATATATTATGAACAAGATTCGTAGTTTCGATGTTAAAACTAAGATTATTTTAAATTTAGTTTTCATTTAAAAATGACTGATATCCATGGAAACGATCCGGTATTTACCATTTAGTTACATGTCATAATTTTTTTTTAATTCGAATTAAAATCGAAGTATAGAAAATAAAAAAATATTTACGACAACTGAGTATTGAAGTACTTGAATCAAATATCAAAAAAATAAATTAGAATAAATTAAAATTCAAATGTAAATAATAATTTAACTACTCTTTTAAAAGGCATAATGCCATTTATGGTGGTAAATTATATTTTGTCGTAAATAAAGAATTGATAATACTATAAACTATATTAATATTAAAATTAAAATTATGTAATCATAAAAAAACTGGATAAGAATAATTATTTAGTGAATACTAAAAATAAATTAATAATGAAATAAAATTATTAGTATAGCGACTGGTACATTTTCCACACAGCACGTAAATCAATTTCATTCTTTTAATATACTCTGTCAATTCTTTTTTCCTTTTCTTTTTCAATTTATAACTAAAATAATCCATCTACTCGATCCACATCTTGTCTACCGGCATACATATTACATATCACATCTTCATTCAAGTACACATTGCATCTCCATTTTCGGTTTGGTGTCTGCTTTCATACATTTTCGCTTATTCTTATTCGAATTCCCGGGGACTGCTTTTCCCATGTGCACTTAACTGAATGTGTTCCGAATTAATGAAAGATTTAACCCGCCGTATTTATTATTAGTTAGTTATTTTAAAATTAATAAAAAGAACTGCAGTTCAAATGAAAGTCAATTATTCATAAATATCCCTAATTCCTTGAAATTTTTTAATTTATTCATTTTAAAATCCGTTCTAATTGCATAAAACAAATTGAATTTATTTCTAACTCTTGTTTGCAGTAAAGTAATAAACCATTCTTAAATTTTGTATAAAATTTTAAGTAACAAAAAGTACGATGTGAGTAAAATATTGGGTGACATATTGAAATATGCTTCTAATGTACTTCAAAGAGTGGAGGAAGTGAGCGGGTAACTGATCTAGCGCATAAAAAAGTAAAAAAGAACAAAGGGGGGAGTAATCGAGAGTGAAACGTAAAGATTGATGAGCTTAGAGGACGGAAAGTAACCTAGTCTATATCTGTGTGCTACTTTTTCTTGCTCTTTTAAAAAACATAACAAGAATAATCGATTGAAAAATAATTGACAAGCTTTTCAATTAATATGAGTCAAGAGTCTGAAAAACTGTGTACAAACATTTGATGCGAATCATAAATTTTATTAAATACTAATGCACTGTAAATTATTCTTATGCACCGCAGCATATATTATAAAATACTTACTTACTGCTTACATAGTTTAGAAGTACATTAAAGCATTTATCTACTTATTGCTAATTTAAGGATTTTATAACTCTGAATTTATTCACAAATTTATGTCTAGTAGTTGAAAATGTATTAAATTTTAATTTTTTCATGCTTTTGTAAAGTTGATATATATAAACACTGATTAAGATAGGGATTTGTATTTTTTAAATTGTTGGAAAAAGCAGTTGAATACGATATAATATTTATGTAAACTTTTTATATCCAAAAATGGAAAAAATACGAATTACCCTACTTTACCGTACTTGTGTAGCTCAGCGGGCGTAAATTCGATTTTTAGAAAGAGTTCCACGTCCTTGGTAAAAGTAGTCTTTTAAATTTTCTCAAAAATTCTCTCAATTTTTAGATTATTATTATAAAATCCAATACTTGCCAAAAACTGGACAGTTTTTACCTTCGAACTGTAACTGGCCAGTTTATGGATGTGGTTAATTGGCGATTTCTACTAGGGTTGTAAATTAAATTTTTTTCATTCTTACTGGCTTTTTCTAGTAATTTACGGTTAATTTAAGACATTCCAAGTAAAAAGTTCATTTTTATTTTAAATTTTAAGTTGCTGATGGTTTCTATTCCAGTATGTCACTTTACCCTATACTCCCGCATGTTTATTAAAATAATTCACCAATTTTTCCAATTAGAAACATGTTTGTTTCATCTAACTTTAAAAAGTGCGTAAAATTGTCCTTTATTTAATCGAGAATAGAAAAAGAATCTAGAGCGAAGATAGAGCAGAACAATTAAGAAAAGAGCAAACAAAATTATCAATCAATGCTCGGAGGATAACGATCCCGTGACATACACCATCCCAGTGATGAATGTTTACGCGAAAATGAAATTCTCCACACAGTCCACCCCCCAAGGCCCCGCGAAGATTTCTCTTTTCTGGGCGAATCTATTTATATTATCCTCACATTAATAGGTACCGTACGCAAAACACACAAAGCCTCCGTGCACGTGCACACATTCACGCACACACACACACGCACACACGCACGCACACGCACGCGCGCGCACACACACACACACACACACACACACACACACACACACACACACACACACACACACACACACACACACACACACACATGCAGGGTACAAGTGTTGAAAAAAGCGAAGCGGAAGAGATTGATGACAAAGCGCCCGCGGTAGGACCGGCAAACGAACGTTGCGGCGGCGATATCTTGCATTTATTTGCCCTCTTTTTGATTCGCCGAGCCAATACAATGCCACCGGCCCAAGAGACTCGTCCCGTACGCTTCTCTCTTTTTCCCTCCAACCCTTTTATTTCAGTCTCCCTTTTTGTTTCTCCATTTTCTTCTCTCTTCCTCTCGTTTTCTCTTTCTCTCTCTCTCCTTCCCCCGTGCTCTCTCTCTCTTCTTCCCTCGTTTTCTCTGTCTCTCTTCTTCTGTCTGCTTCTCCCTGTTGCGCCGTCAATACAGCCCCTGGGGGCTTACCTACCCGACTCCGGTGCTATCTCTGCATGCGCGCGTGTCATATCGCGCGCTCCGCTCCGTTCCGCGCTGAAATTGCATTACACTCGTCGTTCTCGTCTCCGGCCTCTCGGGCAAGTGCTCCTTTATTCGAGGGCCGCCGTTACGCCGCGCTACTTGGCTCCTAGTGTCATTGTCGTCGGAACGACCGCCCCCCCCCCTCCCCCACGAGTTGGCATTATATTTTTCGACGGAATTAAATTGCTTGGGATCGATGTCGTTGCGCGAGGAATTCGTTTTCGAGCTCGCGGTTTACAGGTCGCTTTTTGGCGAGCGAAAGATCCGTACGAGATACTGATATGAGAGTTTAGCGGGGGAGTGCGGGTAAACTGCGCTTAGTGCAGGGCCATTAGATAACCGAAAGGGAAGGAGCCTATAAAATCGAATTGCGTGGGCCTTCATTATAAGCTTTTAGATGGGAATTACTGGTTTCGGAAATAACGGTAAAGAAATTAGAGAGAAACTTAAATTTTACTGGATTTCATTTTACCAAGGGCTTAATATCAAGTGATAGAATGAATTTAATATGAAGTTGTAAAATGCATTTGAAAATTTCTAAAAATATCATTATTGATTAATGATACAAATATTTTAAGAAAGAAAAAAGAAGAAGAAGAAGCGGTGATGAAAAAGGGGAAGGTGATGAAAGGGATAAAGAAATGGAGAAACAAAAAAGCGAAGGAAAGAATAAAGATATAGAAGTGGTAAATGAGGAAAAAAGGAAAAAAGAAAGGAAGATAAAAAAGAATTAAAAGATAAAGATGCAGATTATGTAGAAAATGAAGAAAAGATGAAATATAAGAGGAGGAAGAAGTGGAGTGAAGGAATGAAGAAGTGGAAGGGGAGAGGAAGGAAGAGAAGAAAAGGAAGAGGCCGACAAGCATAGAGGATCAATGGAAAGAAGAAGTAGGGTGAGGAGGACAGGGAGGAATAAGGATAATTAATTATATGACGAGAAAAATAAAGGAAAAGTTAGAAGACGAACGGGTGGAAAAGGATAAAGGAACAGAACGGACATGAGGGGACAAAAATACGAAGTAGTTGGAGAAAGAGAAGAGTGGAAAAGGACAAGAGCAGTTTTGAAATTATAGACGAAGAAGAAATATACAAAGGGGGCAAGAAAAAGATGGAGGGAGGTAGTGGAAGAAGTGGAAGAAGAGGATGAAGAAGGTCACAAGATGGAATGAAGAAAAAAAGTCGAACGTGGAAGATGAGGAAGAATATAAGGGAGGGAAAAGGGGGAAAGGACTAGAGATAGAAGAGGGAAGGAAAGAGTGCAAAATGAAGAGGAAGAGAGGAAAAATGAAGAATAAGGGAAAAAGTAGAAAAAGAATAAAGCAAAGCGGAAGCGGCGGCAGAAGAGTGGGATGAAGAGCTATAGGAAGAAAAGGAAGAAAAGGAAGGAGTCAAAAGAGGAGAATAGGCAAATATGATGAAGAGGAAAATCGAGAAGAGTAGAAAAGGACAAAAAAAGAAAAAGAAGAGGAGAGGGGGAATAGGAAAAATTACAGAGAAGGAAAAGAGGAGGAAGAAGAGGGGAATTTAGAAAAATATGAAAAGCAAAGGTAAGAAGAGTAAGCTGACGAAGAAGAGAAAGAAGAGGATAAACAGCAACATCAAAAGTAAAAAAAGGTGGAATTTGCATAAAGGGAAGATGAAGCCAATGTAGAGGAGGAAGAGAAGAATTATGTGACGAGGAAGAGTGAAAAAGGCGAAAATTAAAGAAAACGGGAAAGAATAAGGGGAGCAGTATGTAACAGATGAAGAAGAAAAAATAGAGGTAAATTGAAATATGAAATAAAGAGAAGAAGAGAAGGAAGTGGAAACAAAGGTACAAGTGCAGCAGGAAGAAGAGTATGAAGAAGAAGAAAGAGAAAAAGAAGAAGAAGAAGAAGGTGAAGAATCTATTCTAGAATACTTATTCTACTTAGAAGATGTAAGAGAGGAAGCAACAAAAGAAGCGGTAGAACACGAATAAAATAAAGAAATAAAAAGGGAAGGAGTTAGCAAGACGAGAAAGAATAAAAATGAGGCGTGAAATCGGAAAAGATGAAGATAAGGAAGAAATAAAGAAAATAAAGAAGAGTAACAATAAGAAAAGTAGAAAAGGAAGAGGAAGAAGAAGAAGAGAATGATGAAGAAAACGGAGGAAGAGGAAAGATAGGAAGACAAAAAAGAAAAAGCGGAAAATAATTAAATTAATACGAATAATATCTATAAAACACAAGCGTGAAATTTTAAAGAAACAATACGCGGTATGCAAGGGAGTGTACGAAGGTTTGGTCAGACATCGAAAGCTTTAAGTTTTAGCAAAAAACAGATTTGAATTCTAATGTGCCCTCTTTCGTCAGTAAAAATTTGACTTAATAAAATAAATTTTTAATTATAAATAAAATAAACGATTATTATTTAAAATATTTATTCAACTTCAATCGAGTTAACCCAACATCCAACAGAGTAAATAATTTCGATGCACGTGCTAATGAAAATTTAAAGGATCTTATCCGATACATCGACACGAAGTGCACCGACCAATCATGGTAGTCAATCCTGATAATTTTTCTTCCTCTCATCAAACATGAAAGAAAACGCAACAAGTCCATCATGAAATTCTCATTGCTCGTTGCATCGGTCATTTTCAAATCAATAAGCGAGCGCGAAACACGTCATTCGTATGACAGCGCGCAGTATGTGGAGAGGCCAAAAACATCGCGTAATCATCACTGGTGGAGTAAAAGCAATCATCGCTGGTCCCCGAAATTATACATCGACCCATTATCCTCGATTATTCATGCATTCTAGTTTCGTTTTCGCCCGATTCAATTAGGATCCTAGCCAGATGCACTGTTCTTGTTTTCATTTCATCGGCATATCGCACATGAATATCTTGTTTTTGCCCAAGCTGTAGGCTGCATCACTTGTTTAGAAGATGACAAGGGCAGGATGTTTTTCATCGAAAATATCACGCGACTCGTTCGTATTTTCTGCTCAGCGAGTTTATTCGAAAGTAAATAGCAAACAATTCAGTGGAGCTTCGTGAAAATACGGGCTTAATTGGAACGTTTTTGTCCATATCATTTCTATCCACTTCAAAGCTTTGAACCCGCCCTTTATCAAATTACTTCCTATCGCGACATTAATGGATAAAAGACCTCATTAAAGCCAATTAATCTCAATAAAACGTACCAGCAATAAAGCACCGCAAGAGAGAGAGAAAAAAGCGTCATTCGCGAGACCCTCCCACTCAGCAATAGCTACTCGCTAAACGGGCATTGTAACAAAGAGCAAATGCGCGACGCACGCGACAATGGAAAAAAATTATGCTTTCCTGGAATCAAAACAGATTTCCCTTGTACAAGTACGTAGGTTTAAAAAAAAAGGAGATCAAGGCTGCGAGCATCGCGCAGGGCGATTCCTCGCGCATTTTTTTTTTTTTATTTCCCGTCCGGCTCTCTTCTTTTCATCGGATGCGCGCAAATACAAAGGACTGATTGGTATCGCGAGGCGCCGATTAGCTGCACGATGCTCACGGAAAATCATTATGCTCGCATTATGCACGAGGCTAAGGCCCCGGGCAAATAAACTCTGGAATGAAGAGCAAAAGAGAGAAAGAGAGAAGAAGAGACAGAGAGGGGAGAGCGCTAGTGAATCGTCCTGCCTTTGAATTCAGTTCGATCATTATTTTGTAATCGCTGGAAATATTTAAGGGGTAATACACACCTGAAATCCTGAAAACAATAAAATTGCATTGATTTCAATTTAAATGTTACAATCATTTTTTAAAAATCTAGAAAATGTTTACCTTTTTATGCATATATAGGGACCTTTTTCAACTAAAATGGGCAATAAATAATAATTAGCCTCTGCGGAGAATTAAATCCTTGTACCGATGAAATTCTTCTGTTTCTTTATAATTGAAACATCCTTTGTCGTAATATACAAATTGAACAGAAGAACTGAAAACATAATTCGAATTAGCATTCGCTTTGGGATAAAATTGGTTATAGTCGGTACCAAGATCTAGTGGATTCGTCCACAGAAATTATTTACAGGTATTCTACAAACAATAACAGTTATACATTTTCATTAATTTTTAAAAAATGAATGCGTTATAGCTGAAAAAGGATGATTATAATGTAAAAATCTACTTTATATCAAAGATAATACTAACTCAAATTATGATTTCAGTTCATCGGTTCAATTTGAATGTTACAACAAAGGATGTTTCAATTGTAAAGAAACAGAAGAATTTCTAAAGGAGAGACTAATTATTATTTATTGGCCATTTTAGTTTAAAAAAGATTCCTATAAATGTGTAGAAAAGGGTAAATAATTTCTAAATTTATAAAAAATTATTGTGAACTTTAATTTTAATATTTAAATTGAAATCAATGCAGTTTTATCGTTTTCAGGATTTACGGTATATATTACCCCTTAACGAGCGCGGCTTGCTGATCGTGCATCGATGTAATATTAATCAGGGTTTAATTTAAGGATAGAGCGAATCATATTCTCTTTCTCTCTCATTAATGATGGATTTTATTGTATTAGTGAATAACGAGGCCGCTACGTGATTATGAATTGTCTCTATTGTTTTTACTTTGAATAAAAAAAATATTACATTGCTTCTACTCAATATGAGAGTTTCTGCCCCCAATTCCATAATAAATGGTTTCTTTTTTGTAAATAGAAAAAATATTGAATTTATTATGCCAACGTGAATTTTCACGCTATACATTCACTATTTTAGAAAGGAAGGATTTGTACACGGGATTTTTTTTCTTTCTCGAATTAAGAATGTAAATATATGAATCGTTAATTGAACCAAAAAAAATTATAAAATCATACTAAATAAAAAGTTTAACCGTGTACCTAATAACTAATACGGCATGGAAGCAGTGATGAATCTACAGGACTAAAGCTTAAGATTTTTACTCTTTAAGAATGTTTAACAGAAGCTCAAAAAGTTAGTATACGGTATTAAAATCAATTCAAAAACAATCAAAAAGAAATCTGACCCGAGAAATAGTCGAAACGAGCTTTAAGTTTAAGCCAACCATCGAATATCTCGTGAAGGATCCCCCGGAAATAATCGAAAAAAAATATCTTCAATGAACAGGTGCCAATGAGCCGTTAATGATCGACAACAGTGTCCCCCGTCGCTCGAACAGCCCGGGAAAGACGCCGGGACGCCTCCCAAGGGGGCCGAAGAGCCCCGCGCCCTATCTTTATCTCTCGCTCGCTACAAGCAGGCACTTTTGATTGAGTATCCACTCGAAAGCTCTCCCTCCGCTCCCTACTTGTTGAAAGCCATTGAACGCCGCGAGTCAACACGTACACTCGCGGCGTGGCTTTCGTGCTCTCTCGCGCGACCCGGAGGAGGGAAAGGGACAGGCCGAAGGGTATGCAAATCCGAAAATTTCAGCGGAGATTGTCGCGCGAGGCCAAACTCATGCGGAAAGGATGGATCGTTTTCGGGGATTTCGGGATATTGTGACGGGATGATTTTCCAGGGCGTTGTTGAATTGTTTCTTTTAGATTTGTAGTTCAGAATTCGACAAAAGATGGATGAGAGTGACAGAAATGGAAATTGTGTATTTTCTACGCTGTAATTTTTGTTTGTTTTAGAAATTCGTTAAAATTTTGAGGCATGAAACATTCAATGAGACATTATGATGGAATAGAAATCGGCAATTTAGTAGGGTGGCGGAACTACACCTCGGACGATCACCAACGTTAAGCAGCGCTGGATGCCGTTAACACTTGCATGAGTGATTGCTCTATGCAACCTCGATGATCCTTTAGGTGATGCTTCGCTCGCATCAAAGTGTTCAGCCTGGTGAATTGAATGTTTTCGATGTTTAAGCCTAAAAAATGTGAAAAAATACCTACAATAGATTCAGGCACCGAGTGATGCTGCATCCAGTGCAGCCACTTTCAGATTCTCTACCGAGGCGGAGGTTAGGTTAAAAAGTCCGCTCAAAGATTGGCATGATTGGGATTTCTCCCAAAAACCGAGGGTCTTAAAGATCTTCAAGAGTCTCATGTTGGAGACTCTGTTACGGTCGGAAATCTCGAAATTTTCAGGATTTCTCGAAAAAACAGTGTTGAAAACATTCTACAATTTCGAGATTTTTTTTTCTAACATAATAAAAAAAAACGCTGCCAACTGCTTTGGAATGCTTTCTCATAGAGAACAGTGACTTCACATTTGATTTTTCAGTACTTATGCCATATATTTAGGAGAAAAGTG
>JAXIUT010000037.1:24000756-24042764 GCA_035586675.1 Eurytoma californica | reverse complement strand
TTACATGAAATATTACATGAAATATTTCAAAGTAATATTTCGGAAATATTGCTTTCATGTAAATTAGGCGGACATAGGAATATTTCAGTAGTATTACATTGGAATATTTCATACTGCATGGAATATTACAGAAATATTACAGAAATATTCTATGCTATGTGGGAGGAATTTACTTTTAACACTCAAAATGTAGTTGAAGTAAGGATATATTAGGATATATAAAATTATTGTAAATGGCTGTGAAATTGCTGTAATTACACTGTAATTAGACTGTAATTAGACTGTAATTAAACTGTAATTAGACTGTAATTACACTGAATGTATTTATTAATCTATGTATTAATTTATGTATTTAACCAAGTCCATTTCTGGGCCAAGTAAGGCTGAAATAAATAATATATATGTAGTTGAAGTATAGAATCTTATTTAGACCTATAAAATTAAAAAAGAAAAAAAAACTACAATTTTCAAGTTGTACAACTGCGATAAAAAAAAACTCACTCCAGTGATCGAAGGCAGGTTCCTTGCGCCGCTCCCACCTGGTGCTCAGCGCGTGCTTGAGCATCTTGTCGGAGGCGTCGACGCTGACGACCTCGAAGCCCTCCTCGAGCAGCATGGTGGAGTCGACGCCGGTGCCGCAGGCGAGGTCGAGGACGCGCCTGCAGCCCCTCCCGCGCAGCAGCCCCACCAGGAAGTCCCGGTAGTTGCGCTTGCGCTGCCTCCGGTCGCCGATGAACACCTCCCACACCTTGGCCGCGCGGCCGTCCGCGTACTGGTCCCGCACGCCCTCCGCCGCCGCCCCCAGCGAGCGCGCGTGGAACACCAGATCCATGCCTGCTGCGTCTGGCGAGTTCGTTTCTTTTATTTTAAGCTTTCGCTGGAATTTTTCTTTTAAGCGGGTGGATCTTTACACTGAGAAAAATGAAAAACAAACTTTGCAAGAAATTATAGGAAAAATTACTAAATTGTTTTGTAACGGAGCGACCTACTCGATTTTTAACAAATATTACAAATCACTTTAGTAAAAATTGCTTTTATCAAGTATTAATTTTTACTAAAGTAATTTGTAATTTTTACTAAAGTATTTAACAATTTTTACTAAAATCATTACCAATTTTTACTAAAGTGTAATTATATTCGTGTAGATTAAAAATGAAATTTCAATTAAATCTCTTTTCATCAGGATTATAGTAATTTTTATTACGCATTTTCTTAGTGTAGTGTCGAAGTGTGCGTTTTTCACCCTCGGGCGTAAAGGACGTACTTTGCGCTCTAGGGCGAAAAACCGCCACTTTGCGCCCTTTGAGAAAGCTTGAATAGTCATAAATACGGGTTGTTTGCTTAAAAAGAATATTCGCAATATAATACGGAAGCAAGAAGGTATATGTTTTGTTCTCGATGCTATTCTTAAATTTAAGTAAGACGAGAATTATCTTTGGCCTCTAAGCGTAATGTACCATTTTAAAACATAGGGCGTAAAAAAAGTAACTTATCTTCTTATCGAATTTTATATAAGGTAGTTTTTTGCTCTAGCATACAAAGTTTTTACTTTAAGTTTTTAAAATAAGCAATCTATTTTTGTCACCTTTGATGTAAAAATAATGTAATAAGGTACATGCCTACATGGGCGCAAGGTGGAAAATCCTCAAACGACGTGTGCGATAATTATGTGTCCTACTTAATCCTACCTATAGTCACGTGTAATATATTTCATAAAGAGAAGATTGAAGATAAGTAAAAAATAGTTGATTTTTTATTTCATTATTGAAAGAGATTCGTAATACACAATTTTTTAAACACTAAAACAATGTACAGTATATTATAAGTAGCTATAATTTCTCCCTTACTAATTTATTAAAAATGTGTAACTATTTACTTGAACTTAGAATATTAATGTTTAATATGTTGCATACATTTTTTCTGATGTAAAAGATTAATAGTAAATAAAATATGCGTATAAAATCAACCCGATATTTTTATACAAAATTAATACTTTGACACTATGTAACTTTTTGAAGTATATTCCTTAAGGATTAAAGAATTAAAATTTGTTAATAGTATCGTTATTTTTTATATTCGCACATTAATTACCTAAATAAAATTTACAAGAAACTTCTATACTCCACCACGAATGAAATTGAAAAAATGTTACATCGTTAAGTATGGTTTTGTACTTATTCAATTTTTAACTTCTTAAACAATTTAAATGTTAAGTACTATTAAAATCACGACGTATGATTTATAAATCGTCGTACAACTATGAATTCTAGGGCATTTTAATTAAATGTTTCGCACTCCACTTATGTAAATTGACTTTAAAAAAATCACGCACCTTTTCTTTTAACAGTTTCAGATAACCAACAGCTTTTATAATGAAAAGAAAATCAATTCTCTTTAAAACACCGTCAATATTGTTAAAAAAGAATCAACCCCCGAACATCTCCAAAATTTTACAAACGAGTGAGCGAATTACATACCGAAAGAGTACTGTGCGACTGGAGAAAGCAGATATAGTCGGAACGATCCGGTGCCTCGGTGGCCAATATCGAATGGAAAAACCGCAGGCGAGCGAGATCGAACCGCTTTATACGAAAATACGGGGAGATTCGCGCCTCCCTAATCGCCGTTATTTATTGTTTTCTGGGGAGCGCGGCTATTGACAATCGCGTGGTGGCGAAATGCCCCGAGCTTGGTAACAACGTCTTTTATCAAACGAACGATTAAAAAAAAAATCGTGTCTTTGTTAAGATTTTGTTTTTGCTGGTACAATATGTTTTGAAAATTTTTGTCATTTTATTACGTTTTTTTTAAACTTTGGTATGATAATATTGAGATTTCAAACTTCATGTGCGAAAATTGGACCATTATTTAGGATATGCAAATGTATTAAATTAAGAACAAATTTTGAATACTCATATACGTATATGATATTTGATTTCGATTGGAAACTATTTTTCGTCACTTTGAATAAAATAATTTTTAAAATTGCGTCTTATTTGTTAGTGAAATGCGTCGTCGGATTTGAACGTAAAATTTAGTCAAAATTTCTTTTTAATTACACTTTACATCTCAAATTCCGCTGGCGCTAAAATTAACGGTCGATTTTACCAGTTTGCGCAAAATATTCTGGATTATTGTAATTAGTAAATTGTGATGATATCAAGCATACGAGATACGTTGCAAAATAAGTTGATTAATGTTTTTACTCAATACTCAAAAAAAAGATTACTTGCGTCAAGACAATTAATAAAAATTAAAATTTATTTTTCAAAACAATTGATTATACCACGAAGATATTTTTTTACCAAGTGAAAAAAAAGAAATGTTGAAAATATTTTCGATGTGAGTACTTTCTTGGATAAGTTATCTTTCGGACAAACACTGTTAAATCGATTGGAGATGCACCGCGGTGATGCGATAATAATGAGGATGAGTAAAAATTATCTTGAATTACTTCTTGATTCCGATCGGAATTTACTTGTATTTATTTTTATTTCTGCTATTTTAAAAATAATGGAATGGAACTTTTCAAAAGGTATTTGCAAATATAACTGATAACTGCGAAAACAATTTGTAAGAATAAATACTTTTAAAATAGATGGCAAATCCTAATGTTATTTTTTTTTTTTTTAAATTACTGTTTGTATAACAACTAATATTACTTCTTACAAACTATATAGCTCAAGTGGTAAAATATAACTATCCTCCTACTTCTTTAGAAAGAACAATTCGAGAATATTTATACATAACTATTTTCAAAAAATTTAATGTCTTTATAAAAGTATAAAATGAAATTTTACAATTCTATGTACAAGAATAAGGAGAAACAAAAATAGAAGAAGACACACCTCCTCTTTCTATTTCAATTTACATACATTACAAGGATTCATAGATTATTAACATATTTTTCAAATTAAATAATTTTTTATTTTTCAAAAAAGAAAAGAATCAAATAATGAAAACATAGATTTGATAAATATAAAGTTGATAATTCAACATAATGATGTTATAAACATTATTTATAACAATAAAGAAAAATTGTAAATCTGCATATTAAATGTATTTTTCACAACCATTCAGAAAAAAAAGGAGAAAACCGAGTAGCGTAGGGTTTTGAGAAAGAAACGTGTGACAAAAGTACACTCGAGTAGTTTCTGGTGTAAAATACTGTAATTAGAATAGCACAAGATACACAATGCAAGTTGCATAATTTAAAGGATAAATTACATTAACAAAAGTCGCTACAATTCAACACTAACAATAAAGATGGTAGCTTGAACCTCCCTAAAATGTTTCTCGTACAACCTCTTACAAGTAAGTCCAAGACTTGAATAGCCATTGAAATTACATTTCAACTTCATCAGGCAGACATTCGCATCACTAATCATTATCCTACTTCTTTCGTGTTAAAATTTAAAGAGAAAAAAATACATGGAACTGTGAACTACTTAAGTATCACTTGATTCCCTTTCACGGTTAATTAGGGCCCTTCTGTTTCCTTGAAAGGTATCAAGCAATCTTAGATGAAACAATAATGCGGCAGTAACAATATTCATTTCCTGACTTACTATTCATTATCACAATTTCTTTTTTTTACATATTTTAGAGTGTTCATCTTTAGAGTATTTATAGCATTGGCAGTATTTTGTGCTTGAAAGTGAAGTAAAAAGAGACTATAATTGATACTAAAGACACTTAACAAGCTACTGAAGTGTCAATATTTTATTGGAAAAGACTAATCTTATTTGTTAGACTTGGGCACTCTTCATTAATTAAAAATAGTTCTCATTTTTATTGTTATTCTTGAACTATGAAAATTTAAAAAATTGTATGATTTTAATTTTTTATATTATGAGCCTAAAATTCAGTATTCCTTTTTTTAAAAATTCGTCAACAATGGAAATGAATCACAATCTTACATTATTGTTTTGTCTCTTAATACTGTATAATAACATAACTACCTTAAATTACATTTGATAACTTTATAGATTTTAGATGAACTATTTTACAAATTTGTAATGGTTTACTAATATACAATTTACCAATTACATATATTACATAAAACTTGTAAGAAGTTTTAATCATAACAATCTGTGATTTAGGCAATTTATGTTAATTTTATTTTTTTATTAATGTTTAATAGGAATCATTAACAAAACAATAAAATATTTTTGTTGTCATATATTTTACAATTCATTAAAAAAAATTATGAAATATTTTATATAATACAAAATTATGGTCAAATACTTTTACAATTTGCTTACGAGATTTACAAAATTGCAAAGAAAAATTATAATACATTGAAAATATTGAAAAAATTTCTATTCCAAAGCAATGAAGGGTGCCCATGCCTACTATTTTAACAACATTATTGTATAAGGGAAAAGAGATAGAACTTTATAGAGATAGAGGAAACCAGACATCATATCGCATGGTTATGATTATGACTTTGCTCACAAGAGTTCCTTCTTCATAGGATGCAACAACGGGGTTCAATTTATTTCTCCTTCATAAGTCAATTAACTGTCATTATCTTAAGTCTAAATCACTCTCTCATTTAGTTATGACAATTGGGCAATCATCAGCTGCCTCTTGTGCTTCGTTATTGTTGGAGGCACTAACCTCATATATTCTTCAAATCTTCTGGTAGATCGTTCTTAGGATGTTTGTTTTCAAAGTGCTGCTTGTATGTTTTTGGATCTGGCATCTGAGCCTAAAATTATATAATGAATTAAAATATATACAAGATACAAACATCAATAATTGAAATATCATTTTTACTAACTCAAATATTGAAGATCAATACCTCTCATTAGAAAGTCTTTTCAAACTTTCTACGAATTTCTATCATCAATATAAAACATGTCATAATAAATTTAAAACTTTCTTTGAGTTTCTAGACTCGTTATGCAATTAATATGCTCCAAAAATCAAAAGTCACAAATGTCACGAGTACCAAACATTTGCAATATATTTCCAGAATTTAAATTGTGATACGAACCTTGCAGACACTGCAGACGTGGACCAGAGCTTTCTGGGCAGCCTTCTTCTGGTCGTTGGCACTGTGGCCCTGCTGCTTCTTCTGCTTAGCGAGCTTCTCCTGGGCTTTAGCCTGGGACTGGAGTTTCTGCTGTCCTCGAGCCATCGTAAATAAAAATCCAAGTCGATCCTAGAGTCGACAGCACTGAAAGAGACACCAAAAAATTATAGCGTCGAGTCAACAGATGGAAGGACAACAAACACACAGCGGTCAGCGGTTAAAAATTCGTCACCGACAATGGGAGCCGCGGTGCGTTCCAAACAAAACGATCGCGAATCGAACGCCACAGCGTCCTGCTAGGTGCCTTAATCGAGCGGCTATTGTATACGCGAGCCACGCGGCCCCCAAATAGACACGCGATCGATTCGCACCGAAATCGGAGCACACACGCCGACTCGCGTCCCTCTTCACTCGCTCATCTTCACTGGTACCACTTTTTTTTTCCCTCGCAGTAACTGTATATTACGAAGTAGCTGGTACTCACCCAACTGCACACGTCGCCTTCTTCAGCCACGGGATCCGTACGAGGCCTGGCCGGGGACTGACCGACGGGTCGCGGGAGGATGGGTCGTGCGCGTCGGAAGGCGACGGGGAAAAGCGGCGCCGCGTGCTCCTCTTATTTAGGCCCCAGCTGCGCGGTTTTTACCGTGGCTCTTCCGTCTCGCGCGAGCGGCACACCGCGCACAGCGCCTATATGGATCCGATTCCGGAAAGCGGAGACGTCGTCGGCTTACTTATTTTTTTTTTTTTTTATTCTCTATTGGAGAAGGCGCGAAATAGTCGGAAAAGTGCACGCGAGGTTGAAGACACTGGGACTCGCGGATCGCGGCTGAATTGAAGTTCGCCGATTGTCTAGATTTTGCGCGGGGCGCGAGAATCGAGAGTGACACGCTGCTACTTTCGAATTTTGCTGATTAATTACAGCGTGCAAGCGAAAACGGTGCACGAATTTATGCACAAATGTATGCACAATTTTTAAATTATGCACAATTTTTAAATTATGCACAATTTTTAAATTACGCACAATTTTTAAATTACGCACAATTTTTAAATTATGCACAATTTTTTTTAAATTATGCACAATTTTTAAATTATGCACAATTTTTAAATTATGCACAAATTTATGCACAAATTGTATTTGTGCACAAAACCTTTTCCTACGGGGGTTTTCTTGGCGATGTATGGATAATAAAAGTAATAAATTCATGAATTTTGATTATTTGTTAATGTAACTCATTTTAAGACTAATAGAAGCTATTTTAATAATTATAATTCATCAATTAATATACGCGAGGGAAAAAGTCGCAGCACAAGATAAAAATGTGATGGAACAACAAAAGTGACGAATGATATAGAGATCATTTATTCTTCGTATTTTTGGTATAAATTAAAAATATTTCTGTTCAACACCATTTTTTAAATACTTTTGAATATTTTTGAGCAAAGATCAAAATTTGCACTTGAAGTACGTAATTTTAAAAATTTATGTTTGATAATTAACATTATTAAATAAAAATAAATAGTTCCAAACTACTAAAGAAATGATTTTTTTTAAATCAAAATATATTTACATCATATTAATGTATATTCTGTACTTTATCGAAATTAGAATTTGAAAAAGTTCTTTTTTATTTAAAATTGTTTAAAAATTTCTTTGTTTTATTTAAAATTGTTAACAATTTCTTTGTTTTATTTAAAAAAATAAATAAAATTTGTTTAAAAATATTTCTAATTTCTTTGCGTACAGAATAAGTGACTAAAAAGTTATAAATACTTTTCAGCATTCTAAACCCTTTTAAATGCTTTTAAAAAGTTTTAAACCATAATTTTTTCCGCCAGAGTTAACACAAGTATGCCAATAATTTACTATGCAAAGAAAATGTTAATTGACTGAAACTTGCGAATGCATCATTATTCAATTTCGAACGGTAATTGGCACAATAACCCAATAATCGCACTTAAAAATGACTCTTGTTCAATCAATTGATATAAAAATATTAAGTCAAGTTTTAATAAATAGAAATAAACAAATAAAGAGCCAACAAGGGTACAAAATGCTCTCAACCGAACTTTATAAAATTCAAAGTGTAAAAATCGATTTGAATCGACCATGACTTCGATATATCGGTACCGATGTGATCCGTTTGCGAAAATGGTGACTCATCCGGTGCGTTTACGAACGCCGCATCCAGCCGCCCGATCCAGTGTGTGTTGTGTGTCCAGTCTCGGCCTATCCGCGATCCTGCACGTACCACGATCCGGAACTCCCAGTGCAGCCTTAAAATCGCAGCGGTGCGCGTCGGGCTCGAGCATTATAAGCGCGATCTCTGGACAGCGCGCGTCGTTGGATCGATGCGTCTGCGAACGCCGTGGGCGAGCAGTGGCTGTTTCCTCCGAAACATGGCCGTACGTCGTTCCGCCGAGAGACATCGCGAAAAGTGAGGAGGCGAGCTCGAGCAGGAGGCGAGCCCCCGCCGCGAGACGAGAGGAGTGCGTGTGCTGACGCAGGGAGCAGTGCCTACCCGTCGACGGCGTCCCCGCGGACGCGCGCGCCCCAGCCAAGCGAGCCGCCGGAGTCCGCGCGAGCAGTCCGCAGCCGCCCGAGAGCGCAGAGCCCGTGCGAGGAGTGCCGAGTGCAGGGCCCCGCGGGGGGAGTCGCGCGCCGAGACGGTCGGCCGTCGACGTCGCCGAGGCCACCCATGAGCTCGATACACTTCGTCGTCCATCCCCTGCCCGGGACGGACGACCAGCTGAACGACAGGTGAGTGCGCTGAGAAGCCCCGCTTCCCCCGTCCCCCTCCCGCCCCCCGGGGACGCGCGTCGCCCCGCCGCCGAGGGTCGACCTCGCGCCGTTTTGGAGCGGCCCGTGGGGCGCGCGCCTCGTGCATGTGCAACTCGTGGGCATGTGTGCGGGAGTCGAGCGCAGATCGTCTGTGTAGGCCTGGCGGTCTACGAGGTCTAGGCGGCGTGACGCCTCGCAACGTTTGGCCGTTGATGATTATTGCACGAGGCTGGAATGTGTGCCCCCGGCTCGTGATCTCCTCATGGCATTACGTGTCGGTAGCGAGCGAGGAGCTTCCCCGGCTGCGGCGGACATTGTTGTTGTTGGACATGGTTGACCGTGTACCATGTTCATGCAGGGGGGTTGGTACACACGAGACAATTAATAGACTGTTGACGAGCAGAAATTTGATAAATTAGTTCAAAACCCAGCATCAATACACATGTCTGTTCCACCGTCTGTCGGTGGTACAGATTTAGTTTCAATCAATGCTTGTTTTATTATTTACAACATATTACTTATTTAATGCATATTTAGATAGATTAAATGCATAATATATCTTTTAAATCATATTGCCATCTATTTCACAATTCTATTACAGTAATATACATTACACATATAATTAAAAGTGAATATAATTATTACATATTATTTTTTATAAAGCAATTAAATCAAGAACTTGTAAAAATGTATCATTTGTATGCAAGATAGTACTTTGTAATGCTAGATTAAATGAATCTTTAACGTTAGTCAGTAGTCATTACTGTATTACAGATACGGGTCCTTATAGATATACTTACTTTTCTAGAAGGAACATCTAAGATTTCTTATTTATTAGTATATTAGTAAATTCTATCATTTATAAAGCTTAGTAATATATAAATTTTGTTTATAGTAATAAAACTTAATTTACATTTTACATTCCTTACAAATGTGTATACTCTAACCTAACTTATAAGGTAGTAGTCAATGTATAATTATCATGGTGCTTCTTCATAGCAGACATCTTAAATTTGAAATATTATTCAATCCGCTGGTTTTATAATCAAAGAATGGAAATTATTATTTATTTATTTATTCAAAACCAGTTTAATCTTAAAATTTTATATAATTGATTAATTATTAAAAAAATTTTAAATTGTAACACGTATCTATTTTTTTTTTAATTATAAAATTTTATTGATTAATTGTAATATATACTAATTTCCACATTATTTAACTTGCAGATTAAAGGAAGTTGCTGAAAAAATCAACAGATATGGTTTTGTTACACCACCAGCCCTTAATGGGCTCAAAGCATCAGTCAAACGAATTGTTGTTGGACCATCGCACATTGGATTACTTATGGACGATAACAGAATTTGCCGTGTTGCATTCACAGTTCTTTATGACAGACTGGATTTGCGGAAAAGTGAACCTACTAGGAAGTAAGTTTAATATAAATATAAATTATATATATAATTAATAATTGATTAAACTACTATATCTATAATCAATTACTTGTATTGCAATGAAATTTTTTATATTGTTAGATAAAATTGAACTTATAAAGTTTTGAATTTCTTAGTCTAGCCATCTTTTTAAAACATCAACCACAATATACAGAAATCTGTTCCAAATAAAATGTATATTCGAACAATGCTTACATCTTCTCTTGATGGTATAGAAAAAAAACAAACAAAACATTAAAGTGATATTACTTTATACTCTAAATGTGAAGAAAAGCCATTCAATTCAAGTAAAAACTCAGACATTCGAATTTAGAATAGCTCCATTTCTTTTCTAAATTAGAGTGATTTTTTACTTGGAGTGATTATAGAGTTTTCGAATTTTTTAATCTTCCACATTATGAGAGTGACCCTCCTTACGTAACATAAATCGATCAATGCAAATGCAAGCTAAAAATTCACACGACCCGATGTCACGTTCTAAATCGGATGCGACTTTTTTTGTTTGCAGTAGCACGAGCAAGAGCCACGTGGGAAACTCGTCGTCTGCTCCGAGTAGCAGTGGCAACACGAGCGGCGGCGGCAGCGGCGGCGGCAGCGGGAGCAGCAGCGGCGCCCGGGCCAACATCTCGCGCTCGCGCGCCCGCATAATGCGCAACAGCTCGGCGATCCGCGGCGGAGGCAGCGGCAGCGGTAGCGTCGCCGCGGGCGGTGGCAGCGGGAGCAGCGGCGGCGGCAGCAGCGGCCGCATCGGCCCGCCCGGAGTCATCATGGGCGGCGGGAGCAGCGGCAGCTCCCGGCCCATCGTCTCCGTGCCCGCGCCCTTCGTGCCCGAGGATCTCATATCGCAGGTGAATTTTGTTTGCGGAGTTTTTCGGTTGAATTTAGTATATCGACTTAATTTTAATAGGTTCTAGAAGATTAATGGTATTCCTTTCAATTAAACTTTTTTTTATGAACAGATCAACGGCATTTATTTAAGTGATTAGGATTTAATTTTTAGTTATTCAGAGTTTATATAGCAGATTTATGTACAGGTGACCTGTTTCACTGTAGGATTTACTTCATCGTTTTATATTTTGTAATTAAAATTTAGCAGTGAGTACTGTGATGTTTAATGAAAATTTATTAAACTATAGGCTCAAGTGGTGCTCCAAGGAAAAAGTCGTAATCTAATTATGCGTGAACTACAACGCACGAATTTGGATGTAAATTTGGCAGTAAATAATTTGTTATCAAGAGATGATGAAGAAGGGGATGATGCCGAGGACGCAGCGGACAGTTACGTACCAGAAGATCTGATATCACTATTAGACGGAGGATTCAACAATGAACATTCCGTTATTATTGATGCAGATGCAATGTTTTCTGACGATGTTTTTGGTTATCCTGGAATGAGAGGGTAGGTTTGAACTCTATTTTATTAATAACAAATTATATATTCGAGAAATAAAATTATATTTGATACATAATTTTCGCTTTGCAGAAGCCGCACTAATTCATCACGTAGACTTGGAAATGATCGCGACAGTGAACGATCTACAGAGCGAGACAGAGATCGGGATAGCTTCCTTCGCTGGAGAGATCGCCAGTACTACGGGCCACGCCGTTGGCTTGAGAGTGCACTAAAAGATTCGTGGGAAAAAGATCCAGGTAAAAAAAAAAACATTGATTCGCTTCTTATTTTTCTTTTTCTTTGTATGACGAATTTTTTAGTTTCATTAAGTAAAAAGAATTTTGTTAAACTCTTTAATACATAAAAGTCAAATCACTTTTCTTAATTTTAAATGCAATAAAACTATATCTTTAAGTATTTTGAATCTTAAATGATTGTTGAGCTATTAAAAACATTTTTAATAGCTCAGTGTATATATTTTTTGTCAAATCTAGAAATCAAAAAGAAAGAGTTGGCGTCGCAAAGTCCCCTGTGGATATCCGAGGAACTGGAGTGGTGGAATGAACGCGGAGGCGAGTCGGCACCACGTTTCGTTCAAATTGCCGCTCTTTACAGCGAACTAATCGCTATTTCGTCGACGGGACAGCTGTACCAATGGAGATGGTCTGACTCCGAGCCATACAAGCATCCAGATGTACGCTTTATATTCAATAAAAATAAATTCATAGATATTCATAGGATCACTTCTAATTAAAATTTAATTTTTACAGAATCCAAACATACATCATTCAAAAACCGTGGCACTAAATCTGGTGGGAGAGAAAATATTAAACATATCTGCAACGGCCATTCGTTGTACAGTAAGTACGGAAAGCGGAAAGGTGGCTACTTGGCTTGATGAATTGCTGGGACACGTTGCCTCGAGATTAGAGCATCCGGCGCAGGCCTTTACCGAATTCACTTTGGATAAAATTGTTTCATTGCACACCTGTGCACTTTACACCGTCGCTCGACTTGAGAGTGGAGCACTTTACTGGTGGTTGGTGTTTAATTCCTCTTTATTATTCTTTATTCTCTCTTTTTATTGCATATTTTTGTAAAACAATAAATCACAATTTTTTTTCTTTAGGGGTGTCTTACCATTCCCTCAGCGGATGAAATTGTGGGAGAAATATAAGGCCAAGTCTAGAAAACATAGACCTTCCAATGTTGTATCCGCTGATATTACTTATGGTAGTCACGTGTGTATGAAAAATAGTCCAATTTATCAAGCAGGAGCGATAGGTAATTAGTAATTAAAAATATTATGGAAATTTTTTTGTGTTTCGATTATTTTAATTTCATGACTTACTGGACTATTTACTTTGTAGGTTTCACAATAGCTAATGGCGTGCCAAAAGTAGGACAACTGTTGTCTGCAGTGTGGAATCTAGATGCAATTTGTCGTTTTAAAATTTTACCTGCCGGAATATTGCCACCCAATGTTACGACAGATAAACGGGAGTCGAATGGAAATGGATCCTCTAACAACACTAATAAATCGAGTCATAAAGAAACGGCCGATAGAATTGACATGCCTCCACCACCTTCGCCTGCATCTAGCACTTGCAGTGATACTGGAAGCATTACAACTAGCCACAGTAATTACTCTTTATTTTATTTTAATTCCATTAGTGCGTAATTTTTGTACATTTAAATAATTTAATAAATGTAATCATTTTTATAGAACGTCAAAAGCGCATGGCTCCAAAAAGTGAGGGTGAAGCTGACCGCAAAGATGAAGAAGATTGGCATTTAAAAGACGTTGTTTTCGTTGAAGATGTTAAGGTACTTCCGATCGGAAAAGTAATAAAAGTTGACGGATGCTACGTAGCAGTTAAATTTTTCTCAAAAGATGTGAAAGAAAAAGATAAAGAGAAGGAAAAAGAATATAATTCCGATTATAGAGATGCTACAACTGAAGAGCCAACAAAACTTTTGGCTGACTGCAGGCTTCTTCGAAAAGATGAATTAGTGGTAAATTAAATAAAAAAAATATATTAACCTGAAGTATATTTATTTTATTGGAAAAAATAAAACATTTTCAATTTTTTAGGTAATTAAATCTTCAATGAATTCTCGAGCGCCAGACTGCTTCCAGCGTACTCCAAGACGTGTAAATATTGCTGAAGGTTCTAATGAAAATCTTTTGACTATAGCTACTGATGGTCAGGGTATTCATGCCATTTTGCGTAGTGGAAATAAATTAAGTTATGTTATTTACAATCTCAGCACTGGAAGATACGTTCAAGATTGCTACATTCCATCAGATATTTCTTCATTTTTGAGCCTTTCACCTCACAATATTAGTCTCACGAGTGCAGGAGAGGTAATTATTTTTGCCTATTTAATTTTAAAGTTATCAATATTGATTTCGGATTTGAACTCCTTTTTTTATTTCAGGGTAACGAGTGCTCAATGATTTTGCGAGATGGCAACAATACAATTTATCCAATTGCAAAAGACTGCGCAGACGCGATACGCGATCCTAATTGGCTAGATCTCGCACCGGTGCTTTGCATTGGTGCCTCAACCATTCCTATTCCCAGTATTCCTGCAATGAACCTTAAAAATCAAGTCGCGGTCATTGCTCTTGTATTCGACAATCTTTTACTTATGCCCCGTATTTTGAGATGCGATTATGATGGCGTGAAACAAATTTTTGCTAATTTGGAGCAAGATTTAAGTAAGTGCTGCTCGCGTAACTATTCTAAAAATAAAAATTCGGTACCGTATAATGATTTTATTTTTTGTTTTATAGAAGGAAACTTGGCTCAAATGCAAGCGATTCTTAATGAACGCTGCGATGGTAATCGCAATATTCTTCATGCTTGCATTAACATGTGTGCTCCCACATCAAATAAGGAAAATGAACAAGGTATGTTTTTAGATTACTTTTTCCGAGTAGCGAGAATTTCTTAATTCTTAAAATGTTAACTTAATTTTTTTTACAGGAATTGATCACGAGCTGGTAACAAATACTGTTGACGCTAGTTCTGCTCCCATTGAAGAACAAATTCCAACATTGAATTGGCCTCCAGAAGCCTTTGACAATACATCAGGCGAAGAAGATTCTCTGCTTGGTATTGGAGCTATTAGTATTTCCATGATGAACAAAAGTGGTATTTAATAGATTAAAACACTTTTTACTGACTGGATTTAGTTAAATTTTACTAACAAGCTTTGTTTATTTATCGGCATAAATTTTTTTTTTTTTTTAATTTTTTTAGGGTCTGCTGCTAATAACACCTACATTATAGACTCCGTTGAAAGACGAAACAATGCTCTACTAATCCTGAAATATATGTGCGAGAGTCCAGTCTTAGCTCCACACTTAAAAGAATTACTTTCTGCCAGGTAAGCTCGGTTGTACATGAATGAGTTATTTTCACTTAAATTAAAGGAACTTTTAATTATGTAGAACTGTGCCTATTAAAGCAAAATGTAAAAAATTAAATAAAAATAACAAAATCATGCAGAAAACGACTAAAATCCTTGAAAAAATTAATTATTAATAAATCAATTTCTCGTTGCAGAGACGCTCAGGGTCAGACTCCATTGATGTTATCAGTGTCAGTACGCGCCTACCCCGCGGCTCTGGTAGTTTTAGACACGATCCAACGCGTGGGCAAGGACCACTTCCTGGGCAAGGACTGCTCGTCGATGATTCTGCCAGCAGATGCGAGCCCGGATCTGTCCCCGCTCTTCGTTACCTGCTGCAACGACACCTGCAGCTTCACCTGGACGGGCGCCGAGCACATTAACCAGGATATCTTTGAGTGCCGCACCTGTGGATTGACGGGCACCCTTTGCTGTTGTACCGAATGCGCCAGAGTTTGTCATCGGGGTCACGACTGCAAGCTAAAACACACATCGCCTACGGCCTATTGCGACTGTTGGGAAAAGTGCAAGTGCAAGGCTCTTATTGCAGGCAGACAGAATGCCCGATATGACCTGCTTTGCAAGCTCGTCACCTACACTGATCTTGCTACGAAGATTAATTCAAGGTGAGAATATTTTTATTTAATTAGAGATTTCGTAAACAAGTTGATCTTTCAAAAAATTCATTTCTTAATAGAAAGTTAATATAAAACAATTAGAGAGTTTATTTTGATGATTCTATTCCTTTTTCTCTTGAAGAACGATTGTATTCAAGATAAGTAAAATGAGTCACTTCAAGGTTTTGACTCAAACAACATGTTACATCCGCTATAGAATCATAGAATATAACAATCTTATAGATTATATTCTAAGTTACACATCTACTTGTTCAATGATCCAAAATATTAAACAATATTGAGTTGATGACAAATTGAAGTTGATTACAAAACTCATCAAAACATCGTAATGCATAAATAATTATCACCTTTTCAATCCCAGAACAAGCACCATTGAAACCATATATAGAACTATAACATAAAACGTATCGTATTTCAGGGGCGAATCCATTCTGCTGTTCCTCGTGCAGACAGTAGGTCGTCAGTCAGTAGAGCAACGACAGTTCCGCTCAGCTCCTCGGCAGCGCTCGACCTCGGCGAATCGCAAGAACCCGTCGTCGGACGGCATCTGCGCGGAGTCGGACATGCCGGAGCACGACCTGGAGCCACCGCGTTTCAGTCGCCGTGCCCTCGAGCGTCTGCTGAAGGATTGGCCGGCTGTGCAGTGCACCATAATGTCCGGTGTGCACGAGAATTCGAATGATCAGCTGTTCGGCGACCAGGGCCAGTCATGCCGTCAGAGTGGCACCGCGCTCCTCGATAAGTTCACCCACTCACTGCTCGTCAAGTGCAGCGCCGAGATGCTGGATACACTTTTGACTACGCTTATCAGGGAACTGCAGAACGACAGCGGCAGGCAAGAGGAGGCTACCATAGTCGCCAGGCGGTTTGTCAGATCGGTCGCTAGGATCTTCGTCATTTTCACTATCGAAATGGCGCCTAATTCTACTAAAAGAAGGAGGTAAATCTTTATTCCGTTTTTGAAAGGAAATTTGAATACTTTATTGGATCTGTGCAGAATTCTTAATGCAAAAGTTAATGGAAAAGTAAATTTTTCATAGGGTAGAATATTTTTATATTTAATGAGAAATGTTAGAAAGGCAATAATTTTTCTTTAAACTAGAGTAACATTTGAATATTCAAGATATGGAATTCAGATATTTATATTTTCGGATTTTAATCTTTGAATTTTATTACCTGCTGACGTTTTCAATTCGTTATACATTTAATTTATCTTAAAACTGAAAGATTCTGAACATTTTTATTTTATTTGAAAGCTCTTCATAAGTTATATTTACGCAATATTTGTTCCACAGTGCGAGCCAAGCTTCCCAACCATTGATGAAATGTCGCAGAATATTCCAAGCATTGATAAAATTAGCCGTTGAAGAGCTTTGCGAAACTGCCGATTCTCTGATAGCGCCTGTTCGGTTGGGCGTCGCTAGACCAACTGCTCCCTTTACTCTGACGAGCTCCGCCATTGAAGTGATCAATGGTTCGGAAGAGCTGTTTTCCATCGAACCGTTGATTCCTCACAGTGGATTGAATTCACAAAGTTTGGATGCCACCTTACAAGCACAACAAGGAAATAACAATATAGCAATCGCTAGAGATGTTTCTGCTATGGACGAAACTGAACCTGGAGAAGGTAAAGAAACGTTTATTCTTCAATAAAATTCTGATAGTTTCTTACAAAATGTACTAGAAACATTTCCAGCTGGATTTTCCAGGGATAAGGCTGGAATTTCCAGGTGGATTTTCCAACTCGATTTTGTAAATAATTGATTATTATTTACAAATAATTAATTATTTACAAAATCCACCTGGAAAATCTACTTGGAAAATCCAGCTGGATTTCCAGGTGGATTTTCCAGGTAGAATTTCCAGATGGATATTTTCAACAGGGATCTAATATCTAATTTGTTCATGTATCTAAAAAATGTTACAAAAAACTATTGTAATTTTTCTATGATATATTACGAGGACATTGAAATAGACTATTATAATTTTAGTCAACCTTTTGTTCTCTGAGTATTAAAAGAATTGTATAAATTGATTTTTAAATAATTTACTAAAAAAAATAGTAGATAACATTCATATTTTGTTTATTCACATTTATAGAAGTGCCGATGGATCTAGATGGTGATATGAGCGAGCATGAGGAGTCTTCTGCGGCGGTGAGCACTCAGCCCCTAGGCGAGTTGGACGGTAACGCAGCTGGAGTAGGCGAGGAGCCTGCAGGCGATGGTGAATCTGACACTGAGCTCGATCTTCTTGTCGAGGCAGAAACCGAGTCCGACTCCGACGATAATCACAGTAATCAAGACGCGGCTTCCGCGCAACGCAGCGTTCAAACCGGCGCGACTGCTGGATCAGACGGTGGTATGAATTCCATTCTTCTTTATCCAGAGGATGAGTCCGGCGAGTCCAGCCAGCAGGAAGACGACGAGAGCGAGGCCGGCGAGACCGACGAGCAGGACACCGAGGAGTTCCCGATCGGCGACGAACAACTTGAGCGCCGCAGGTTGGTGTAAGATGCTAATTTTTACTAAAATTTACTATAAGTTATTGAGTTATTTTTCAAGTTTATTAGAATCTAATAAAACAATTCAATGAAATATTATTTTGTGTTTCTAATAAATTCACATTTCTACAGTGGTTCGACGGGACAGTCGCATCGCAACAATTTGGCTCCAGTCACTATGCAGTGGGCAATTCGTAACAGGGAATTCAGTACTCGGACTGCGGGCTTGAGAGTAACTGGTGGCAGCAACTTGGTGTTTATAGATCCGTCGTCGCTCAGACGCTCGACGGCCACTTCAGCGGTGGCTGCAGCACAGGAGCCTATAACTATGGGTACTACTGCCAGTTGCTTAGCTAGAGCATTTGGAATTGTCATACGGCAAATAGCTGATTTGCTCACTATGATGCAAGACTACAAAATGGTTGCACCCGCACTGCCAAGAAATTTAGAGATCACTTTTATGGATGCTATTAATTTACAGGTACATTTTACAATATACTTTTTATTTTAAAATTAATTGGATCTCTTTATTTAAGTTGAGATTTTTAGATTCTTCTCATTAACCAATTAATTAAAAACTTTAATTAAAGTAAAGAACACTCGAAATGTTTGAACATTTTTGTTTATATTTTCAGCTTTCTTTTAATTTCTTATGGGACTTAGCATCCTCTTAACGACTAAAATAAGAAAATTTGCATAACCATGAAATGAAAATTTTTTCAGACGTATTTGGAAGCGCACATGAAACCAACGTGGGATTGGCTTCTGACAGTGATGGACGCGACGGAGGCGCAACTGCGTTTCGGTGTGTCGCTGACCCGCAGTGCCGATCCCACTCACCCGGAGCATCCGCTTAATAACGCACCCTCTCTGTCGGGTGGCAATTTCACGGGCCTACTGAATTCCGCGGCTCTTTCGCTGTCACTTCAGGGCAACTCTGGACGCAACGCGAGAACTGGCATATCCACAAGCTCGAATATATCATCGAACCAGGGCTCAACCAGGCTCACCGTTGGTTTCACCGGCGTGGGCGAATCTTCGCGTAGCACTAGAGAACGTGAGGGTATTTATTTTTAAGCTAGTCCTGTAGTCTTTGCGTACTTTAAAGTCACTACTTAAATAATTTTTTTTCGTAAACTACAAAACTTTCACATAAAATTTTGCAGTGGAATTACGATTTTTTTTTTTTTTTTTTCAATTTTACGGCAAAGCAGGACATTGTGATTATTTTTTTAAATATTAACCTTTGAAATTTCATTGTTAAAGGTGGTGATGCACATTCAGCTAGACGTGAATTCCTATCCTACTGCCTGTCGCTGATGCGAGCACACAATGGCGAGCACAGGGACAGTCTTCCAGTGCTAGACGTGTCTGCATTGCGACACGTCGCTTACGTATTTGACGCTCTAGTTTATTACATGAGATCACTGTCAGAACCAGTAACATCACGTGGTGAAGCTCAGAAAGATACTTCCGATTCTGCATGGAATGATCAGGTAAATCCTTAGTTCAATTTGCTCATTTAAACTTAAAACAAAAAAAGAATATCTACTATTTCAAAAATATTTTCTTAGGATGAAAATGACAACGAGGAGGGTGAAGAGGACACGCTGCACGCTAGCGGTACGATGGAAACGGACTCGGTAGACTATCCAGACCTGTTGAACATCCCGTGCGGTTCGAGCGGTAATGGCACTTCGAACAGCGCCACAGCCAAGGGTCGGAAACATCCGTTCCTGCAGCGTTCAGATTCCACGTTGTGCCTTGGTTGTCCTCCGCTTGATCCATTTGACACGAGTATGGCCGAGGCGCTGCCGCTCGCCGACCAACCGCATCTGCTGCAACCGCACTCGAGACGCGAGGATCTCTTCGGAGTGCCGCGACAACCTACCGCGTCCGGTTCCAATGCACTCGAGGGCCTGCCAACACGACTCGGCCTCTCCACGAGAAACGCTGAGGGTCAGCTGAATTCGTCCAGGCTCATTCTGGGACACGCCTTTGAGCAGATCGCCAGGAGTCACGCGGCGAACGCTGACAGAAGAAGCACCGCGGCGGGTGCAAGTGCAGCTGGTGAGCCTGGGCCCAGCAAATACAACGTAAGTTTAGCAAAGAATACACGAAGTTAGTGGAGATATGGAAGTTCAAAAAGATTTTACATATTTGCTTGTAATAATGTAGGATAAACAGAGAATATATAATCAAACTGCGGAAGCGGCGCAGTCAATTATGGTAGTCGCTGAACAGCAGACCGATCGCGCCCCGATTATCGTTTCGCCCAATAATCAATCCATTGATACTGAGAGTAACAGTAACAGCAGTCAAAAGTCCTCGAAAGTTGAACGCAGCGTTATTGTTCGGGCTGGAAGTAGCAGCGCGTGTACCTCGGAGAATAATGTAAATAAGCAGGTCAGTAATTTCATTACAACTTCTACATTTCAACATTTTAACAGTTTCATTCGTTATTTTATTTTAACGTCGTAAAAAATATCACAATCCTTGAATACAGTCTAACATAAATTTGTTATCGTTTTATTCAGGCCAGCGTCCCGTCAGAGGTGTTAATGAGCGCCGTACAAACCGAGTCGAACACTGTGGGTGTCAACGAGGAAATTGTAGAAGCGGCGTCGTCGCAAGAAATAACCGCTCACGAGGCGATCGAGTCGAGTCAACCTACGTCTGAGCCCGTATCCGCACCGCCGACTCCTGCCAGGTCACAGATTTCCAGTATCGGACCCAAGATCTCGCACAATATTTTGCTTGGCAGGTGGAGGCTTTCCTTGGACCTCTTTGGTAGAGTTTTTATGGAGGACGTTGGTTTAGAGGCGGGGAGCGTTGTCTCGGAGCTCGGAGGATTTCCTGTGAAGGAGGCCAAGTTCAGGAGAGACATGGAGAAATTGAGAAATTCTCAACAGAAGGACATCACACTGTCGAAGGTTTGGAAAATTTTATGTAAAATATTGCCAATACTACACTGTTAAATTCTGTAATCATTAATTAAATTTAGATTCCATATTAATTTCTAATGAACAAAATTTCAATAGGTGGAACGTGATAGGACACAGCTGTTAGTACTGACAATGAAGGAGTTGAACACACAGTACAATCTTTATAATAGAAGAGCATCTAACACACCACCCCTAACTGTAAATCGTGTAAAAGTCACATTTAAAGATGAACCAGGAGAAGGTTCCGGTGTAGCGCGAAGTTTTTATACGGCGATAGCAGAGGTGAGTACTGACTAATAGAGATGGCGCACTTGAATCTTTATTAATACTATTTTTGTTTTGTTTTTTTTTTAATATTACAGGCACTCTTAGCTAACGAGAAATTACCCAATTTGGAAGCAGCTCAAGTTGGTTCAAAGTACGCGCAATATAACGTTTTACAAAAACTCAAAATTAGAGATCGCGATCGGGATCTTCGAAGACAAGTGAGTATAAAAAACTACTATTCATCTTCGTTTAGTACAATCCTATAAAAAAAATCAACATTTAATTCTGAATATTTTTCATAATTTTTCCAGAATCCACGCTCCTCAGGCAAGTGTAGGGAATCACGCAGAGCTCTATCGTTTGAGGCTCGGTCTTTCCACCCCTCCACCTCGCTTGAGGGTACATCGTCCGGCTCCGGAAATTCGTCGTCTACAACGCACCCGCCGTCGTTCGGTCACGCTAACAACGATCATTTGACAATGCACCAACAGCAACTTGGGGACCGACTGTACCCGAAAGTATACGCACTGCGGCCGACGCACGCTGAAAAGATCACGGGTATGCTACTGGAAATGAATCCCGCGCAGCTGCTAATGCTTTTGGCGTCTGAGGAATCCTTAAGGCAAAAAGTGGAGGAGGCTTTCGAACTCATTCACAGTCACAATCAAGATTTGGCTAGTGAGGCTTTGCTCGATCTGGACGTTTTCAGTCTGACCGAACGATGTGGTGCTAATAAAAAGAAACAATTGGGTATGACTACTTCTATAATTGAACAAGATCTTGAGTAGACAGATAAAATTAATTTATCTTAGTAATGATTTTTGAAATATTTTTTCTGTACAGAGAGTGCGATTATTGATGATACAGAGGACAATGCACCATTGTTTTACTCGCCTGGAAAGCGAGGATTCTACACACCGCGACAGGGACGAGGGAGTTACGAAAGACTTAACGCCTTCAGGAACGTTGGACGACTGATCGGATTGTGTCTTCTGCAGAACGAATTGTGCCCCATATTTTTGAATCGACACGTGTTAAAATACTTGCTCGCGAGGCCCATAAGGTTCCACGATCTTGCATTTTTCGACTCTGTGATTTACGAAAGTCTAAGGCAGCTTGTCGTTGACGCGGAAACCAAGGACAGCAGTAATTTGTTCCATTTAGATCTTACGTTTAGGTAAAAAATTTAGCTTAAAGTGCTCATTAATTTTTATTTCACTGATATTTATTTATTAAAATGATTATTTCATACTATATTTTAATTTTTCAGTATTGATTTATGCCCTGAAGAAGGTGGCGGTTCGATAGAATTAATACCAAGCGGTCGAGACGTCGAAGTAACAGCCGCGAATGTTTACGATTATGTGCGCAAATACGCGGAAGTGAGAATGATCAAGGTCCAAGAAAAGGCATTGGAAGCGATGCGCGAAGGTGTATTCGACGTCCTGCCGGAAGGTGCACTGGATGGTTTGACCGCCGAGGATTTGAGACTGCTGTTGAACGGCGTCGGTGACATTAACGTCTCGGTATTGATCTCGTATACTTCTTTCAACGATGAATCTGGTGAAACGACCGACAGGCTCGTCAAGTTCAAGAGGTGGTTATGGTCGATTGTTGAAAAAATGTCACACGTTGAGAGACAAGATTTGGTAAGTTAATTAATCTAGCAGAATAAGAGTTTTAAGTTTATTTTGAAAATGAGAGAATAAATTATTTGGATACTTTTTTGTAGGTATATTTCTGGACGGGTTCTCCGGCATTGCCAGCCAGTGAGGATGGTTTCCAACCTATGCCCAGTGTAACGATTCGACCCGCTGATGATGCTCACCTGCCTACGGCCAACACCTGCATATCGCGACTCTACGTTCCCCTGTACAGCTCTCGTCATGTGCTTCGCCACAAACTGCTACTCGCCATCAAAACAAAGAACTTCGGCTTTGTTTGAAGACACTATACGGTCGTACTCGCTCTCTCGGCCCTCAATCCCCTCATCCTTTCACAAATCTTAGGGAACTTGCACATTTTTTATTGCCGCACTATAATTAATGGGTGTATTTATCAAAGACTATATATATTTGATACTTCTTTTTTATTTTTTTATTATTTAAGGCACCAACAATTGTGCTAAATTAGATGTAAATTCGAAGTGCTTTATTTTTAGAGCCCGTATACGTTCCATCTTAAAATTTAAAAAAATTTTAATTATGTCAAGTGATTAATGTTATAGTATTTTTTGGCAGCAATAATTAAACATTATTATTTTATTTTCTAGTATATTACATTTACGTGTTCCGACACGTATTCGCGAAAAAAGAAATTTTTTTTGGTTTTCATTTTCTTTAAACATTACCAAAATTTTACTTTGACATTACGATGACAGATTATAACAGATAAGAATTTATATAAATTTTTAAATATTTATTTTAAGCATTTTGAAAATTATAATTGAAAATCGTGTAAAAATTAAAATCTGGTCACAAGATTTAAGCAATCGAAATAAAAAAGGTTTGCAAGTTCCCAATTTCCTTTTCGCCTTCGGAACGAAAGAAATATTAATGAAGTGAACGTGAAGGGACATGTAGACATGATACGAAGAGGTTAAACGCTGTTATCTTTCTTTAGCTTTCTTCCTAGGAAAAAAGTTTATAACATTTATAAATTTATAAGGTGTAATTATTGAACATTATTGCTCTTAAAAAACCGTATACGAAATACGGTATGTCGCTTTTCGTCTGAATATTAAGGTTTTACGTTTTACAGAAAAGTGTCATATTTAGCCTTTATATAGTGACTCGATGAAATAAAACTTTCGTAAAAATCAAAAGGAATTTATTCCAGGTGGATCCGAAGGCTCTATTAATTTTATTTATCAATTATCCTGATTTATTTTAAGTGTTTGCTAGAAATATTTTTAAGATTTAAAAGTTTCATTATGAAGTAAATATTTTTGATGTTTTAACTATTTTAACTGAATTGCAGTCTTCAGGAATTAATACACACAATGTTTTGATCATTTTATTTAAAAAAAAAATTTTATTTTAATAAAAAATTGTAATATATTTTATTTCTTTTATAAATGTATAAAGACTGCAAATTGGTTAAAATAAATAATTTTTGTATATTTTTAACATCGTATGGGTAATGAAGGTATCGGATTATTCCGGAACATTCTATGAATTAATAAAAGTAAGATAATACTTAATTGTTTACAGTTAAAAATTTTTATTAGGCGTGTAATAATGTAACATAAGATGTAGACAAAATGAGAAATGTTTTGTCGAAAAATGTGTTTTTTCGTACACATCGAGAGCAGATAGCGTTTAATTGCGCAATGATTTTTGTCTTATGTTACGCACCACTTAAAAAAAGGAAAATTGTACTACACAAGCGAGGTGTAGCTAAAATACGAAAACGTAATTGGAATTTCAAGTAAATGCATGACTCAATACAAGAACTAAAATGATATATCATCAAATTATTCGACGAAAATTTGGAGTTTCTCGTTTTTATTACTACATTTCATACGTAATCTATGTTTCTTTGGAATTTTCAAAAGAATTGCGCTCATCACTTTGTTTTTTTGTCCATAGTTTTCATGCATACTATAGGTACTTTGGTATTTTTAAACTTTTAGAAATGGTCGATCGGTTTGTTTGACTTTATCGCATTCTGCAGCCAATTTTGATTCGTGGTAGAGGCGATACGCGAAATTTAAACAGGGATATTAAGGCTTTCAGCTGCCCACATTCTTTTTTTACATTGTATTTAAAAAGCTCTTCGTTTTTTGTGTATTCACACGGTTTACAGTATAAAAGCAAAGCACTTTTACTTACTTTAAAGTCGCAATCTTGAATTTTTTTTTGTTGACTCGCACTGAGAACGTTTATTTTCTCCTGTTATTACATCAAAAAGCCAAAAAAAAACAGAACCGTAATAAAAACAGTTTCATGGAAACTTTTTTAAAGAGTAATCAAATCTTATATTTCCACTACTATCGGTCTTGCCTATAAACAATAAACTGAAATAGTAAAAAATAGTCTACGCACGTTGAATCATTTATTTCGTTCGATCGTTACTTTTTTCATGGTGCTTCATTCTTTCATTCATTTTTTCTTTTTACAAAATAAAAGAGAGAGAAAGAAACGAAAAAAAAACAGAGAAAAACTCACTAACACGCTACTATGTATAATATAATAAATCTCATTATTTATAAATTTCTAAAAATCGTTAAGTTATATACAATAATTATATTATCCATTATGTACTTCGACGAGGGGTATTTTTTTTCGATGAGATATTTATTTACAAGCGGTTACCTATTGACCACTTCCCGAATTGTTTAAGGGCAATTTCGCTGCCGTCTGACTTAGCTGAGCCAGGGTTTCCGGCGTGGCATGAGCCTTCAGGATCGAGTTCTCCGCCTCTAATTGATTGATGCGATCCATGAGCTCCGCTATCTTTTCTTTTAGCACCTCGACCTCTTCTCGCACGGCGAACATCAAATGACTTTTCACCAAATCCTAGAATCAAACGTCAAAATTTTTTCGGCTGCAGAATTATTTCTTTCATTACTACATACTATACATATTATATATATAATATATATAAATTTTAAAGAAATAAGCTTTGATATCTGAAATCGCTATTTGAAATGTGTCAAAGATGAAAAAGTTAATTAGCATTATTGTGCGATTTTAATGAAAAATTATGAAGCAAGAATATTTTGTTTTAAAAGTTATGCAATTAACTTTTGCATCTCTAAAACGAGTACAATAATTGATTGCGATAAAATGTTTTTATGTCGACAATATCAATGTAATTATAATATAAATTTATAACATTCTAAATGGGAATTTCAGATATATACATATGTATAACATTATTCAGATAATTAATAATGGTGATATTGTATTATTGTACAAATGTTTTTATTTTTGATTCACAAAAAGGTAGAAATAAAGTACTTTGTGAAACAAAAATGTTGACTGTTTAATAATCTGAATAAGGCGATAGAAGATGACATAATAGCTTTAATTTTTTTTGTATGATTTATATTGTGTAAAAAATAGGTATTCATCCATATCCTTAAGTCAAAGTAAATCTAAAGCCCGACATTTTTTTATCTCAACTAAAATTAGCTATAAGAACACTAATTTGCATAAAATCAATAAAATGTCTAATTGTATTTAAAATAGTAAAAAGTATATATATCAACATCAGTCAATCTATTAAGAACAGTTCAACCTGAACGATTTTAAAAATATGTAGCAATATTTGAGTACTTACCATAGCTTGTTCGATTTTATTGTCGATTGCTACAGCACTTGTTCCCGACATACTGTAAATTATAAAAATGGTAATTAGTCCCATAGTTAATAATGCCCACCATCACAAAAATAAATAAAGAAATTAGTGTAATGGCCAATTAGATGTAATGTAAGAAATATATAAATAAATTTTGATAACTGTACAAATTATATAGATTAAAAAA
Source organism: Eurytoma californica (assembly GCA_035586675.1). Classification (NCBI taxonomy): domain Eukaryota; kingdom Metazoa; phylum Arthropoda; class Insecta; order Hymenoptera; family Eurytomidae; genus Eurytoma; species Eurytoma californica. Next base: position 24,015,834 of record JAXIUT010000037.1, on the reverse strand, counting down.
AATTACATTAATTTTGTTCAATGATAATTTGTAAATTCACATCGTTAATGATTGATTTCATTATTTTTAAATATCATTACATTTTTATATATTTCATCGGAATAAAATGAATTGAAAAAAAAGAAGAAAATGTATGTAAAGCGACTGAATATCTAAGAAGAAAATTTTTATTAAATTTAAAACTGTATAATTTTTATTAGTTAAAATAAAAACAAAATAATTAAAAAAACCTATGTAATTTCAATCACACCTACAAAACAACGATAAAAACCAATCCCTTTCATCAATTTGCTTTAAAAAATCAGACGCAAGCATCTGCTTAAAAAAGTTCAAAATTAATTTTTTCGAATTATCACCTTTCGTTATCATCGTGGGAATGATGATCATCGGCATTCTGCGTGACTTCGGCGAGCGATTCGAGGAGCGCAGCATCGGCCATGGACTGACCGGCTGTCGTTCCGGTAACCACCATGCCCGACATAGAGTCCTGCTCTGTGTCGGACTGTTGCGGTGGTTGTTGTTGCTGCTGCTGCTGCTGCTGCTGCTGCTGCTGTTGCTGTGGCTGCTGATGGAACGCTATGCTACCTTGTTGCATACCACCCATCATCTGCACTGGAGCACCCGCCGTCGTGCCCGTGGCCGCCTGCTGCTGCGGTGGCCCCTGCTGCATTTGACCGCTTTGCGCTATCATCTAAGATTGAAATAAATTTATTTTAATTAGAAACAATTTTTCATTATCCTATAGATAGATAAACGCGTGCACTTTATCGATGCAAATAAACGGTTTAAAAATAAACAAAAAAATGTGATGTAGATAGAAACATTGTATTTGTATATCAATGAAGTGAGTCACGAAGCACATTCGTGTCTTCAAAATTTTATTTGGCCGTTGCACGAACGTTACAAATAAAAACAATTTACTTATTCATAAGTAAAAAAAAATTTACTAAAAATAACTTTGCAAAAAATTAAAAAGTAATTACTTCGAAGTTGATTGAAAAATGTACCTGTGATTGCGGTTGCAGTTGCTGCGGCGGCGGCTGCTGCTGCTGCTGAGGCGGCGCTGCACTTGGTTGAGGAACTTTGTGTATACTTTGCATGCCCTGCATCCCCTGCATCGCGGCTATCGACTCGGGCATTTGAGTCGGCTGAGGCTGCGTCGTCGCCAACGGCGCCTGCTGCTGGGACACTAGTATAGTCGGCGCCTGGGACGTCTGCGGCGCGCTGGCGTTCGTCTGGCAGACGGTTTGCGCCTGGGGCGGCATCGCCTGAGCCTGCGAACTCACCGGCGCGTACTGCGTTTCGTCCGTGGGATGAGCTATGTTCTGCTGCGGTTGCTGTTGAGGCACCGCCGTACTAGCTTGCGACACAGGGCTGAAAAATTCAATTTTAATATTTTATTTGTACTTTAAGAAACAGCGATGATCTTGATTAGAAGTTTGAGCACTGCGATACGAGCTATCTCATTCTTATAATAGTGCACGCGTCGACCGGTTTTTTTATCATGACTTTGTAAAATTGCTCATTGCTTACACTTGCAATATTTCAACCAATTTTTACACAGTTCCGATAGAAACAGTACTTATTGTTAATTTCAAACACGAATGTTCCATACGATTTTTACTTGCAACGCAAATTAATGAAGACGAAACTGTAATAGTGTATGAAAATAGTAACGCACCATCCTTGTTGCGTGAGTATAGGGATAGCACCCTGAGGCATACTCTGCGTCTGACCGAGATTATTGGGATGTGTGGGCTGTAGATTGGTCGGTAACGTGGCACCTTGAGCTGTCGGCTGCTGCTGTGGTTGTTGCTGTTGCGATTGCGACGCAGACTGAAAGTACTGGGGTGGCACCTGCTGTTGCTGCTGCTGCTGCGGCTGTTGTTGCTGCTGCGGTGGCTGCTGGCCCGGTATCGCGTAACCGCCCGTGGTCATAGTCGGATGTTGCTGCTGCATTTCCGGGTGCATGTGTCCGTTCGTGTCAACCGGCATGCCCTTGTCGTCGAGTACCTGCTTGTTCGAGGAGTCCGGGATAACGATGCCGGTGTCCGTTACTCCGTACGATATGCACACCTCGTTGGGATCCGATACTTTCGCCGTCGGTTGGTTCACCGACGTGTGGTCTAGGTAATCCATACAGGTCCACCTCCCCCGTTTGAAAGGTTCCGTACTTTCGATTTTGACGACTTTAAACCTCTCGTTCCTACCTGTAATTTTATATTTTATGTTTAACGTTACATGTAAATTAAAATTTTACAGATTTTTATTAAGAGTTAAGAGTGTCGTTTAAGAAGATTTTATCACTTAGACGTACTTAAATAGTATAATTTTTATAGGAATTATTTATAATCTTTTATAAAATAAATGTAAAGCATTTTCGCATTTAGTTTTTTGTATAGAAAAATCTCATCTTTGTTTCTCAACAAAAAAAGTATAAATTTTGAATTTGTAAATAAAGTGAATGTTATTTTCTTTATAAAAAAATTACAGCCTCCTTTAAAACTTTTTTTTGTATTTTACTTTTCTTCAACATGATTTTAAGTTTAGTCTGACCGAAGGTATCTAAAATATCGCTGACATCTTGTAATCCTAAAATGGAATTTTTTCTATTATCTTTGAATTCAGATGAATTCTGCTGTTCTCATCGTTAAAAAAGACATTTTAAAAATATAAGAAATAGTTAAAAACCTACCATGTGAGTGTACTTCTCTGAGGTCGGCATCCTGCTTGGCGTTGCTCGACAGCAAATTGATTATGTTGTTGTCGGTGACGGAGGTGATGTCGAGGGTGTTGATATTGTTCTCGTTAACCGCGCTGTTGGCGTTGTTCGCCTCGGACGAGGGCACGATCGCCAGGCCGTACTGCGAGCTCGTGGGTATAACCGGCGCGGTGCTCAGCGCCGCGTTGCTCGCGTTGAAGAACACGTCGTCCTTGGAGAAGGTGTCCTCGGAGTAGCTCGGCGTCTCGATGTCGGTGAGCCGCGAGTGTCCCCCGTCGACGCTGTTGTCCTCCGTGTGGGACTCGTCGAGGTCGTCGTTCGAGTCCTCGCCGGCGTCGTTGCTCATGCGGCAGCCGACCGTCACGCTCGTTATCTGAAACGATGAGGTCTTCTTGGTGCGGTTCTGGGCGTTGTTCGCCGGACTGCTCAGCGAGTTGTTCGCCGGCACGGGAATCGAGCCCAGCGATTGGCCATGGAGGTGGTGGTGCTGTAGTTTGCCTGGAATAGTAACAGTTTTATTATTCGTTATTTTAAGATCAAATTTAGCTTTGCATGATTTTAAGTTACTTTTGTGCGCATTTCTTCTTTGTTTTATCCATTTTTTCATTATTTTATGAATTTTTGCATACTTGAGATCTTATCGCGATTATTAAAACAATACTAGTTGTGAACAGTTCTCGGATATAAATGAAATGATCGATTCGAAAGATGGAGAGAGTAACAGCAAATTGACATGAAATGTACATTTTTAGATATTTCTGGATGAATAAAAATTTGACACAGTAAAAAGCTTGAGCTGAATCTATAAACACAGCAATACTTTGGAGGTGAAATAGAAAGCTAACATTGCGTGACGCGCCATACTTAGTTACTAAACCTGATGAATATCTAGTTCGATATAAGTACATACAATTATACCATTGAAATTTTAAAACTTTGAATGTCAACTTCGTAAATCTTTGCAAAAGAATAATAAATCGGTTTTAGATATAACAATTATATACTTTTTCTTTTAAAAAAAAGTCTGGTTTTTATCGACCGAATCTTCATGTCAATTAATTTACAATCTCAATGTATTTAAAAACGCGGTGAGATAATATAATTGAAACTTCTTTGGAATTTAAGACAATTATCAAAATTGTTTGTCAACATCTTCCACGTATAATTCAAAGCTACAATTTAAAAGAAAAATAAACGTGAGTTCGTGGTAAACATATTTAAAAAAACACAATCGTTTAAGGCAAATTAAGATTTGTTGGTATATATTTTTTTTGAAATTTTCTGCATTTTTATAATCTAAATATTATTATAATGTAAAATTACATCCCAAAATAAGAAACCTAAAGCATTTGAATAAAAAAAAGTTGACTCTAATTGACCAGCAATTTAACTCTACTCTGAAGATGAATGAAAAAAAATTTGAGTGAAAGCTTCCTTTCCCTGCTTAATGTACATTTTATTCATCCTTCTTCAAATATCCATCAACTTTCGTTTCCTTATATTTCATGAAGCAACTGCTTGCTCCACGAGTAAACCAATTTCACTCTCGCCCTCGTTAATTTCTCTTCAGAAGCAATGCACATATTTTTCACAAAATAAAAAAAAGTGTAATGCAGCCCAGCATTTCGCTAAGCAAGAGATTCTAACCGGTGCTGTCGATCGGCTCGCCTAGGCGTATCGTCTCGGTGGTGGTGCGGTGCACGGGCGCTGATATCTTCCGCGCGGGCATCTGCCCGGGCGAGCCGGTGCCGTCCGCCGTCGCCGATGACACCTTGTGCGACGGCTTCCTAAGGACATTGTCCGCCATCTCGCCGTTGCTGCTGCCGTAGCTCGCTGCCCCTTAGCAGCCGCCTACTTAGCTTATCACGACACTCGGTCCCGAGTGCTGCTGCTCCTGCGATTGCACGCCTATGGTAGTCGCTACGTCTGAGGCGCATAGTAGACACGACATGTCGCCGCGACGATGCTGGCCACGCTGCTGCTGCTGCTGCTGCTGCTGCTCCCTCGTCCGACCACGAACCCGGCGACGATATCTCCGAAGGACGGTCCAGTTTCCTGAAATACGAGAATCATGTTAGTACTAGTACTTTACTAGTAATTAATTTTTTAAGATTAAGATTTATTTTGAAAGCAAACTTTTTAATTGCTTATCGTATATCTAGCTTAAAAATTAGTTGCAAGAAGATGGTTACATCTGACTTGGTGAGCGTAATGAAAAACAGCAGTGATGAATTGATAAATTCCTGGTAGCGAAGTGTAAAGTACATAATAATTTAGATAAAATTAGTTTACACTCTGTTTGAAGACATAGTTAATGCGAAGAAGTTAAACTCAATTATTTCAATGTTCGCTTATTAGAATAAGTACATCTATATATAGTTTGAAAGTATTATCATTGCAATCAATCAATTGAAAGCTATGATTCATACATAAATTGTAACATGATTCACTACAATACGATTTACATAAGAGTTTGGTGTAATTATTTGTAAAATTATTTCAAAGTATAATTATTTATATTAATTTATATTAAGAATAAAAAAAATTAAAATATAATGTAAAAATAGAATATAAATAAAGTGATTAAATTACGTACTAGGATTACGATTTCTTTTGCTTCCATATTTACTTAATGCTTCTGTTATTTAGTCTTTAAGAAGTAATAATTAGTTCTTTATGTTTTATATAACTACATGAATTTAATTCAATATTTAATTAAAAGTTTAGGTATTAGATTTTTATAACTATTATATACATGATAGTAATAGTATTGAAAATATAAGAAATTTATAAAGCCACTTCACAATTATACTGCTTTAAAATTCTTAATTTAGTAAAATAAAATTTGATGGTACTGTAAGAATATTATCGAATAAACAGTAATTTGTATAAAACACTGCGATAATTAAAAAAAAAAACAATAAACGTGATTTTAAAAGAAAATATCGAGATGATCTCTTGTATTTTAGATAAAATAAGGCATGGATTTGCGCAACTCTAATATTATGAAACAAAATAAAATTAAAATAAGCACCTAAAAATAATTCTGAATAATATTTATAATTTAAAAAATATTTGTTCATCAAATTCTTTATTGAAATGTATAATTTATGTCTTTAGTAGTTAAATATTGAATTTATTTCAGTTCTCACAGTAAAACATAACCTCACTTTGCATTACATTTGATAGGTTTACCAACACCTTCATTGAATCACAATATTTATAACGTAAAATTTAATAAACTACATTCTAATTATTTTTCATTTCAAGAATTATACAATATTTAAACGATGCAAAGGTACAATCAAATAAAATGAAGTAAAAAAATGAAAGATTAAATTCTTTCAGTGGTGAATAAAGTATGTAGTTTCAATACAGATGGTGCATGTTTGATGATTTAGTCGAGTTTAGAGTGAGGTTTTTATTCGTTTTATTTATAAGCTGTTAAGACCACAAATGTAACCACGAAATAGCCTTTTAGCAATAAAAGTTTGATTGTTCATTTAAAATTTAGTATGAAAAATTAACTTAGCAATTCTTGACAAAAATGTTATCACAATATACTCCAAACTGAATGAAATACATGCAATTGGTTAAATCTACATAAAATATGTGGATTTATATGAATAGACCCACTGATTTTAAAAACTATAAATTGCAATGTATCATTCAAAACGACAATAATTATTCTAACAGAACCACTGTAACTTAATTATTGAACTTATAAACTGAAGAATAACCTATGTTGCTAGGAGCCACTTGACAGCAGCTAAATCTCAACCGTTAAGCCCAGCTCCAAAAAAAGAGAGTATCACTTGGTAACTGTGCTCGAAAAAGGCAGCCTTGATGTACGACCGTAGGAAGTAACTGTTCCCTCCCAAATTGCTCGACAGAGGCATGCGAATACTGTCAAAGGCATCTGAATAGTTGTACTTGTCAGCCTTCAGCTATTGAACAATTGAGGCACTCTTTTAAAAAAGTCACAATGCACGGGCTTTCGCGGACAATGGGACACCCACGCATCTAGGTGTGCAGGGTCTACGTGAAAGGCGGCAGAGTCGTCGGGGCGCGCGTACATACGAAAAAGAGAAAGAAGGAAGAAAAAAAAAATGGAAGAAAGCAAAGAAGACCAAGGAGAGTCTCCCCGGTGGTATGTTCTCGCCGTCCGAAATCCGGCGGGTGTCCTTCGTGCGTCAGAGGCGGCCGTTATACATCGGCGTATACGGGCAGGCGAACGTGATTTGAAAATCGATGTTTTCCTGCGGACGAGCGAGCCAAATGATATCAATTGTCCGGCCGCTCATGCACACGCGTCCGCCCACACTCACACGCACTCGTCGCGCCTTACCCTTCCTCGGCTTGCGGGCGGCTGCCTGCCACTCTGCTCTCTCTCTCTCTTTCTCTGTCTCCTCTCCCTCTCTCCCCGTCGTTTCTGCCTTCTCGTATATACGTGTGCGAGTATCAACTCTGCTGGCGCTGTCGGGCGCGCGGCTGGCCGCACACACGCACCCGTCCGCACCTGCGGGCTCCTACCCGAGCAGCTGACTGCGCTCGGCCAGCATCTCCTGCCTCCAAATTGTCGTCAGCGCGCACGCACTACACTAACACGCGCGTCGCCCTCACCACTCTATAGGTACACTCGGTGTACTCTATCCTCCTCCTCTTCTTCGGCCTACTATCTCCCTCTCTGTCGTGCGGCCGAGCCGAGCAGCTCCCTAGGCTCGCCGAAAAACTCGACTCCGCTGACGATCCGTCCTGACGTCCTTCGCATGTGCGTTTATACGCGCCTCTCCTCCTCGCGCGCACACGCAGAATGTAACACACGTACGCGAGAGATACACGGCGAGGTGTAGATATCGTACGCCTGTGTGCGCACTGTACAGACTAGGTCCCCGGAGCTTGTTGCACCGGCTCCGTCGGGCTCCTCGGCATCTCTCGCCCGGAGTCACTTCCGCGCGCGCACCGCACGGTACAGCCCGGTGTTCCACGCGGCACGATACCCGAACCTGCACCGCACCACCGCACCCCCCGGGGGAACGGACGTTCGCGCGCGCGACAGAGAGAGCGACCTTTTTTTTCTTTCTAGGTTAGGTGTCTCTCTGTCTCGAGGCCGCAGGCTCGCCCTCTCTCTCCCGCTGCTCGCTCTCTCTGCGGCGGCCCCTCGCGCCGCGTCGTCGCGGCTCGGAGTTTAAAAATGGCCGTGTGCCCCGTCCCGGAGAGCGCAGGAGGCGCGGTGGCGAGGGGGGTGGACGGGGGGGAGAGCGGCGCACGAGACTCCGCGGAGACTGCAGGCCCCGCCGTTGAAGGAAGCGCGACGACCGCCTGGGCTGACTCCGCGAACTATGTGCGCCGGCGGCGGCGCGGAGCTCGACGAGAGCGAGTGAGAGGGAAAGAGAAAGAAAGAGTGAGTGAGAGAGATAAAGAAAGAAAGAGAGAGATAAAGAAAGAGAGCGAGAGCGACGAGGGACGGCGGACGGGTGGCGGGCTCTCGCGACCGGCGCCTATGGCTATGGCCTGCTTATTTGCGCCCATCAACGTATACCGACACTACCGAGTGACGACCGACCGGCCTATATTATTGCGGATCTTTTCACGAAACACTTGTCGCCCGGAGAAAGCGCGCAAGCTCCGAGTTGCGCTTTTGAATTTTCCCGCCACTGGAGGCGCGCGATGTTTTACACTATATTGGGCCATGCTGCCAAGAGGATTTAATATATTTCACGTTTTTTACGATATATGGGGTGGATATGGGGTAAAATGGGTAGGGTGATTATTTGGGGTTGATTTTTTAAAAAAAATTTATTATTCGAGTTTAAGTATTTCAACCTGTTGTATACGTTAACACTGTGTTTTGTTGAAAAAAGAAAACTAAAGATTTCGATTCAATGTACTATTGAATGAACAATAAGAAGTATAGTTTTTTTCATATGTGCAAACTATACAAAAAAAGTATTATTATTTTAAGTATATACTTTAATTTTAATACTCTTTTTATTATTACAATTTTAATAATAATATTTAGATTCTTTTATGTCTTATATTATTCACTTTTAAATATTTTTTTTTAAATAAATTATGAATAGTTTCTGTAATCACCTTGTTTTATAGTAAATCTTTTATGCAAACAAAAATGAATGCACATATAGTCATCGAGTATATATAGAAAGGCAAACTACAATGACAAACACATTTATTTCTGAAGCTACTTGTAATATTTTGAGAGTAATGTAAATTTCTGGGATGTTTCATCAGAAACTTTTCTGCGCAGTATAGGTCAATTGCGTATTTCGTTTTAAACTATCAGTAGTACTACCTGCTACTACGATTTTTTCTTCAAAGGAAAGAATGATGTTATGACGTTAGCGAATCATACTGCGCAGTTTGTGAGTATTTAGATGTCACTGAATGTGCAATGTTTTTTATATTAAAAATTTTTCAAATACTTTCGTTGTTCCAAAAATAAATACTTTTTTTCTTACACCTTTACGTAACAGGTTTAGAAATTGAATTAAATTTGTATATACTTGATTATATAATTAGGTAAAGGCTATTGATCGATAGACCGGCTATTTTATTAAATATGCTCCCAGAAAATTGTGCCCTACGGGGAAAAATATTTACGGGAAAAACATAACCATGCGACGATTTGTCATTTTGGAATTTTTTATGGGTATAATGTACCGTAATATTTTAATTTCAAGAAAATGTTCGTTGTAGTTAATCATTCTATATTCATTTACATCTTTTCTCCCGTAATTCTTACGGTGAAATCCTTACGGTAAATTTTACTGGAAAATTTATTAATAAAAAATGAAAAAATAATTTTTTTTTTCATATATTAGTTAGTAAGTTAGTATGTAAGCTCTTATGTAAAGTACCAAACCTACGCTCGGGCAATCTATTTGCCTATAGTAGGATTACATTGTAATATTTTTGGTTAAATAAATAATAAATAATATAAATATTAAACAATCAATCAATATTTACTTCCCTCATTAAGAAGTTATCTCATTGTAAAATTCTTATTATTAAGCAAAAACAAAAAAAATGTTTATTTTATTACTCTTTTATTCATTAGTTTCAATATTCCAAACACAACAATAAAGTAAACCTATACCTACCTAATTCCGAACGAAATATTATTTGTTTATTCTCATCCCTAACCTATCCAACAAAAAAAAAAACTCAAAACCAACGTCCCGGCCACCGTACAACCTTCCAAAATTAAGAAGTATTCGCGCCCAACCCGCGCACCGACGTTGCATACAAAGTATAAGAAAAAAATCCACCCCCCAAAAAAGTGCAAAAAAAGAAGAGCAAACGCGAACTCATGGATCGTCGAAAAGGCTCGCTCCCGACGTCCCCTCTCGTCCGGTCGAAATCCACCGTGGGCCTGCCGGTGGTCACCTCGGAAGGATGTGCCGCTGTGGCGGCGAAAATCGCGGCCGCTGCTGCGGTGAGTTCAATCAGCGGGGGGAGAAAAAAAGGAAAGTGGAGCGCGACGTCCATACCGCGCGCGAGTATAGAGGGTCGACGGGGGGGTTAGGGGAGGTCGCGGCGATAAAATTTTATTACGCGCAATTTAAAGGCCGCTGGCAAGATGCCCCGGGGTATATGGCTCGCCTCGATGTAGTGGAGGGATTCGCCGAGTCGAGACTAAAGACGCGGCCTGCTTCTTGCCCCTGCGAGCATTGATTGCGACTTCCGCGTGGTGCTCGGAGTGCTCTTACGGTTATTGCTTTTGGGGATAATTTTTAAGCGAGTTTCAGTGAAGTAGATTTCTTTTTTTCTACTTCTTAGTAAGTATCGTTTATGCAGTAAGTAGATATGTCGCGATGAAGCAGAAAGATTTGAAGCTTCGAAATTGCCTTAGCTAATTCAACAGTAGGTTGGCTTGAAATTTCGGGAATGAGATTAAATGAGTTTCGTAAAATATAAAAATTGGTTTATTAAACAAAAACATTATAATCATTTCAATTATTAAAGTTTTATTAAACATCGGCTTATCAATTCAATCAAGGTGTCAAAATAAAAGCAAATTACACTTGTCTTACCGCAATCGTCCTGTTACTACTTAGCACCTTAGTTTCTATGGTTAATCATCACTTTTTAATTATCATTCCCTTTCGTTTAATGTAACCGTATTAATTCATTTTTATGTGATATAATACATTTTAAAAAGAATTAACTATTTTTCATTGAACTATTTATTTACTCTACGAGTAACCGTTAACTTATTGTTATACACTAAACAGAGAAATAAATCAGAACTCATATGATACCGATCTAAAGGAACAATATTCAAATTTTTAATAAAGATTTTATCTCAACGATAAATGATAGCAGGAAAATTAAAAAAAGGAGGAACTTTTTTGAAAATTGTGTCTCGAATTTGACCTAAATTCTCATTGACCCAACATTTCAGACAGAAACGATTTTTTTAATTTTCCTGTCACCATTTCGTGCTAAGGTGCATCAATTAAAATCTGGATCGATTCAATTCCACTGACTCCAATTTCCGATCTTTTAAGCAATGACGTTTATTAAACAATACATACAACAATAAATATTAATGTTCTCTTCAGTAGAGTTATAAACTAATTTTTTGTATTATCATTTAGAAATGATAACATCTAGCAATTATATATGTAACTTAGACCCGATTTTCGAAAAAGTTCGAGTCTTAACAAATAAGTAATGAGGTGTAGTTTCGACTTACAAAATTACCGTATAATCGCAGTTCTCTAACTTTACCAGCAATTGGCATCTAACTAGTCATTGATACTATGCTCCTGACTTTAGAATTGGGACCAAAGTTATGTTAAATCGTGTGAGCCTTAATCAGGGTCTGAATATCGTATATTTAGCGCTGACCTATTCGCCTGAAGTTTACTTTAGTTTTACTATCATTTTCCACTTTAAAATAATGCGAAGTCAAGGCCAGAATGATAACTGTACAGCATGAGGTACCTACTTACGATCCTGAAAAATATACCGAGGTATCGGATCTGGACCTTATTTTTGCGTTAAATACATTAATTCTGACCACCAATTATGATTAAATACACCGCGCAACATTCAGAAGCATATATAACGGACTAGCTTCGGAATTTCAACGTACTTCTTAAGTAGGTACCTAAGGTTCTCACTCGGATCTTCACACATGATCCGGTAACCATATTTTCTCACGACAATTTCTAATCAGTAATGTAAACAAAATCAACAGACTTCTAAGCTCTTCATGAAAATAAAGCTGATAAAAATGCAACGATTCGGTGGCACATAAACAACAGGCTCTCAACGAAGCCCGCGCCGCGCTCGCGCGCGTGGAGGCGGCCCGGAGGCGGGCGAGTGCGGATCTGTGCACGGCGCGCACCTCGGCAGGTCGCGCGGACGCTGCCGTGAAGCGGTCGAATACGGCGGTCGAGGGTCACCGAGCCGGCGGTCGAGGGTTCCCTGCCACTGCGCCGCCGAGGAGTCGTGGAAACGCCGCCTCCCGCCACGGCCGGACTGTCGTTGGGCGACAGACTTCAGCGAGCTCAGGCGCCGGTGGAGTGAACACGCGAAACGCCAAAACGGCCTCTGCGAGAACTGGTGGGTTTCCGAGTATTATTCTTGTGCTCAAGATATAATAATAAAATAAATTAAGATAAAATAAGGGCTTGGCAAAAATGTTTCATATATGTTGAACTATTTGGTCGAAGACTTCAAACCTAAAAATTTGAATATGTTTCATCAAACACTTAATATTTTAAACTCCAAAAATGCCATTTTGAGGGTAGTTTAAGTTAATAAATAACAACAAATTTTAAAAATTGTGTACTTTTAATAAAAAACTAGTCCAAAAATGGCAATCCCAATTGGAGTTTAAAATGAAAAGCCTCTGAAAAGTTGTAGTGTTCGATGAAACATTCAAATTTTTCAGGTTTGAAGTCTTCGAACAAATAGTTCAACGTACGAAACATTTCTATAGAAATTGATTGATATTCTATAGAAATTGATAGAAATAGGCTGAAAATTATATTTTGCTTTATCTTTATACTACTTAAACATATTTACATTTCTATAAATATATCTTGAAAATTAAAGATTTTTTTTCTGATTTTTAGAACTATAGTCTATACGTAATTAGAATTAGAAATCAAAAAATAAAACAATGAAAAAACTTAAATAAAAATAAAAATTTTTACATTTCTGTGATTTTCTGATTACAGTCAAAAAGTACCACTCTTCCCATTGAAATCGGAAGATCCCGAAGAATGCTGGTCTCATTCAGATTATAAGGTAAAAAAAAAATAAAACACAATTACTCATACATAAAAATAAAATTATCTCACTATATGCTATAGACATTAACGGCAATCGGTAACGTCGGGAAATAAGTACTCATAAAATATTTTACGATGCACGTGCAGTTATTATCTAACTTGATTCGTCAGGTGTAGAACGATGAAAGAATATATTACACTTTAAGTGCAACCCCCTTATCGCTTTGAAATAAAGTCTTTAGGACGGAATGGCTTTTACGGAGGACCCTACTGAAAAAAGTCACATGATCATCACGTGATGATCACATGATGATCACGTGAAGATCACGTGCGGATCACATGATTATCACATGATAATCGTGTGAGATTTTGCTGCGTCAATCAAGTGATAATCACGTGACAATCATGTGATCCGCATGTGATCTTCATGTGATCTTCATGTGATTGTCACATGATAATCACGTGATAATCACGTGATAGTCACATGATTTTCAAGAAAATACTTTTTTAAATATTTGTACTGAAAAATCACGTGATAATCACGTGATCTTCACGTGACAATCATGTGATAATCACGTGATCTGCACGTGATCTTCATGTGATAATCATGTGATTCTCATGTGATGATCACAGTGAAAGAATTTAATAAAAAAATTATTAAAAACGCTTAATTCGAGTATTTCGCGGCAAAAAAAGTACCACATAAAATTCCTGTAGGTTTTTATGTAGTACTAAAATACTACTAAAGTACTACGTAAAAACCTAAAGGAATTTCATGGAGTACTTTTTTCACCGCGAAATTATTACATAAGTCCTGTAATACTACTACATAAATCCTACTAGATTTTATGTAGTACCACGGAGTAATTATGTAGTACCGCACGTAGTGTTTTTAGTGGTACCGGATGTGGGACCTTTCTGTAAGGGTGATCATGTGACTTTTTTCAATAGGAGTACAATATGAAAATTTAAATAACAGATTTTCCTCTCGATTCATTTTCTTCCTTCTCAGCGCAAACCGCGCAGCTATTCGCTCATCCCTGACTTTCCGCAACCTGCGTATAATCTTCTTACTTTTTCAGGCGGACGAGTGTCGTCGCGCTTCTCGCGGCTGCTGCTCCCGGCGCCGATGCTGCTGCTACGCGTCCCGATCGCCAAGCTCCTGTCGCGCATCGTCGCGAAGCTGCTGCCGGCGCGACGAGAGCGTCGGTGCGTTTCCTTTGTCACTGGAAATTAATTTCGCTCCTTTCCGCGGCATAAGCGTGCTTCATCTATTACGCATTTTAATTAGCGCGGCCCAGCATTAAGGTGTATTCTAGTTCGAAACGGTATGCTTTGACTTTGATCCGGAAACCAGGGTGGAGGCTCTCGTACTCATTCTTGTAACTAAATTAGTTACGAAATTTACAAAAGCTGTTGAACTGAAGGGATGAGATGTAAACTTATTAATTGCTTGTTATCGCGAGAGTTCGAGGAATTTTCAATATGTCAGCTGATTGCAAATTTTCTATTTTTTTCTATTTTAATAATGAATTTAAATGTTTGAGAAATGCGTATTTTGTCAGGGATTGTTGTATATGAAAAATATACCTAATCATACCTAACTATTTTATATGTTCGTATATAATTACGTATATTTTTCATGTATGATTATAAGTGGTTGTACAAAATTCATTTTTAGTAGGGTGGACTTTAATATTTATTTTCAATATTCACCATATTCTTCTTAAATGATTTAACTTGCACTATTAGTCAAGAAATAAAGCAATTACTTCTTAATACCTCATATCAATATTTCTCCAACCCTGGTTGAAAATTAACCATAAACTGGTGAATTAGGGTTAATTTCTTTCTAAATTAACCAGTTCTGGCTAACTCACCCTCTAAATTTCATTTAGTGAAATTTCACTAATTTTCAGTGAATTTCAGTGAATTTCCAGTTCAGATCAGGTCACTTCCACTGGGTTTTCCTGATCCTAACTGAAAATTAGTGAAATTTCACTGAATGAGAACCCGATCAGCATTGAAAAATCCTAATGAATTCTAAATGAATTCTTAATGAATGCTTTTTTCTAGTAAGTTTTCTAA
>JAXIUT010000037.1:23978808-23996464 GCA_035586675.1 Eurytoma californica | reverse complement strand
CTGCTGAAGGATGTAACAATTTTTATTTGTTTAAAGATAAAATAATATGTTACTCTCATAAGAAAGCATTACTGTTTCTGACCCCTTAGCGGCCATATTTTTTAGTACACGGAACGACCACAAGTGTCGCATTGCAATTTTAAATTCCCAATACTCTTCAAACTTTCAACAATATAATTTGTACTTGAAAAATTTAAAATAGATTATTATTTTGCATAAAATCACTTGTATATGAAAATTTTTGATAACATTCAAATTTTCTTATAAAATTCGTAGCGTGGAATGTACTTAAATCTGAAGTACAATGGTTTAAGATCATGCGAGATGTATGATATTTCCAAAGTGTCAACAATTTTTTTAATACCTTTTCAGTATTTTAGAAAATAAGTTTGTATATTTTACCTTCGACTTGTGCGATACATTCAGAATGTAAATCCGTAGTACCAATTTTAACATTATTTTATTTTCGTGTGAAAGAGATGGAAACTACAATCCATTCCAAAAACACCTTGAAACCATTGAAAAAAGCGTTTCCTTACAAATCTCGAAAGCGCATCTCTCTTTTCTCCAAACAAACTATAATTATTAGTCCCGAAATGGAATGCAATTGTTACCACGTTATACTTTTTTTTCTCGCAGAATACAAAAAGAGTAAGTTTAAATCCTCGAAAAATTTACCATCGCAGGCCTAAAAAGAAACGATTAATCCGCGCGCTGACGGAGGCACTTGATCCAAATTCGAATCCCACGCCGCAATCTGCTCGGCGCTTACGCGAAGCGGCCGTAATGCCTCCGCCGCCCACTCGCGCGAAATCGCGGAAGATCCCGCCGAGGGAGAAGCGGCACTTCGCGCGAACAATCGTCGAAAATCGAGCGCAATTAAGCCCCTCGCGGCACGGCTCTTTTCCTCTCGCCCGCGCGGCTCCTTGAGACGCCCACGCGCGCGCAGTCGGTGACCGGCGATCGTTCTTTTCCGCGTAATCATGCAATCAAGCGCGAAAGTTGCAATCGCCGCGGCTTTGTGCGGCCGCGCTGGTTTACTGATTTCGCGCGGGCGGAGGCTCGATGGAATTAGGATAGAGAGAGGCTCGATAGAATTTTTTTTTTTTTTTTTAAACATTCTTTTGAGAAAATGGGCGTGGAAAGGAAGCTTCCGGGTTGATTCTCGATAAGCACACTTTGAAAAGAAAAGAATTCATGAAGAATTTTAGAATGTCCGCAATAAATAAACACTTATAGTATTCAAAAAGTATTCATAAAGTATTCTTTATGAACAAGTAAATCATTTACTTATAAATATTCAAAAAACATTCCTAACTTTCTTTTATTTTTTACAAACTATAATGAGTTTTTGAAAAAATCGTTCGGTGATACTTTCCGTAATCGTGCAAAAATCTCTGATCATAATATCAAATCATTTCATTAATAATTGCAGGAGATAAATGGCTTTTAAACATATGTAAACAGTGCGCATAAATATAAAACGTTTCAGATCATTTTTCTTTCGAAGTTATGAATGAAATGACTTGAAATCGAAATCAAAGGCTCTTAAATTATTAAAAAGAACACGACCAAGAGACGAAAATTCATTTGGTATACAGTTGTAATAAAGAAAAAATCGATGCCGGTATGGTAGATCTTTAACCATTTTACATTCAATTTAGATCCCTTTTACAATGGAGAATTACATAGCTAATTATGTCCTTCATAATTTTGTTTATTCCGTTCTTCAAGATGAATCTGTTGCATGTTTATTAATTTTCCTACAAAAAGCTTGTTACCGTCAGCGCTACATACTTTGAATAGTTTAACTTTCATTGGTTTGATACGCAATGACTGAATGACTGCCTTTCAATATACCGCGAGATCGCAGTTCAACAATTCGTGTGAAGCACCTATCAAATATGATTCACTTGTCAAGAGCGGGATCGAAACTCGAGTGCTGTACATACCTAAAGTTATTCACAAGTACCTACAGTTGTGTAAATAATATTGTAACGTATAGCAATCAAAGTAAAACTAATTTTCTAGTATAGAATATATTTTTTTAATTGTACATTTACAAAATACCCAGATATCAAAGAGCTTAAATTCAATGTTATCAAAATAAAGCAATTTACCATCAAGAGCGAAATAAATAGAGAAGAAAGCATCTTTTTATCGAAATCTTCTTTTATTGGCTGACTTCTTTGAGATTGTATCCGAAAATGAAAAAAAATATTTTTATTGTTTAAACATTTAACGATTAACATCAATATTTTATTGTTTAAACATTTGCGACGTACAGTCATTTGTAGAGTACCTTCTAAAAGAATTTATTTCATCCGAGTGCATAACCTTATTATTAAAAATGATTTGAAATTTCATTGATAAGATTTCTTAAAAAAAAAAAAAAAAAAATTATCGAAAATAAAATGTTTTATTGTGAACGTCAGGATGTGCCAGAAGCGACCTGCGCCTGTATGGAGCAGAGCCCGGCGTGCGGCAGCAACAACCGCACGTACGCGACGCCGTGCGCCCTGCACGAGGAGGCGACCAGGCTGCGGACCACGGGGCTGCGTCTGCTGCACCTGGGACCCTGTCCGAGCCGGCCCAGCATCTACTCGGCACCCGAGGACGTGGTCGCGACCAACGGCCAGGTGGTCGCCCTAAATTGCGAGGTCAAGGGATTCCCCCTGCCGGATATTCTCTGGGAGTTTCACGCGGCCGACGGCAGCCGCGTTCTCAGGCTACCAAGTGAGTGCAGAAGTTCATTTACTTTGTTTCGGAAGTAAATCAATGCGCGAGAAAAATCTGCAAATTTTAATTTTATGAGCTTTTTTAATTTTATGAGCTTTTTTTCATTTTATGCTCATTTCGCTATTTTTTTTCTTTTCACGTTCATTTTATTAGATTTTTTCATCTCATTCTCATTTTATCATTTTTTTTCAGTTCATATTCATTTCATGGGCTTTATTTCATCTCATGCTTATTTCACAAGCTTATTTTCATTTTATTCTCTTTTCACAAGATTTTTTTTTTTTTTTTTTTTTTTTTTCATTTCATGCTAATTTTATTAATTTTTCAATGCATGCTTATATTTCATGAGATTCTTTTTCAGTTCAAGCTTATTTCTTGAGCTTTTCGCATTTCATGTCATTTTTATGAATTTTTCCATTTATGCTCGTTTCTTGAGCTTTTCTCTAATCTCATGCTAATTTTAACAGCTTTTTTCATATCACGTCCATGTCATGAGCTTTTTTCTCATCCCAAGCTCAGTTTAAAAGTTTTTTTCATATCAAGTTCATATCATGAGCTTTTTTGATTTCAAGTTCATTTCATGAGTTTTTCTCATCCCTTGCTAATTTTTATTAGCTTTTTTTACATTTCATTCTTATTTTATAAACTTTATTCAATTCATATTCATTTTATGAGCTTTTTTCATTTCATGTTCTTTTTATGAGCTTTTTTTAATTCATGATTATTTCACAAACTCATTTATTGCTCAGCTGTGAATAAAAATTTTAGAAAGGGGGCATGAAATGAAGATGAAATAATAATTTTCGTAGAGCCTGAAAGGTACCAGTTTTCCCCAGTAAATTGAAATGTCTTTTTTTTTATAAGGATGATATATTAATATATTAATCTTCATTTTATTTATTTTGCTTTAAATAAAATCAATTCAAAATTAAATATATTTAATTTTTAATTGTTTTTCTTTTATATCTTTTAACATTTTCAAAAATAACGATGTAAATCTAAAAATATCCAGCGAATTAGCTTTGCAAGACCACTTAAACGATCCCTAACACAGGCAGTGCTAATTTTGCGTTGCACGCGCCAATGAGCGTACTTTGTTACTCGGAACGAATCGACGGAATTAAACAGTGCGTGCGTTTGAATGTGCCTGAATAGACGAGGAACTTAAGGACGGGGACGTGAATACGAGCGAGGGCCCGGAGGCCTTTATGCGCGCCTCCTGGCTGCAACTGGCGCATCTCGAGAGGCATCACGCCGGGACGTATCACTGCATAGCGAACAATTCCGTCGGCGAGGCCAGCGCTTCCTCTAACGTCTCGATTCGTTAAGGTGATTACAAGTCGTTACTTTAATCAAATTTCAGCGGCTCTGCATTCAAAACCATCTGCTTTCTGCGTACCCTTGCCTACTTAATGCTAAATTTATTTAATTTCTGACTTTTTATTTATATGGTTTTACTTTTACTTTTTTTTTAGTTAATAATAAAGTTTTTAGTTTAGTTAATAATATTTTAGGCGAAAATGAAAGAATCGAAAATTTTAGACTCTCATATTCAAAAGTCTTGAAACTATAAAATATAGATTTATACAGAAGGCATCTCCTAATGTTTCAACAAAATCCGGAAACCTGATACTTTCTTAAATAGGCATTTTGTACAAATATTTGTTTATTTTCCTCAGTAGCTTCTTTTTAAGTTAAAAAAATTATTAAATTAATAAAAGCAGTGAATAATTAAAACCAATAACATTTTTGTAAAAATACGAAAACATCATTTTTAAAAAGTGAACATATAGTCCTTTATTAATTAGTAAAATAACAAAATTCATTCCTTTTGCGCACACGTATCTTGATGACTTTAAAGCACATCGATGCAATTTTGACAATACAAAAGGAATAACAGATGACATGAGAAATAATACGGAAGTACGCACAAAGTCTGCCTCGAAATGTAAATGTGAAATGTTTACCAATTAGCTATTGAAATGATCGATTACACATCTTAAAACTAATTGCTTATATGTATTTTCCATTGGTTCTGTTGGCAGCTTGAAAAATGCGTGTGCCACCCAACTTTAGATCACCAACTGTCCATTGACGGCGGAGGACTGAAAAATAAATCATTATTTATTTTTCATCACAGGCCATTATCGACGGAATCGCCAATCGTGACGAGTTTATCGCGTTTCGATGTGAAAGTATTATTAACGTATTAATTATGTTTTGATGAAAGCTTTTTTGCTTTATGCTTCTTATGTACTTTTTCGTAAATAAACTAACCAAATAAGTTCAAGTGTTTGAGAGAATACGTTTTATAACTTTTAAGACTATCTAAATTATTTCACTTGATTATTTATAACAATTTTTAATCATTTTGTTAAGTCAAAGAACAAATCTGTATCTTCTTTAATGAGATTTTAAAATTATGTAGTAACTGGGTTTTAAAAACTAAAGTAATGAATTTTTAAAACTCACTTCGGCGATCGCCAAGTTTCACGTTCGACGACCATAGTATCTGGACTGCCCCTATTAAAAATTCATAACGATTTTTGTCATTTAAAAAGGTATAATTTTTGAGTGCAATGTTAGATTGAAGACGAAACTCACTGCCTTGATAAGAGAACTGATCCCTTCCTGGATTGTGCTGGTCTCCAGTAACTGGAGGCTAGATTATGGGCAGTAGGAGTGCACACTAACAATGTGAAAGCACATATGAAGGTAGCAAACCAAAATCCATTCTAAAAACGAAACAGAATTCGTTAAGAGTTTCTAACTTTCGTAAATACTTAAATTAATTATTTCATTATTACAAAGATTTTACACAATTTTTAAAGAGAAAGACTGCTAAACAGCTTTGAATAGGATTACTGTACAAAATGAAAATAATGCAATTTGTCCATTAAATTATATTGTAGGTTCATTAATTGTTCATCTTTCCTTCTAAGGAATAATTTTGTTTTTTTTGTATTTTTCAATTAATTACTAACGCGCACTACTTGTATCGTCTGTTAAAGACTACGTACCAAAGGGCCTAGAATGTGACTGCAAAGCAGTAGCTTAACGCCTTGAAGAATGTCCCAGAGAGGTCGACACTTTGCCACTCCGGAGCTCATTTCAGTAAGTACGTGAGCTCGCCACTGGTCTAGATAACTGCCCAGCCTGTCGACGTAAGCCTTTGTTTTCTGAAAACATTATCATCTTCCACTCCCAGTCTCATTAAACTAAATCTCCTTAACTATAATAATAATCTATCCAAAAATTTCCTACCCAAATTTCTGTAACTAAAAAAAGAAAAAAATACCGAAAAATTGTGTCTAAACGAATAATTTAGGTAAAAGCAAGTAAATAAATTGACAATTTAAACGACTAAAATACAAAAAGTTGTACTTAAGTAAAAAAAATGGAAAAAAAGATAATATAAAATGTCAGAATAAAAGAAGGAGCCTGACGAGTAGTCCGATGTTGTCGCCCTGATTGTCGATGTGGTACTGCACGGTGCGCAGCTGCATAAGGGTCTGGTTGACCTGTCGCTGGAGCGGCTGCAGGTGGAGGTCGAGTCCGGCCAGCTGGTAGACCAGCTCGTCCTGCATCTTCATCAGGGGCTTGACGCGCCGCGAGAGGAGGTCGCGCATTTGCGCGGCCAGGGTCTGGAAGCTGCGCGCCGTGCGCCGGTCGCTCAGCTGGCGAGCCACGTTCTCCACCTGGTCCGACAGGGCGTTCAGGTCCTTGTTCAAGATTGGCCCCTGAATCTGCAAATTCGACAAAAGCAGCATCGCCAATTCGTCAAAGCGAAAGTAAACTTAAATATTTTCACGGCTGACGGTGTGGGACTCTTTCTACTGAATTTGAAGATAATTTTTGTTACTGCAGTTGGATAAAGATTTTAAACTAGTAAATGTACAATTAGGTGGATATTGTGCCAGATCCATATTTGCGAATTTATTTTGAAAAAAGGAAAATCATGTTTCTATAAAAGTTGTATGTAAATATTGACAGGTCTAACCGATGAGGGCTGTATCTTCTGAATTTGAAAAAAAACTTGGGTTGCGGTAGTTGTATAAAGATTTTAATCCAGTAAATGTACAATTAGGTGGATATTGTGCCAGATCCTTATTTATGAATTTCTTTTGGAAAAAGGGAAATCATGTTTCTATAAAAGTTGTATCTAAATATTGACAGGTCTAACCGATGAGGGCTGTATCTACTGAATTTGAAAAAATTTGGGTTGCGGTAGCTGGATAGAGATTTTAAACTAATAAATGTAAAATTCAGTGAATATTATGCTAGATTCACATCGGCAAATTCCAGTTCAAAATAGGGAATCCTAGAGTTTAAAAAAGTTATATAAATATTTACAGGTCTAACCGGCGAGGGCTGTATCTACTGAATTTGAAAACACTTTGTGTCATGAAAATTTTGTGAATGTTACACTAGATACGCATTTGCCAATTCTAGTACAAAAAAAAAGGAAAACAAGTATTTAAAAAAATTGTTATACCATGCGCGTCTAACCAATGAGGAATGTATCTACTGAATTTAAAAGTAGTAGGTAGTTGTTTAAAGATTTAAATGAAGTACATGCAAAACTCAGTGAATATTATGCCAGATCCCTGTCTACAAATTCTAGTTCAAGAAAGGGACATTTTGTTTTAAAAAAAATAGTATGTACATAAAATCTTATATGAATATTTCGCGTCTAGCCGTGCCGGTCTGTTTCTACTGATACCGTAATTCAAGGTTTCAACATTTACCCACCTAGTTCTTAAATTTTTTTTAAAATAAATTTTACAAAATAAGCAAGAACGATATATCCTTCAGGATTACATCAAGCTTATCTCATTAGATATAAGAATCAATATTATCGATGATTCAACTAAAAAAGTTCTCAAGGTCTAAGTAAAAAAAATAATGCCGAAATAACTACCCCACGTTTATTACCGATTTTAGGATAATTACAATAATAACCAAATAAACAATTTCACATTCCTCTTTAAATTTCACTCTCACGTGGGTCCAATTACAGAGCGCTGATCATAACGCCAAGTGTGCCACTGCATGCCCTCCAAAAATAAGTAATAAAAAGACAACAAAGTACAAAAACAATGAGCAACATAATCTCGTGCAACGGTAAACGAGCGACAAGCGCAGATCCCCGGCAAAAGCATGCGCGTTATATTTATGTAGCGCGAGGGTGCGATAAGTCGTCGACGGGAGGGGCGGTGTACAAGGTAACGCGAGAGGCGTCGACTCACCATCACCCGGTGCTCGGTGAGATTAGAGCCGCAGGCGTAGAGCAAGTTCTGCAGGCGCTCGCGCAGATTCGGCGGGAGCATCCTGAGCCCGGCCAGCTCCACCCTGAGCTTGCCGAAGCCCCGCGTCAGGCCCGTCCACGTCCAGTGGGCCGTCAGCTGCTCCAGCTTCAGCGTGTTGTCCAGCTGGAACGCCTGGTACGCCGCGTCGTTCTCCTCGCACTTTCTATGTCGTTGATTTTTTTTTTATCAATTTTTTTTAAAAAGGTACTTATAGGGCGTGTTAGCGTCGCTTTTAACGAAAGGAAGTCTCGATACCTCGATACCTGCTCAGATGCTCTCTCTTTTTATTTTTACCACGTTTTTATTAAGTCACTTTCTCGTTTGTCGTCGAAATCTTGCTACTGAAATTTCGAGCACTTCCCGATTACCTATCCGGCTGAAACTTTCAGGATAGCTCATAACTTTATGAGAATGCAAAAGTAAAACAAAAAAAAAAAAAGAAAAAAAAAGTTTAAGGCGCATAAAAACGTGGTTTTTACATTAATTTTTTAATCTACGTTTTACATATTTATTCCTAAATAAATAAATAAAAATATTTATTCCTCTACCGAGTAATAACTGTTCGTACACAGCGGAGTTGGGGCTCGCGTTATATTGCCGTTTCTGAGAATTTTCCGCTCCTCTAATCTTGGAGGCGGAAATAAATCGAGGTTCCACTGTATTCTATAAATTCGGTGTACTCGTTATCATCGCAAGCTTTGCTCACGTTGTATTGCCATTTCCGAGAATTTTTCGCCCCTCGTATACCGGAGGCGGCATATTATCAAGGTTCCACTGCATTTTATAAATCCAACGTACTCAATATAATTACAACCCTTTATTAACCCTTTAACTCCGTATGTAGCATATCAGCTACATTTATTTGCAAGTACATCTATTTAAATATTACATATATTTTAAAGCACTTGCAAATGAATGTAGCTGATATGCTACATACGGAGTTAAAGGATTAACATCAAGTCGTTGTGAGCAATACAATCAATACACAGTGCAGGCCCAAAAGTACTTTTCTCCGCGAGAAAAGTCCAAAAAGTTTATTTCTGCAACTTATATTTATATTATGTTCGTTTTCAATGTGATTATCGTTAGGTAAAGATTATCATACTTTTTCGTTTTGAGCTTCCAGTGAACATTACGTTAAATAGATTGAACACCTTTCACTTGTTGATTTTTGAATGGTTAATGTTTATTTAAACAGTGGATGAAAAGTACTGAGAGCATAGATTTTGTATTTATTTTTTATTGGAAGGAAATGTAACATGAGCACTGTAAAAAATGTGTAGGACGCGTCACATTCATATCATGTATTATATTTCTATTCTTCGCGATACATATCTAAATAGACATTTATCAAAAAAATATGTTGACTGCAATCAATAACCCTAAAGAAAGATTTAGTCATCCATCAAAACAATATAGCTCAACAAATCAGCAATAAGCATTACAAATAATAATTTCATGAGATTAAATCTTCAATGAGAAAGCAGTACATTAAAGTATCATTTTGTTAATTAAATTAGTGTTTATTTTTTTTTTCATTTTTAATAGAAATGCTTTATCATCTTTGGATCTGATCCAAAATTATTATCCCTTTCAATTGTCAATACCTTGGAAAGGAAATGCATTATATCTCCCGTTTGTACTGTTATAAAAATAAAATTAGTACTTACTCAAAGAGGTCCTTTAAGGGTACACTGAGGCGCCTTCCGAGAAAGGACTTTGTCTCGAGAATAGTTTCAACGGTCCGAAATTCGGGATCGTCCAGCGGACGGCAGAGTAGCATCTCCGCATGCGATGCTATCGCCAGGGCTGCTATCACGACGAGCCACAGGCCAATAGATACGAGGCAACTAAAAAATGCGAACCTAACGGATTTCGTTAGGCTTTAGTATCTACGTAAAAATTTTCCTTGTACACTTAAATTTTCTTTAAACTTTTCACATTTTTTGAGAAATTAATTTTGAAGAGGCTACCGCCCCTTGAGGTAAGTAGTAATTCATGACTAGACAGTGCAATGAGCGAAAATTTTCCTACGGAAGACATCGTAATCATAGGAATTTTGGCTTATGAATTTAATATGCGTAACACTCCGGGAAGAATTTCATTTTCGCAAGTTTTATTAATATTTAATTCATTATTTAAGTTCATTATTTAATCCATACTCACTTCATTTAAGTGAGTGAAATTTCCATGAATAGTTCATACTCTTAATACAAATCAGCAAAACTTTTACTTACAAGCCTATTTAAGAAAAATGCCAGTAAAAATTTTGAACAAATATTTCTGAATTTAACTTTATTGTTAAAATTTACTCCTTAATTCATTATTTACTAAATAATCAAGGAACTTTTTTTAATTACCAATAAAATTTTTTCCTTTTTCACTACTCGCCTTCAATAAGTTAAAAAAAATTTCCGAGTAAAAGAAGCATTGCCCACCTAGATTCGCGAATAGCGAAACACCTAAACATCAGCAGCCCCGCGTAAAAGCGACTTATCCCACTCTCCAATCGTACTTCACGATCGGCCCCTGCAGGAAATTCGAACAATCGCCGGCGAACTCGCGTGCATCGGGAAATTTTTCCAAATTCCTAATCCCGAAGTTAGCGTCGATGTTTTATTCATCCCGCCCCGGCGGCTTTAAATTCCGAAACTAAGCGGCGAATGGTAATTGGACCGTCTGCCGTGGAGCGCGCGCCCTCCTAATCCCCGCGCCGAGAGATACGACCGACTGCGATCGCGAAAATTTCGCGCGAGAGCCTCATCGACGGGGGGGGGATGAGAAAATAGACGGGGGGGTTCCTCGTACATAGTCATCGGGGCAGTGGAGAAAAATTTCGCGCGAAATGAAGGGGTCGGGGGGGGGGAGAAGGGGTTTTACTCACCAGAGGAGCGTGGGTCGCACTCGCTCCTCCGAGGAGCCGCAGCGGCAGCACAGCGCGCCGAACAGGAACAGCCAGACGAACAGCACGCACATGCTGGTGCCTGGGAAGAAGATCGACATGAAACGGGGGTTGGCAAAAGTGGATTTTTTGGGGTAGAGGAGGAGATGGAGATTTTGACATCGCATCTTCGTTTTTGGCTGCGAAGAGGTCGTTTCTTTAATCTTTGTTTTTCTCAGCAAAAATTATTTTTTGAAAGAAAGGGCGATGAAATCTTAGATCTTAAAAAAATTTAACAGTAGGTCGACGATTCAAAGTCACAAATTTGTTTTTTTCATCTATTTTTTCGCGAATTCAACGTTATAGAGAGTAATTAAGATACAAAAAAATCTACCTAAAGTAACTGGTAAAAATCTTAAGTTTGTCATATTTAATCTCAAAACATTTTCTTTTTAATCTTTTAAATGTTTTAAATACAGTTTTTCGCAGGTAAGAACTGAATACTGAAAATGTAATCGAAGACTTCTAAGGAAAAAGGGTACTTCTTCCATTGAAAATACACACAGGAAGTGCCCTTTTTCCTTAGAAGTCTTCAATTACACATTAATATTTTAAATTAAAAAAAATTTCTTTCGCATGCTCATTTACTTTTTAAAAAACAATATTCAACCGTACTAATTTTCTATGTGAATCTAACAAATGTAAATGAAAAGAGAGGAATAGAAAATATTTTTGTGCTTAACCCTTGCGTAAAACTACAATTTGATTATGAAGGATAATCACGAATTATTTGGTACATACCGAATCCGACGTACCATCTCGTGTACTCGAAGGTCTGGACGTAGGGCACTACCTGGTTCGTGAGTCGTCGCACAGTGTCCAGTTGATTCGACAGGTCCGAGCCGCTCGCCTCGATGCTCCGGGCCTCGTCCGACACCTTGGCTCTTGCCGTGTTTATCTCTCGACGGATCACTGCAGTCAAGTTCGAAAGCGAATTTATTGAAAATGTGTGATTGCTAAAACGGAAATATTCACTGGTGCGTTCGATCAGTTCAGTTATTTAATACTTTCAATGTCTTTTTTTATTATTTTTCCAAAATGAAAAATAATAATCGATATTGCATCCTAGATAAGTTCCTAGATAAGTTGATACGAAAGGAACAGGTTTTGGGGTAATGCCAGGATTAAATGTAATTATTAGTATTAGTAATTATTGTTTTGGAATTTTATTTTATTTTTTATTTTTTTATTTTTATGTTTGAAATATTTCATTAATATTGGAATTTTTACAATTACACGTGCGGATAATTTATGGATCTATCTATATAAGATGATGAATAATATCAAGTCAAAGAAAGTTTTTTTCATTTCACTTTATTCATGAATTGAAAGAAAATGAAAAATAAATCTATCAACGAAAGTAACTCTTTGAAAATTTTTAAGAAGATCATTACAGCTAGAGATCTGATACCCGGCTAGAAATTTTTGACCTTTTGACCAACGGTTGACCAACAAACCTGCTAAAAACGTCACATTGCGTAAGCGTTTCTACCAGGGTATTCCAAAAACAAATTAAAAAATTTTAATACCTTGTGCACTTACGTATATTGATTTCCTATTCACACTTAATTTTTTACTAACTTGATCGAAAGAACCTACTTTTTTCACATTATTCTTGCGGAGTGTTTATTCGCACAAAATTCACGTAAAATACATGGATTTACGGGGATATAAGACATCAGATCTACAAAAATCAACGTAAATCCATTTTACGTGATTTTTGTGCGAATAGACCCACCGTTATTTTTAACCAGGACTGCAGTATATAATCGCCGTTTTCTCCGCATAAAAATGACAAAATCTTCAACTCGCGTAAAAGAAAAATTACTTAGCAATTCGATCGTATTTTTGCCCGATCGAAAACGTCTCGCCTCCGAAAAAAGGGGGTAGCAAAGAAGATTCGCTCGCAAGTAACCGTGCGTCGCGCTGTATTCTTCCTTCCGCTTTGTCGACGCACCCGTTCGATATGGATTTCGCATTAGCTTGTCTGCCGTCCCTCTTCTCGCGGCGTCGAGTCGCGGCGAACCGATAAGTAGACTGCGAGCAACGAAATAATAAAGAGCCGACTGACTGAACCACAGGCAGCCTACCGGATAATGCATTTTTTTCTCTTGTTTTTTTTTACCTCAATTTTTTTGTTTAGTACTTTTCTTTTCGTTGTTAATGCACTGTACGGGTTTTCCGGTGCCTGCCACGTGTAATACAAGTAATGGGAAAACTGGAGGAGAAAATGTTGTTTCGCAGTTTGGCGTGCGAAGGAAAAGGGAACGTATTTGCCGACGACAAGGCGCGACGTGATGTGTCAACATTGTGCCGGTACCATATCGATCACCTGACGACCCGTTAACTTCTGTTTGTTCGTAATTTTTGTCGTACCCTGTCTGATAATTCTTTCTCTTGCTCGTAAAAAATGTCCACTTTTTTGTCCTATTTTTTTTTGTCGCAGTGCTGCTCTGTCATTAAGCATGTTTCATACATCACGTACGAGATGCACAAATTAAAAAAATATAATTTTTGTTTTGCTTTACAGAGTAGAATTGTAAATTTTTGCATTTTTTTCGTTTCTACGTAATAAAGGTCTTTTGGTAATGTAATATTTTTGATTAAAAAACGTATAATAATATAAAATCGTTTTATTATTTTCAATGATTACATATTTTGTTATTAATTTTGATATTTCGTTTAATATGTAAAGAAATAAATATAAAGAAAAGTAAATACAATATTTAAAAAATAAACGTATAAAATGTACTTTAATAATTTACTCGCGAATTGATAGTGCATACTCTGAAAAAGAATAATACACTCATACATAAAATCCAGGAATTTATAAAAACATAAAAACATGAAAGTATACCTAATGAATACCTTTGAAATACTCTTCAGCTTCTCTCGCGAAATTCATCTACTCCAGTCTCTTCAGACAATACCATAAATGAAAATAAGACACTTCTCGGTCTCTTAAAAAAAAAAGAAAGAACGACGTGAATGGCGAATCAATGTCTCCGCTTCGCGTGCAAACTGCGAAGGACCTCGGAGCAAATTGAAGAAAAAAAAACGAGAAAGAGAGAGAAAGAGATTGAGGGAGAGAGAGAGAGAGAGAGAGGGCCGAAAAAAGGGGAGCGATCCTGAAGGCTCGTTTATCTCCTAGCGCTCGCCTGTCCTTCTCGCTTTGCCCCCGAAAACGAATTTGCTCAGACGCGACGATCGCCTCCCCCGGCGATGTTTTCCCAGCCGTTATATGCACGCGCGGAAAAATCCTCCCGGGCGAAACTTCTGACGAGTCGCCGCGGCGAGCGCGTCGACCCCCCTTGCCTTGAATAAATTTCGACGTCGCGACGACGTGTAAGCGAGACTATGATTTCATGCTGGGGGATCAAGTTACCCTCCTTGCGCTTTTTTTTTTATTTAATGATGAATTAAAAAAAGAAGAATCCATGTACCTATTTTGATACGAGCAATGGTATTTTTGTTTTAATTATTAGGAGAAAGGGAGTAGATAGCGAATAGATTTTTTTTTTTGGTAAAAAGCGCATACACAATTATTTTTATCGTAAAGAGGAGCAAAATACCTATCATTTGGTCGAAGCAGATTGTCTGAATTATGATTTTTTTGGTGCCTTGTCTCAATTTGAAAATTATGTTGAAAATCGGACTGTGAATAAACGTGAGATTTTTGAAAAATACTTTTACAGGATTAAAGATAACACTCTAACTCAGTAACTTAAAAATAGGTCTTCGCGTGTGTACATCTCATCAAAAGCTTTCTATTCTTATAACAAAAAAATGACAGCAACACATCACAGGCAAGATGTCAATACAAGACGATAAGGCTGATTTCGTTATTCACGTCTCTTCGCTATTTACCCTCTCCCTGCCCTTCCCCCAATAAATTATTTTATTTAACACTGCCTGACAGAGACCCTTTTTCGCGACTAAGACTGAAGATTATAAAACTGAAAGTAATAATGCTTTTTAAAAAAATGTTAACGTCTGAGCTTAAAGTCTTAACTTTTAAGTCGAACTGCATCTAGCATAACTTAATATACGATAAACAAGCAGTCTAGGTGTGTCTAAACATATTCGGTAAAAAAAATATAAAATTTTCATTGAATTTAGTGTATCAATATCAGTTGATCTGTTAAAACAAAAATTGACAAAAAATGTTCAGTATAAAACGATGAATATTTATGTTTCCTAAAAACTATTTATGCTTAAAAAAAAAAAAAAAACATTTCACCCGGAATATTCATAAAAAATTTCAATTCCTCGATGTGGAATCAACGCACATTTTTTATCCGGCGCATCTAGTCTGATCCACGAGACACCCGGCTACAAAATCACCCGGTACTTGTTCCACGAAAAAGCAATCTCGTCAATGTCTTTGTAAGCACCGCCGCGCTTTACGAACTTCCCGACGGGCGTCGTGCTTTTTCCCGACCCCCGCAAGCTCCCCCCCCCCCCCATCGGCGCTCATTCATAATGAACGCGTCGACGCTCGCATTCTCGCTTCGCGGAAAATTCATTTACGATTCCCAGCGTCACCTGTCCCCCTCGCTTCCGGCGCGGGTCTCGCGCGCGCGGATCAAGCCGCTAACATTTTTTTGTCTCCGCCTTTTCACTTCGTTTGCTCAGACGCGTTTGCGCTTTTTTTCTTCTCTCTCTCTCTCTCTCCCCGTCCGCCTGTGATATGCTTGCGGCGTTTAGTCGGCTTTGTGCGCGCGCGCGCGTCCTGAAATCGACCATGATATATAGGCGCCGGCGAGTCGACGAGGCGCGTTTATTGAAGGCATTATTGAGCGGCGCTGGGATTGTATTTTAGAGAGTGGATTAATTTAAGAGCGATGGTGCGCTCGCATTTTTTTTTTTTTCAGTGGCAATGATTTTTTTTTATGCTCTTTGGGTAGTTTATTAGGTTAGCAGTAATACAGTATCGCATTTGAAACCTATATATTCTGTTTTAAAATCTTAATCATTTAAAGGATAGTTTGATCATTTATTTATAGTATCTATACATTATTTTTGTACATAATAATGATATGTAAAATTTAGAGTAGTAAATACGAATTTTGTCCGGGCACTGCCGGGGATTATCTACTGCGATTGCGTACATTTTATTAATTATTAAGCTGCGCAGTTTCATCAAAAGAATATTGTTAATTTTTTTTTCATTATTTATTTAGTTACTTATTATAATTAATTCAGTATTCATTGGTATTATGATTTCTTACTTACGTATTTTTATAAAACGATGATAACAGTAGTAACAACTTTGTGTCTGACCAATCCCGGAATTCATCTACTGCGTTTGCCTTTAATGTCTTTTCATTGAATTAATTATTAAGTAAAAAGTTCAGAGAAGAAAATGCAAATTTTTAAGTGCATTTTATTAATTATTGATATTTTGAATTAGTATAAAACTGGTTTCTGAGCACTGCCGGGATGTATCTACTTAATACGTTCTATTTGCTAAAGGCATCTACATTTTATCTTATAATTTTATTAATTATTACCCTGCAGTTTTATCAAGTGAATGTTGTTAATTTGTAGTGTTATTGATTGTTTATTTAATTATTTATCTGTTACTTCAGTATTTATTGGTATTATAAATAGATGAAGTCAGTTGTAGCAACTTTGCGTCTGATCAATGCCGGAAATCATTTACTGCTTTTGCATAACAATGTCTTTTGATTGTATTAAATAACATTACAATGAAGAAATGTTTGTAAATTTTTAATTAGTTATTAATAATTTTAATTAGTTATTAATAATTTTAATTAGTTATTAATAATTTTTAATTAGTTATTAATATTTTGAATTAGTAGTAAAGTATTGTCTGAGCACTGCCGAGCCGTATCTACTTAACGTATTATATATTATATTTACTAAATTCTTATGCATTAACAGCTGTACTGAAGAAAAAAAAGTTAATTCTTCAAAATGCATTTTAATGATCATTATTGAAATTATGTATTTCAGCAAGAAACAACGATGCCATAAATTTTACTGTGTTTAAATTTACGTCTGGCCTAAGTCGAAACTTATCTGCTCATTGCACTCGCCAATTCTTCCGTCCCGAAAAATTTCAATGAATATATCGGCATATTCACAGAAGTTTTCACTTTTAAAAATCATTTTTTGAAACATGTTTTATACCTCTCAATAGGTGGGCGTGTGAAGCACACAAGTGCGATATAAGTTAACTACTTTACTCCTTTTTTGATATTTTTTATGAATGTGCTAATAACGTCGCAATAGCTAGTTGTATAAAACGAAAATTTTTACACATGTAAAATTACCGTAATTATGCATGTGTAAAAATTTTCATTTTATACAACTAGCTATTGCGGCGTTATTGGCACGTTCATAAAAAATATCAAAAAAGGAGTCACATAGCTAGACAAAGTAGTTAACTTATATCGCACTTGTGTACTTCGCACGCCCACCGATTGAGAGCTATAAAACATGTTTCAAAAAATGATTTGTAAAAGTGAAAACGTCTGTGGATATGCCCATACATTTAAAAGACTAACCTGTATAATTTTTGAAATGTTGAAAATTTTAATATTTACAAAGCCTGCAGGGAGAGGGAGAGAGAGAGAGAGAGAGAGAGAGAGAGAGAGAGAGAGAGAGAGAGAGAGAGAGAGAGAGAGAGATAGATAGATAT
>JAXIUT010000037.1:23946848-23975300 GCA_035586675.1 Eurytoma californica | reverse complement strand
TTTACTAATTGATTAGTGGAAAATCGGTTCACTAAAAAAATTAGTGGAATTTCCACTAATTCAACTTTAGAGAGTATCGTTTATCCCTCATTCTATCCATGAGATTATATGCGGGTGTGGGAAACAGCGTAAAACTGCGCAAGCGAACATTCCAATTGATTGCGATACTGGAAATACGCGAGCTGGTGTGTTTTTGACTCCCGAATGTCAGCTTTTCAAATAAATTGGTCATAATAAAAAGAGTATTATCTCTACATAGTTATGTACTCTCAAATTATCATATTTAGAAGATAATCATATTTCGTCTATTTAGAAGAAAAGTTAATGGTTATCTACGACAATCAACAAAATTCTTTAATATTAAAAAATTAAGTAAGAATTTGACTTTGTGGATAATAAAGACAATTACATAAGCACTATTAAATTGTACTTCATTACAAATGGAATTTGATTTGCTTGTTTTTCTAATAATGCGCAAAATGTGCTGCATACATTGTTTATTTAACAGCGCAACAATGAAAAAACAATGAAGGTTAAAATAAAAGATCAAGCAAATGACGTTCCAAGCTAAAAATGCCTTTATTTGATATATCAACAGTCTTTATTTTTTGTTCGATGAATTTCTACTTTGCACAATTTGTGATTTTAAAAAGTCACTAAACCGAAAGAAAATAGCAATTTTAAAATAGTCGCGGTGGTAAGGTAATTTGGTTCGTTCAAAAAGAAAATCTCTGTTATTAAATAGAATAATTTATTCTTTTTCATAAATAATTTACATTTACTAAATTGTAGTAACATAAAGAAAAGATTCTGTTTAGTCGATGTTTCTGGGCCTAGGATCAAGGAGATATACGTTACTGTCCAAAATGCAATTGAAGACTTTTCTTGCTGTGTGCAGGTGATTATCTCCTTCTGCAAAATATTGTAAAAATCAGTCTCTAACTACTTAATAAAATTTGAACGATAATAAAAATAAAATAGGAAATATTATCCTTACGAAGGCGTGCGCATTTCTGGACTTTGCCCAGCGATTCTGGATCATCTGTCACCAAATTATGCACGTATGAGTCACTGTCCTGGTTTACTGAACCATCGCTTTTGATCTGAAAGCGAATCACGAATATTTAATTGTTCAGCGTGGGCACTAATACCAATCGTTTCTAATTATAAATATGTTTTCTGCGGGCATGGAGTCTTTCATGCTTATCGCAATTCGATCTTATACTGAAATGTAAACATCTCGAAATCGTACAAAAATTAATTAAGTACGCGAAGTAACATGGAATTGAGATGAAATTCTGGAAATTTAAAACTCACCATGTTAAACTTCTTCAGCAAGCAGGCTGCAAACTTATCCAAGTGGCCATCATCGCAGAATTCTCCGTATTGTTTGGCATACTCGACGTCATCTGCATTCAAATAATAGTGTGAAGTGCAAAAGTGTGTTTCTAATATGTCAATTGAATTAAATTTACATTGTTAAAAAAAGTTTCCTCAAATACACAAATTTTGTGTCGTGAACCAGAAAATTTTATCCAACAAATAAAATAGATTGTAAAATTTTCACTGAATTTGGGGTTTTCGTTGGTTTTATTATATTTAATAAAATTAACAAAATGTGAATTAAACAAGATGTAAAAGATGTAGGATACTCACTGACGGAAGTTCCGGTTTCTCTGATACATTCCCTCTGATGCTTCCCAAGTACTTCAACTGCAGAGCCGGCTATCAATCCCTGAAGTGCACAAGCACTTTATGATTAAAGTAAACAAATAAATATTCTTTTTCATTTTCACGAGAGTTTAATTTAAGCAAAAAAATGGCTATTTCATATATATCTTTTTCTCGATTAGATTCTATAGCAGTTATTTACACACATAAAACCGATGTAGGTATTTATCAAATAATGAAAATATAAAAATTTTAATAATACGTAACAAAACTCACATTTGCAGTAGCTACTATGCAGATAACTAACAGGAAAATGCTGTAACACTTCATATTGTTGAAAATTAAGAGCAGACTGTATTCACGAGAGCTTAGCAAACACTACTAAAAAGCTATATAAACCACCAGCTGAAGAACAGTTTCATTTTATATCTACTAGAGGAGGAGACGATGATATAATTCACGTAAACGCGATTCTACATATGTATTTATCGTGCACTTCTGACATTTTAAAGCAAACGATTAATTTTACAAAAAATACTTTTATCTCTTGGGGTATACCCATCGTTTGACCAAACATTAATTGCATAATTTTCAATTGCATCATTTTACAACAATGTAATGTGTAATACATTATGATATGTTATATTTAGCGTTATAATTAATACTTTTTCAATTTTAAAAATTGATTATTGCAAATCGCTTAGCTTGGCTCAAAAACATATATTTACTGTGCTTAAGCGTCAATTGATCGTTACGTAAATTTATACGTTTGAGTTCGATTGCAAAATAAACAAATCTGGTGTGATTTTCAATTACAAACACAATTTTTTCGTAACAAAGAAATACACGAAACTTATACAAAATTATTGCATTTCTTATTCAAGTGAATACAGTATATCAAACGCATGTAACAGATTTTCACAATAATTTCATTGTTTTTCTCGCAGATAACAAAAAAGTTTGATTATATCCTAAATTTGTTAACAGATTACTTCTAAACTTCTTTTGGAAAGGATGTTTCATTCACTAAACATTATTTGTTACTGTATAATAATCGTGCTGCCGGTTATTATTTAAAAGGTGTTAATTGCTTAAAAAATTAATTTGTAAACGGAAGTACAACTATTCCGTTGTGGTCCAAACATTTAAATATCGTCACTGCTTCCTTGCCGCGGATGAATCCACCTTGAAACAAAACGTTTCATTTTATTAATATTTAAAAGTTAAAAGAATTTCTCTTTTTCACTTACTCTTGGGCACACACAGTTCGGCAACTTCCCGTGGATCTCGATGGTCGGTCATTAAATTATAAGAGGACACAACTGGATTTACCGTTCCATCCTCATTTAGCTGAAAAAATCAATAAATACATTTTTAATATCTCTGCGACCCCGCTAACACCGAACGTTATAAAAACGTTAAAATAACGTTTCCAAAAACATCAAAATACGTATTTTGTGAATGTGTAAAATAACGTTTTTTAAACGTGTTTTAAACGTTATTTTGGCCGCGGAATTTTGTCTACAAAATTATCCAGAAGATGTAATATACGTTATAATAACGTTAAAAAAGACGTTGTTATAACGTTTTACAATATTTATTTATGTATTTGTTTAATTATTTATTTGTTATTAAATATCTCAGAAACGACAATAGATAGAGCAAAACATACTGAATTTTCAGATCAAATGTCTATGCAAATATTATAAGGTTCAAATTAATTTACATTTGCTAAAAACTCTTTAGTGCATTGAATTTACAATAAATAAATAAACAAATAAATAAATATTGTAAAACGTTATAACAACGTATTTTAAACGTTATTATAACGTATATTACGTCTTCTGGGCAATTTTATAGACAAAATTCCGCGGCCAAAATAACGTTTAAAACACGTTTAAAAAACTTTATTTTACACATTCACAAAATACGTATTTTGGTGTTTTTGGAAACGTTATTTTAACGTTTTTATAACGTTATGTGTTAGCAGAGGAGTTACAATGTTTTAAAAAGAATTATTAAAATAATTATGTACTTACAACGTGGTAAGTCTGTAACATGCAAATGGCAAATGCATCTACGCTACCATCTACGGGCAATCTTCTGGACTTAATTTTACTTATTACATCAGCTGCAAAAAGATATATACAAAAATAAGATTTCTTTTACAATAAATTATTTATAGCATACAATTTAACATTTAACTAATCCAGTAAACACAATAAAATGTACTTACCATCGGTAAGACCAACATTTGTAATGCAATCGTCTCGATACTTTCTGTACTCGATGTCGACATCTGGAGAAAACATCCCCTAATAAACGGTTTATAATTTAATAATTAAAGTTACTGATATATTATTATCGAGTGTATAATAAAGCTATGAAAGATTTATTTATTGAATTACAAAATTATACTTAATTTAATGAAATAGATTAAACACCCTAATTTCTCTACATTGAAATTTGCTTAAAAAAAGGACAAGTAACTTACGAATGCAGCAGGTGCACATAAAAGAACTGTGCAAATTACATAGACTTTCATTTTCGTTTTATCTTAAATTCGAATATTTACAGTCCGATAGTTATTAAAAGCCAATTTTAAACTTCTCTTCAGAAACTCTCTCTATATATCCTCACGTCTGGGGAAGAACTGGGTACTTGTATAAGGTGGGAGAGTAGAAATACCCAATGATAAACTGAAAATACTTTTTCTGACCTTTGCTGATAATGTAAAACAAATATTATCTCTGTGACGGCACGGAAAGACAAAAATTCAGAAAAATCAGACTTTTTTTATTAGAGATTGACTCTATTAACACAAAATTAAAATTGATTTTTATCTTTCGATCCATTGATAACGAAATTATTTAGGTATGAAACATATATAATGTATGTATTTATGCTACATCCGACGCTAGAGGGTAAATGACAAGCATTAACATGTTCAAATACTTTTATTAGTGTGAAATTTAATTATTGTAACTAACTTCACATAAGAATACAATAAAACAATCAAAGTTATATAAGCTATTAAAGATTACAGTTGTTCAATTAATCTATAAAGTTGCCTTTGGGTTAGGAGTGAGGCCCAATACTATTTCTATTGCATCTAAGTAACAGTTCATAATATTTCGCGCAGTTTCTCCCTCGTCTTTTCCACCTGTAAAATTTAATTTTTCATGAAATGAAATTTTAGATTTTTATATCAATAAATAAAAAATGTTGAATTCATACCCGAAGCCTTGCACGTCTCAGATTTCTCGTGAATATACACACTGTCGGTAAATATGTGGTACGACCGTACGTCCTGATTAATTGATCCATCTTGGTTCAGCTAAAACGAAAAATAAATAAAAGAACAATTATTATATTAAATTAATCCGTAATTTTTGAGAAATTAATAATTTTTCCTTAAAATTATTACTTCATTTATCTCAGTTAAACGATGAAAGAGTCAATATTGAGCCTCTTTTCTTAAAATTTATCATGTTAGTACAAATTGGTAAAAAACTAAATTTTGATTTTTTATAGGATTTTAGATAGCTATTAAAGTAAATCCGGCAAATTAGCTTACAACATTGAATTTCTTCAGCATGCAGACGGAAAACTGATCCAACTCTCCGCTTTCAGGAATTTTGCGTTGCTTTCTAGCAGCTTCAACGGATTCTAAAGTATGCAAGAAAAGTTTTTTATGAGCCTCGTGCATTGCTAATCAATTTATTATTAAACTTACGTAAAGAAATTCCCGTTTCTTTGGCACACTCTTCTTCATAGTCGTGTAAAGTAATGTCCACGTCGGACGAGAGAGAAGCCTATAAGCCAGAAAATTAAAAAATCTCGGTATTTTAAAAATATTGCGTGTTAAATTTTTTAAAACCTTATATTTGTATCTTAAATACTCACCAGAGCAAACGGCGCGCAGAAAAGGAGCGCGCAAATCACGCGAGCGTTCATGATGATAAAAGGAAGAAAAAACACTTTGTGCTTTGAGCTGTAGATTTCGACTGAGGAAACCTATTGAATGCAAACTCCTTTTATTGCAGAGAAAACGCCAGGATTATTATCATTAATTACCTTGTCTATGATAGAATCGGGTTTTCCCAAGTATGCAGGAACAATTATGAATAAATTGGAATTTGCAATTAGTTTAAAGCTAAAAAGGTTTGGCAAACAATCATATTAGCGTTAAAACCAAATGTGTGCAATGTATATCTTACATATTAAAATCAATGAATGAATTCCAGTTAAATAAAAATATATTACAAAAGATTTTTATGTATGTACGTACGTATTAAAGTATTTTCAAAATATTGTTTTAATTTATTAACAAAATACGCGTTAAAAAAATTTATGGCTTTTATATATTATCTTGTGATACATTATCGGCAGATGGTAAGTGTACCCTAAGCAGTACACTACTATACCCGACTTATGTAAAGTTACCGGTAACAGGGATTGACGATATCAGCCCCTGCTACGTAAGAAATTTGCGAATAAACATTAATAAAGAAAATATTAATACTTAGTATTTATATTCAGCCTTTTGCTTTCACGAGGAGAAAGTACTACGACGAAGGACGTTTTCAAAAGCCGAAATTCACATTACCACAGTGGCACTAGCCTAGAGAGCGTAGATTTAAATGGTCAATACTGTGGTGTATTTACTGCCGATGTGTACATATATATTGTACATATGTGGATGTCAAAATATATTACTCATCGATACACTTTCTGACGTGCGACGGCAATAGTGTTTTGTCGTGTTTTTTCTGTTCTTCACAAATGTACCTAATGCGTAAAAAAAATCTATTGTATTTCTTAGTAAATAATGATAAAGAAAAATATTTTATACAAATCTTAGAATCAGCAAATAATTTAATTATCACTTGATTTGTAAATTTTTCATTATTTATCAAATTCCAAAATTTTTTCATTAGCACAATACAACTAATCAGCAAATTAATTATCAAACGATTCGTGGACATTTTTTTTAGTTCTTCTTATGCGATGAGATCATTGATGTGACTGCTGGTTTATCTTTCAACTTTTCTTATTCATCTGTCGCCTCATATATTCTTCTAAAAAAAAACACACAATGGATACTTAAAACAAAAATGCTTGAACTTTTAACACTCATTTTCAATAAGTCGTCTGTTTATTGTTCGTTAAAAATTTAATTAAAAATCTTTGCTACGTAAGCTCATAATGCGAAAAGATTTTTTAATAAAAAAAAGGCTTTCAATTCTTTAAAAAGTCATTATTTTTTATAGACCCGCGCTTAGCTCTGTAAATTTCGCCGCAGTGAAAAAAAGTCAACTACTCGAATGCCGGGAGTGAAAGGTTGCACTACCACGAATTTACAGCACAGTTGTACTTTTTTTTCTTTCTTTCTCCGATCTATTAGCACATCAATGTTTATTTAATTGAACATTTCTGCCCAACGCGCATAACACTTTATCCCGCATTTATTTCTGTTTCTTAAAATGACCATCGTACAAACGATAAAGGCAAAAAAAAAATTATCTGTGTGTACATTCAGTGGTGTGTGCAGATAATTGAAACTACTAGATAAACGTGAGTATGCAGTGTTTTTAGAAATGTCCCTCTGGAATTTCACCAACAGCCGTAAATACATCAATGCAAATAGTTGCGATAGAATTACGGCAGGTACGAAACGAAGCGATCAGAACTGATTATATTCACTGTTTACTAAATCAGATTTAATTCTCCGTTAATTAACGCGTATACCGCAAAAGGATAGTTGATTGACAATGCATTCTTTAATTAATTGGGTTTTATTTTCCGTTGGGAAAGTTTATCGATCCTGTCACATATATTTCGCGATAGGAAAATAAAATTCAAAAGTGATTACCGCAAACAGTCTACAATGATCTATCAGAAGAAAGGACGTGCGCTATTAAAGCGAAATCTAATTATTAATGAATGTAACAAATTAATATATTCTTGTCAATATTGTGGTAGGCTTTTTTTTAATCCAGACGCTTTTGAATGTTGTAGAATCGATATATGTTAAATACATAAGGACGATGTAACATATTGTTTCTTCATTATTAAAAAGTGTCCTGATGAAGACAGAAACAACAAAAGAATTTCGAAACATTTCGACATACTCTCTAAAGTTAATTCAATGAATATAGTGTACTACTAATTCAAGTAAGTGTATATACACTGCAAAATAAGTGAATATGTAAATTTAATTTTACTATTTCATAAGTGAATATTTTATACTTATTTTGAAGTACATACAGATTTATTTAAATTAATTGATAATAAGGCAGACTGAAAAACATGAATCAGTAGAAAAACTGAGAAAATCGAGAGCTCATTTTTTCTAAATCGTAGGAAAGAAGTCTGCAGACTTTTCTGCAGGCCTTTCTACGGGCCTTTCGCCTGCAGGATAGAGAGATAGATTTCTCGGAGTGATCTCTCGCTCTTTCAAATGGAGTGATTTTTCGAGTATTTCATCCTTCCACATTATAAAAGTTGGCAATCTATTAACAATTTTTTATCTATTAATAATATTATTTCCTTTTGATCGACCACTTCCCGCTTATTGATGAGTCTACTTGTAAAAAATTAACCATAATGTGTATTATATTCTGGCAAAATTATGGTTAATTTTTTATAGGGCACGTGTGTTCGAAATTCTATTATTGCATATTTTTTTAAATCCTAGTAAACCTGTAAAAGAATTAAGCACTTTTTTTGCTATTGCAACGATGTCGTGTACATTTTATCGGTATGAAAATTGTCCGACAGAAAGAGAGAACAATGTTATCGCGAGTCCATAAAGTATTTCTACGCCTATTAGTTTCCTTCAAACATTGACTTCACGTCGAGAATTTTTCGCAAGATAAATTTCGTAAAAATTTCACTCGTTGTTTTGTTGCTATTCACCAGCGAGTTTCTTTATCGCTCAATAAGCATATATTAATAAGTGAATTTATCTAAAAGCACTGATTCGAAAGCGAATATTAAAACATAATTTTGTCCTTATTAGATTCTATTATACCTAAATAGCGATGGTCTGAAAAGTAAACTGTTTTTCATAGTACGATTCTTTTAGTCTAATTATTTCAGATTTATGCGTCGTACGAAAGACATAAAACAACACTGCAATAAATTACGCACGATTTAAGATGTTGACATAGAACCGTTATATTACAATGATTAGAATGTACAATGATTGAAGCTTAATGACGGCAAAACGGAGCAGTAAGGAAGCGTTTATTGAAATGCAACTTCGGCAAATAGGGATTGACATCCAAAAGAAGAAATTAATTCAAAATTGAAGTGCAGCTGAGAAAAAATTTCACCCACAAGTCGTGCATCAATACACACACCCACACACTCGCATAAACACCTACAAGCACATACTCGCACGCGTGCAAATGCACACGGACGCACGAGAGCAAAAAAAAACGAGTGCACGATGTACATTCCCGGAGACACTGCACATTACAGCGATTGCACGTGCTTATACGTGTATTGGGCTCGAATCGAAAACAAAAGTCACAATAATAACGACCGGCCCATTCACGCAGAGGCGAACGCGCATCTCGAGGAAGCGAGCGAAACATCTGTTCGGATCTATATAAGCGTAAATTCGCGTATGTATTCAAAAATCGCAACCCCAGACGCGCGCGCGCGTGATGACACGGGTTTATTTGCGCTGTACGTACACAGCTGCACACGCATACGCGCGCATGCACACGTACACACACATACACATACAGATTTACACACTTATATGCGCACGCACAACCGTAATTATATATACATATTATAATATTATATATGTATACACACGTACACACTTATATGCGCACGCATAAAGATACTCACGTAATATATAAGCATATTCACAAATAAATTTTCGTGCAATGTATTATACACACAAATTCACGTGCGATCGCAAAAAGTTAACGGCCTAGTTGCGAGGGGAGGGGGGGGGGCAAAAGACGCGTATATAACGATGGGCAGTAAGAGCGCAGCTGCCTGTACGTGGTGTACCGGGCACTGTCCGTCGTGCGCGACTTAGACGAGCCTGGCCTTTTTGTTGTCGATTGCGGGTTTGTAGATCGTTCAACGAGTAGTCGCATGTTGCTTCTCGTTGTTGCGCGGCGGCCCCCCCTTCCCCCTACTCCTTCTCACCTTTTTCTCTTTATGGAGTAGCAAACGGTTTACGTCGATGCGATTTCAAGTTTTGGATTCGTAATAATAAAACAGCGAATTTATAATTCGGCGATGTTGTGTCATTGTTTTTGAAGTACTTATGTACGTCTTGTA
This sequence comes from Eurytoma californica, assembly GCA_035586675.1. NCBI lineage: Eukaryota > Metazoa > Arthropoda > Insecta > Hymenoptera > Eurytomidae > Eurytoma > Eurytoma californica. The sequence continues at coordinate 23,965,316 of JAXIUT010000037.1, read as the reverse complement.
TATATTATATGTATATTGCCTACAGGTACTTGACAATGAGAATGACCAATCGGAGATAATTATTCACGGTATTAAAAATGTATAGGATTAGTTGTGAGCTACCAGTGGATCGCTAATTAAATATTTATATTTCATAAAGTTCGCATGACGTAAAGTGTAAAAACAGTTGAATATTCATAAAAAAAATTCTTTAATGGCTCGCGCATATTCACTGAGGAAGATTTACTTTTTAACAAAGTTTAAATATTTTTTTCATAGTCGTACAATATGTTAATTTTTTTTTTAAATGTAAAAGTAAACGCTGTCGGAGGAAAACATTTATTCAGTATTGCAGTAATCACGAGAGTATCAGTTGACTTAGATAAAATTGATAAATTACAATTTATACAGAGGTTGATGATACTTTCAGTCAGTTCAAATGTAATTAATGGCGATCGGACCGTTGCAAAATATCTGCGACGAACAAAAAAAATTCTCAAACCATAAGCAGTGTAATTACTTGGTCTCGTTCGAGATAATGAAATTTCAAAGCTACATCCATAACTTAGCATTATCTCGCACTAATTGTATATTATACCTATATATAGACGTCAGATAAGATTGTGAATCTCAATCAAATGTGGTTGCGCATAGTTGATAAAACAAAGTCATACTCGAACGTATACTATACGGATACACAACGATATAGCCTGTGTAAATAATAAATATGTAAAATAAAACATCGAATAAAAAAAATCAATTTAATTTGATATTCAACGCACTTTCGCTGAATAACTATTTGCGAAGCGCGCCGCACGAATTTTCATGAATTTATTTCGTGCGAAGCAAAAAATATACATATAGATATATTACCTATATGTAAATATTAGTCAATCATCGGCACAAAAATAAAATGAAATCCCACAGCTTATTTCATAAAATGAAATTAGTCCTAGTAAAGTAACCTGAGTCCTGTAAAGATGACGTGGTTTAGTAGTCACACTATATACCAGAAATGAAGTGGTAAATTTATATGCTTATATACAATATATATTAGTCAATCCTCGACATAAAAATAAAACGCACTCCCACAGTACATTTCATTAAATGAAATTAGTCCTAGTAAAGTAATCAGTGCCTTATAAAGTTAGCGTAGTTTAGTACAGTCACACTACACTGCAAACCAACTTATAAGTATATATATATAATACATACATCATATATGCGTGTGTGCGTAATGCACGCAGCAGGAAAATTTTTTTCTCGCTACATAACTTTCGAATATCGCCGATGCATTAGCCTCGATTATTATATTTTTCGAAAACAATTCGGGGCTGTATGACGCGATGAAACCTCAATTTTCGCTCCCAAGCAGCTTTACGCGATGGGAGCAAATTGGCGAGTTTTATGCAAGCGCACGGTGCATTGTACACTTAGAGCGGCGGTGGCGGCGACGCCGCACGCGACATTACCGCGGGGGGTCCTCGTTCAATTAAAACTTGTGAAAAGCCGCGTTTTTTTTTATTTTTTTTTTTTTTTTTGTTTAAACAAAGGAATCATAACGGCTTTTAAGCGGCGCATTTACATACGGCGTTACAATCCTGCGCGACCAGACTTCCCTTTCGGTGTATTATCATTTCAAGAGCTCGCTTGTAAAGGAATCGCTAAAATATTGAATGGACTACTTACGGCGCGAGTTAGACGTTGGATTTATCGTAGGTTTTAAACCTTTTTTGCATGTTTTTTATTTCTTTATTTGTATTTTATTTATTTTTTTTCTTGAGAAAAATGTTTTAGAATAATTTTGTACAATCGTGGTATAAATTGATACTTTTTTATGGCCCCTGGTTACTAGTAGGTAATTAATACTGCTGGTTACTAATAGTAATAAAATGTAGCAAATTTTACTAAACCTTTTTCTCAGTGTATTTATTTTTTGTAAACGGACCAATTATAATTAATGGAGTCCTACTCTATTATGGAAACAGACAAATCCACACTAAAATTGCACTGAAATTGGACTCTAATTATATAAAGTGAATTTGTTCATGAAAATTAAACCAGTTAAATATACGCTGATTACAAGTACGAGTATTGCAGCGAGTACAAATTAGTGTAATACTAATGTATAAAAAAAATAATAATAAAATAAAGTATTTTAAAAATTTCTACACTACCGAAAGATAACGTTATATAAGAATAATTGTTTGTAGACTGGTATTGTACTTATATTTATCTACGTATAATCCCTCTTTTGAATGCGCTAATGAGTGGGATGTTTTGAAGCTCAGAATTAAGTCAAGTTTAACAATGCAGCTATACTGAATCGGAGAATATTAGGTATATAGGTATAATATGTAGAATGAAAAATAATTTCATGCAAATATTATAAAAAAATTATTATAAATAGGTAAACTTTTAAGTGTCATTAAATATAACAAATTATTTCATTATTACAAATTATATATAATTGATCACTTCATTATGATGCTTTAACTTCGAGTTACACAATATTATTAAGAGTAGCAACGATTGTTACTAATAAATTTAAAATACATTAAAGTGTACAATTTTTCTAATAACTATAACAAAATTTTGTTATTAGTCTAAAGAAGGCAGTGCGCCAAAGTCCTTTGAGTGAAACTTTGCTTTTCAAACTCACTTAACTTGACATTTGACTTGGCAATAAAAAAAACCGTGGGTCATGATGATCGTCAAACTTAGCAGTTTACTTCTTATTAAATACTAAAAAAGATTAATTCCAAACGACGAATAAATTTTCATTTATAAACTTCGCGGTCTCGGCATAAAAAGCGTTAGAAGGGTTGGTCCCTTTCAAAGAGGCATCTCCAGTCGAGCGCTCGTAAACATTCTAATTACGCGGGCTTACAATTAAAAGAAAAAAAGCGGAGATATACAACACGTCAAGTGGCCGAGCGCCGGCGCTTAGCAGCTCCTGACGAAAACTCATTCCGCAGTCCGTGAGTCTCATCGCCGATATAAAAAAAATCAGAAGGAGATAAAGAGAAAAAGGAGGGCGAAGGACGAGGGAAACAACAATCGCCGATGAACTCGCGGCGCGAATAGCCCCGCACCGCACGATGAACGGAATAATAAGATAAATTCCTCCCTTCTAGTAGTTACAGTAATAGGTACAGTTAAAATACGAAAACTAAGTAAAAAAATTACATACTGAAAGCGCAGTGGGCGAGTGTGCATACTAGAAACAGCGAAAAAGGAGGGAAAATCTGCTCCGCTTTATTTTTACTAATGTGGTGTGAAAGGCGATGAGCCGGAGAATTGCAGAAAGAGAGAACTAACGATTGGAGCGATGATAGAGGTAGAGTGAGAAAGAGAGAAGAGAGTAGGTACATTGAGTAAGAGGAGATACCTTTTATTATAGCCACCACGGTCAAAATTCGTAAACATATTTTCTTTTATTTTTTTTAAATAATTATTATAAATAATAAATTAAATAATATACATAATTTTTGTCAAGGAAGCTATCAAGTCAGAGAGAGAGAGAGAGAGAGAGAGAGAGAGAGAGAGAGAGAGAGAGAGCGAAAGATAAAGAGAGATAAAAAGTCAGTGTAGGTGCACAGTAACGCGGGAATGAAGATAAATTTAGAAACGATGGTGCTGCGGACGAGGACGAGAAAGACACCCGTTTAGTGTATCCACGCGGCCACTTGTGCGATGCTCGGAGCGAAACACGACGACTGTGCACGTATAAAAAAAAAAAATGAGAGAAAAAACAAAGTGCGTGCGCGACGACGAAAACAAAACTGTCCTCTCTCCGCCCGTGTACAGGATAATCCGCGAATCGCCCGCGAAACGGAGTACGGGGGGGTGATGCTTTTCTGGCCGGCCGAGAGGGCATAATAATTAACGAGGCGGAACGAGGAGCCGAAGAACGTCCGAGAGTTGGGCGAGCTCGCGCTCTATAGAGAAGGACGGAGACACTAAAAAAACAAGAGAGAGAGAGAGGAGATGCAAGAGCGAACGAATTAGATTATTAGCCCGTGCGAGCAGTAGGCAATCGAGTATGCTAGATATACGCACTCGGATGTACGTACATATATATATATATATATACATTATACACATATATGCATGTGTATATGTATATACATATGTATGTACCTGTTCTCGAGGGCTACCTGAGAAAGAGCACCGCTCGTGGTGCAACAAAAGAGTGCGAGAAAAAGCGGCGCGCGCGCGACATTAGAAAGAAACGGTCAGCTACTACTCTACTAGCGTGTGTATACCCACACACGCGGGGGCCACGCCGCGATATGCTCTGCTCGCTCGTGCACGTGCACACAGCTGCCAGCGTGTGCGTGCGCTTATAGCAGCGCACGCGGGGTTAGGAACTTTGGCGGTAATAGTGCGCTCCGTGTGCACGGACGAGGTAAAAACAAGAAAAAAAAAAAAAAAATTCGACGATGAAGAGCCCAGCACCGGTGTGTATACGTGGGCTACATACACGCTAAAAGCATTCGCGCGGCACTGTATATATACGGGGGGGGGGGGGAGGAGGAGGCAAGCAGCGCGGATCAAAAGCTTGTACGTAAATTGATGAACAGCGTACGGCAATATACAGCGGCGCTGCGTCCGTGTGTCCGCCCGCGCGAACGTGTGTGCGCACTCGCTGGCTCGCGCGCGCGCGAGCCCGTGCCGTGGCGGTGTTATATGCGGCGAGAGAGAGAAAAGAGGAGAAAATCGCCAGAGACAAGGACGAGGATATAAAGACGTGAGAGCGAGCGAGAGGGAAAATAATAGAGCGAGCGAGAGAAAGAGAGAGAAAGAGAGAGAGGGAATAAATGGCCCTATTCGGGCGTTTTGTGCATTAATTGGCGCATATAGTCGACCCTGAGGGGGTCCTGCACGATCCGCGGCCCAATTCCGAGGCTGCCTGCCTCCTCGTCTTGGACGTGTCTTCGTCTTCGCTGACTAAGTCATGGTAATCTCTTGGCGAGTATTCGGCAGGGAGGCGTGGAGACGCCCCTTTATAACCGTCGTGCATGAATGTCAGCTCTCGCGAGTACGAGAGAGACGGACATAAGTCATAAACGAGCCGAGGCTGAGCCGAGGCCGTGGGTGTCCCTTTTCTACTGAATGCATCCCGACAGGGTGCGTGTGCTCCCCGAACCACCGCCTGGCGGACCATCCCGAGGCCCCGAAACGCCTCTGTTCCGAAGGGACACTCGAGGTGGAGAAGCGACTGCACTCGACCGTGTAAACCCTAACGCTCCCGTCTCCACCGAAAACTCCTCGTCCTTCCCAAATCTCGCGGGTATACACCTCTGACCATCATCCACGTGCCCTGTAAAAAAATCTCTGCACCAGGAGTCGATCCTCGATCCTCCAGTCTCCCTTAGCGTGCGAGGAGCCATCGGTACGGTGCTGAAATCCGCAGTAGGTGGACTCGCGGCATAAGGAAAAGCTACGCGGCGCTCGCGATAGGTTTGGTTGGGTCGCGTCGTCGCGGGTGCGAGCGAGACGGCGCGAGGGTGCGCGCTTGCGCTTGCGCTGGCGGCGGCGGTGGCGACATCGGCGGCGCGCCGTAGGATGAGCCTCTGGCCGCCTCCCCCCCCTCCCCTCCCGGTGACGGTGTCGGCGGCTCCGCTGCCGCTGCGCGGCGGCATTTCAGCCGCTGACTTCGCGCGGGCACGTTGTCGTCGCGCGCATCGTTAAAGGGACGAGGCACACACCGCACTCGGGAGTGAGAGCGCGCGCGCGCGCTCGCGTACAGGTTAGGACGAGAGAGACAGAGCGAGCGAGACGTAGGCGACCGCGGGCCTGGTGCGAGCGAGACGGAGCTAAGCCCCCGCGGGGGACGTATTATACGCGACGTATATATATACATATATATAAAGGAGAGCCGCGTCCAAGAGAGAGAGAGAGAGAGAGAGAGAGAGAGAGAGGGAGAGAGACGGGCTTCACACTCACACGTGAGCGGGCGAAGGTATAATACGCGCGGGGCCCGCGTGTGTATGCGAGGAACGTGCCGCGGTGCGGGAGAGACTGCACGGGCTGTAAGGCGAGCGCCTCGCCTCGCCCGGAGAGGATCGTCGCCCGGACGCCGGAGGACTGCCAGAGCCCCAGGAGCCGGAGCCCCGGGGGGTGGGGGGGAGCTCGGCGAAAAAAAAAAGAGGCGAGCCGAGGAAGAATTGAGGCGCGTAGTCCGTCGACTCTCGCGCGGGCTGCGTGTGTGTAAAGGAGAGAGGAGGAGGTGGGAGGGAAGGGAGGGCAACGTCGGAGAGGAGAGAGAGAGGGAGAGCGTCGTCGACGTCGCCGTCGGATGGACGGAGCAGCAGCAGCTATGCGCCACGCCGGCGTGAGGCCCCCGGCAGCGGGCAGCAGCTAGCTCTGCTCCTGAAGCTGGTGCACAGCGAGGACCAGTTGGTGGCCCAGCCAGAGACAGAGAGACGAGGACTCCAGTAGCCTGCAAACATGACCATAATAGTCTTTCTCATCGACACCTCTGCCTCCATGAACCAGAGGGCTTACCTGGGTGGTCGGCCCACCCTCCTCGATGTGGCCAAGAGTGCAGTCGAGACTTTCGTCAAGGTACGCAAGGAGTTGGGAGGAGGGACCTTGGAGGAACACACTGACTTCTGTTGCAGATTTTTGTATAAGAATCAAGGGTTTCGACTGCTTCAGCTTTATTCTCGAAGACTGATATCAAGATATACTGGTCGAATCTTTGCCATGATAACACAGATTGTAAACTTGTACATTTGGTATTTGTATAACCGCTTTGTAATGTATTAACTGTGACTGTACCACCATTGCTAATGTGTAAGAGCATTGTAGGTGAATTGTACAAAAGACCTTGTAAAACAGCAGTTTATTGTATTTGGCATGAGAATTGTATTGTAATCTTATGCTGTGAATGCAAGATGTAGTTTAGTTCATAAATCTGTTAATAATACTAAATTCAACTTGTACTTCACCATAAGGTAGAAAAATGCAATGAATTATCATGAAAATGCGAATCTTATAAATGAAATGTATTGTTACATATTTTATGAATGTTATCATGTTCATGATTCTTATAGAAATTTGCAGCAGAGGTACAGTATTGAAATTTCAAAGTGAAAATTATACTATGAATATTTAGCCTTGAATTTTTTTTAAACTAGTTTAACTAGTGATTTTACAAAAAAACTTGTCACATTTTAACTTATGCTGTCAAACTTGTTACAAAACATTTTGAATTCTAAAATACAGCATAAGTAAACAAGGTGACACATAACAATCAATATACACAATTAAACATATTTTTCATTTGAAAACAGACAGGTATATAATTTAACGTATATTCTTTTTTTCAGGTTCGGCAAAGGTCACCAGAGAGTAGAGTAGATAGATATATGTTATTGACCTTTGAAGATACACCTCACAACATTAAGGTATACACTACTGTTTCTCTTTACACTTCTTACATCTTTTCTTTTTCAGATAATGCAATGACTTGAGATTTTGAGGCCCTCTAGATTAAGACTGAAGTATTACTAATTTCCAGTTTGATGATAAAAATTAAAATAGTTAACATGAATACCAATGCACTAAGAGTGGTGACAATTGCAACTGATGACATCACTCGAAACATTTTCTCAGTTTTAGCAGGCTGTTACTGCAAACTGCATTCAAAGTTTACTCAAATTTAAATTTCATGCATAATCAAATAGTGGGAAAATATTTTTATTACTGATCAAACTTGAATTCATTACTTAAAATTACACAAAAGTTTCTAATTCACTTCCAATAGATTTTGCAATTTGACTATTCAATTTTTAATTTGAATAAAGATAAAAATAAATCACAATGCTATTACAATAGTGCCAGTAAGTATACAATTCAATTCAAATAGAAATGATTCAGTAAGCTTCACAGTACTGTTCAACTAGTAAACTCAAGAATTTCTTTTAATTTATTTTTATATTCTTCATCTATTGATTAAGATATAATTCAGAAATTTAAAATATGATAATCTAAGAATATCGATTTCATAAAGTAAAAACTAAAACGTTTCATGGTCAATTTTTAATTACAAAAAAAAGTTATCTTTGAATGATTCACAATACACACTACTGCAGTTTATTTATACTTATATCTGACAACATTACAACTGTTACTTTGACCGAGAAATATCTACCAATTTCTAAAAATAAAAAAGTTTATTTTCGCTTTCTAAAAGAGGACTAACATAATAACCAAAATACACTTGCTGCCTCGATGCAAAACATCGAATTAAAAAATTCACCGAAAATCTCGTCGTACAAATTGAAATTCTTTGCAAATTAAATCTGTTTACAAATTACTAACGACAGAGCAATTACTGCAAACAAAGATTACAAGTGCTCTCCGATAGTCTCGTTATCGCGATCAATACATCAGTGCATTATCAAACGACACCGAAAGAAAAGCTCTTTAAAACGGCGCATCAATTAGGTAACTCGATCCAAATCGATCAGCCTCCCGAGCACAGGAGCAAACTCCAGAGCCTTAAAAAAAGATTGAAAATTGATTAGCCGTCTTTTTATCGACGATTTAAAAAAAAAGAAAGGAGAGAAGCGGCGCGCGGGATAATCTGTAAGCTCGACTTGACGGGGGTGCGTTTCCGGTGTTGCAGGCCGGCTGGAAGGAGAACCTGGCGACGTTCATGAACGAGCTGAAGAACCTGCAGTGCGTGGGCCTTACGACGCTGGGCGCCGCCCTGAAGAATGCCTTCGACGTCCTCAACATCAACCGCATGCAGACCGGCATCGACACCTACGGCCAGGGCAGGTGTCCGTTCTACCTCGAGCCGTCCGTCATCGTCGTCATCACCGACGGCGGCAAGTACACCACCGCCAATGGAGTCCACCAAGACGTCAGTACCCCTTACTTTTTTTTATGAATAATTTACTTAAAGAAAAAAATTGTTTTACAGATTTTTTGTTTTGTGAGATTGGAGGTGAGGTTCCAGGAGATGATTTGTGTCGAAGGAAATCCTTGTTTTAAATTCATTTTTTATTTCTTTTGCGGAATGAATGCGGAGACGAGCAGAGGAGAAAAATTGATTTACTTTAAAATTTTTTATTTTGTGAGATTCAAGGTGTAGGTGAAGGTCCAGGAGATGATTTGTTTTGAAGGGGATGATTGTTTTGGATTAATTTTTTATTTGTTTTGCGGAATTAACGTGGAGAGAAGAGAAGAGGAGCGTGGCATGAATTTTTAAAGCTCACGATTGAAGTTTTATCAGTGTTAGGAGTTGACGCTTTTAATTCATGACGTCACGCGATCGCTACGCTTCCTTGCGATTTAATCGTGGAAGAAAATTTTAGTGGCGAATTTTCGACGTTAATTTTGTTTTCTCGGAAACTTCTTTTTTTAAAGGGAAATGGGGTACCCAGAATTCTTATTTAAATGCAACCGACATACCGTATCTTAATGAAATACGGATATTGCGTTATGATTCATTTGACTAATTAAGTGAATGAAAAAAGTAATACGTGACTTAATTTTCTTATTGCAAGGGGGGGGGGCATAAATAGAAATATTCATTAGCTGTATATTTATATGAAATGATCTGTAAAATTAAAAAAATAATTATAAATTTTTTTTTTAACGGTCGAATTAAACAATGACGACTGAATGTAGGTAAAAAATTTTAATTGCGGTTTGATATTATAAGCATTATAATTATTCTGACAACTTTATTTGGGTCGTAAAACTCGGTCATTTAATTTTTACCTAATGATGATTAACTCTTATTAAACTGCACTCGAGCGCTCTTCAAATATAAATTTTAAGTAGGGGACACGAAACTGAATTTCTGTGATATGTAAGCAAATCTTATTGCAATAATTCGTGATATTATTAGCTAAAAAGATGAAGCCTTTACTTGTACGTTTTGAAATTTACTATATTTACTAAATTTTCCGTATTCAGTAGTTTTATTCTTTTATTTTTCATGTTTTTTCTCAACTTAACCTAGACAAATATACCGCAAAGTTCCAGTCATAGAAATTGCCATATTACTTTTAATACTTATTCACACAAGTGAAACAATACGTTCAATGATTTTTTTTATGATTATCAGTTAAGTAATAAGCTCTTTTTCCTTATCACAAAGCTTACTGGAAGTGAATAGTACAATGAAAAATGCACGAATATTTTTAACAATTTTTGTTAAAGGTTATTTTAGTTACGCTTAATAAGAGTTTGGACATTAATTTTTTTAATTTTTAATCATAATTGCACGTGAGATAATTTAAAACATTTACTTCAAAATAAGTGATTCGTACATTCACACTGTTACGAAAATAAAAATAAAAAAGTAATAGTAGAAAAGCAAAATGGAGTTTATGAATTATACACTTGAATCACGTGCTATTCGAATGTTTCTTATATGTTAGGCCACGTGAATGGTCCACATTAATTGCAGCAACGCTTACACTGGCAGAATTAATTCTATTATATTAATAATTGCAATTTAATATATTCTTTATTTTTCTCTAAAAATTGTTTAAAAACTTATTTTACAAATTAAACAAAAAAATAATTGTAACAATTATTAAATGACGTGTTAAAGTTCACGCTAATGAAAAAAAGTGATAAATACACACATTTAATTAAAATGTTCAAGTAAGAACATAATTATACAATGGCGATTATAAGCAGTGCATTCTGAATGTCGTCTTGAGAATTTCACATTTCCGGGAAGCCGATCTTAATGAAGCTGTCGAAAATATTTTCTGTTACATAAAGATGAAACCATCCAGGATATATAATAATCTCATAGGGCTCATATCCTGAGAAATATTTCTGAGCCCACATAAATTATTAATTGCACACCTACTTCCGTAAATATATACTCATTTCTTGTATAAAAATGATAGTATAGTGGCATAATAATACGAAATTATTCGATTCGAACACATTTCATAGAAATGATTTTTTTTTTATTTTCAGTAAATTAAAGTGATTTTTTTAAATAAAGCGACATCGTAATCTTGCGGACAGCTGTTAGAGTGTCATTCTTCTTTTTTTACTTTAATAAACAAAACAATTGTCACATTAACTATATAAAACATTACAAAAATGTGTTTACAATTAAAAATATTTTAAAAAATGTTAGAAAAGTAAATAAACAAAATAAATTTATCTTTCAATATTAAAATATAAACTCAAGATTTTAATCATGTAAAATCTTACGATAATTGTGGAATTTATCACGAGCATCTGTTTTACGCAAGCATATAAACGTAATCGATCGACAAAAAAATCAATTCTTCATGCTACAACAATCTCCGACATTAAACAATAATACCTTTTGTTATTGTGTTTGAATGCATGTTAAATTTATAAGATATGTTCATATCTTTAAATTTTATATTTAAATTGCCAATTTATTGTAGAAAAGCATTAAAAACTCATGCAATTTCAAAGAAGCATATGGGAAATTGGATTTGATATTTTACACATTATAGTATACTTAATATTAAGATTTACTAAATCTCATATATTTGGTTGAAAAAAGTCAATTTCAAAAGCAAATCGCAAATTTTTTAGTGTGCAGATTGATATCGATTATAATTCATTAAGCAATTAATGTGAGTCTTGAAATTTAAAAATTGCTTAAATAACAAAAATGTAGCAAAAACGTTTAGAATAATCACGATTTCCATTTTTAACTTTTTAAATAAAATAAACTTTTCAAAACTCTTACTGTATAGATAAAAAATCTGAACAGATCACAGAGCTTCAAAGTTCCAATTTTATTTAATGTAATTGTCAATTAATAACTTATCAATATTCATCTTAAAATTTTTATAATTAATATAATTTATTTAGTAAATTCCAATTTGATGGTGTCACTAACTTTTGAAACTGACTGTACAGCCCATTCTACCTTAAAATCTTTTAATCTTTATAAATGATAAATAAAATAAAACTAAATGAGTCTGTATTAATCTTGTACTTCTTCCCGCAGTTCGCGCTGCCGATGCACACGCCGATCCCGGGCTCCGAGCTGACGAAGGAGCCGTTCCGCTGGGACCAGCGTCTGTTCTCGCTGGTGCTGCGGCTGTCGGGCACGCCGGCGGTGGAGCGTGACACTGGCCTGGTGGCCAGCGACGCCTCGCCGATCGACGCCATGTGCGAGGTGACCGGCGGCCGCTCCTACTGCATCACCTCCCACCGCATGATGATGCAGTGCATCGACTCCCTGGTGCAGAAGGTCCAGTCGGGCGTCGTCATCAACTTCGAGAAGATCGGCCCGGATCCCCTGCCGCTGGCGAACGAGGCGGCCAACGCCGCGCACAACGACGACGAGGAGCACGAGGAGGAGGCCGCCGCCGGGCCCACCGCCAACGGCACCGCGGTGAGTCACTCGCGAGCCTCCTTTTTAAATGGCTCTTCGAGTGTTCGTGTGCTTGAGAGGCTTTTTGTCGACGGAGTGAGATTTTTGTCGAATTATTTTATTTGCGTCCCATAAGACACTTCGCAGGCGCGCTCCTTACAGTCAGGGAACTTTGCATTAGGTCTTCTCTCGCTGGAGACTGTTATTCTCATTCATTGTTAAGAAATAAATGCGTTGGGTCTCCTTTTATGATGCAATATGAAAAATAATTTGTCTGTTGAATAGTATATTGGAGGAAAACTGTTATGTAAATGTGATGTGTATACAAATCTTGTAATGTACTTCAAGAAAATATCTATTATTCCATTAATTCAAACAATTTTTCTATTATGGATAGGATAGCCACTTATCAATCTTTTTTCCTTGAATGCAAAAGAAGTCTGTTTTTTTTTATATTACTAAGTGACTAAAAATTAGATTAATAATTTATATAATAATGGCAATTATTACACAACTAGTTTATTAATTATGTAAATTAATTTATTAAAATTTTATGTACACGGAAAAATCTACTAAAAATTTCAATAGTCTACTTTAATGTAATCACAGATTGATATTTTTATAAAAAATGTAAAGTAGTTCTTTGAAAATTTGCTAGATTGATTTTTTTTTTCTTCAATTTACAAAATTTGGCCTATTTATCATCGTCATCATTATTAGTAAATGTTGCAAGAGTTTATTCAAATAATGTCAGACTGTGTAAACATTGAAATACACTATTTTGGATTTCAATTATGTAGCACTTAACTGAATTCATTGGACTCAATTGAATTCATTTTGATGTGTAATATAGGTATAGGTAGCAATACTTAATGAGTCAAGAAGTTTAATTAAAATTGTGCAAGCTTTCAACAATCTCTAACGAATTCGTTTCGTAACGCTTAATTAATATTAACTTAAGTTTAATTAATATTAAATTAATTTACAATTTATACATTTGTAATTATCACCTGGATTTATTCTAATATTAATAACTTTTAGTGCTTAAAAAAAGCTGCCACCGAAACGTTGCACATTTTTAAGTAGAAGTAATAGTATAGGTACCTTTACTTTGTTCAATGACCCAATAACTAATCAATCTAAATTATTTACAGGGGAGGAATCAGCATTCGAATTTGAATTCAATTCCGATGAGCATCCCGAACAGCATAAGCAACAACACTGCCTGGCACTCGTGCCGGCGGTTGATCTACGTACCCCGATCGGCGCAGAAGGGCTTCGCGGTGGGCTTCTGGCCGATCCCGGAGAGCTTCTGGCCGGACATCTCGGCAAGCACGCTGCCGCCGCGCTCGGCCCACCCGAACGTCAAGTTCACGTGCACAAGCCAGGAGCCCCTGGTGATCGAGAATCTGCCGTTCGACAAGTACGAGCTCGAGCCCAGTCCGCTCACCCAGTACATACTAGCGCGCAAGCAGCCCACCATATGCTGGCAGGTGTTCATAGCGAACTCATACAAGAGCAGCGAGGTCGGCCATCCGTTCGGCTACCTCAAGGCCAGCACAAACCTCACCTGCGTCAACCTCTTCGTCATGCCGTACAACTACCCCGTGCTGCTGCCACTGCTCGACGAGCTCTTCAAGGTGCAAAGGCTCAAGCCGAACACCGAGTGGCGAGCGCAGTTCACTAATTACATGAGGACCATGCCTGCTTACTACGCGGCCGTAAGTACCTTCAAATTTGTATAAATTACTTCCGTTTTTTTTTTTTACTGGTAAGGATGTGAATGGTAATTGTATTTGTTTTTTCTTTTGCAGTCACTGAGGAGGGCGTTGACGAGAATGGGCACACCGGCGGCCCTGGCCCAGACCCTCATACCCGACAACATGGACAATACCCTATCGTACAGCGTGCTCAACTACCTCAAGCGGCTGAAGAACTCGGCGAAAATGGAATTCGATCGGCTCTGCAACGAGGTCATACTGAAGCAGGTGGCCAATAAGAGCCTAGCCAACGGCAGCTCCAATGCCGTACTCGAGGGACTGCGCGTTACTCCTCGCGCTAACATTAAAAAAGATTTGGTAATCATTTGGTGTTCAATAAATGAACAGATTGAATATTTAAACTGTTTACTATCATATTACAATTTACATAAGTACTATTGTAATATTAATAACTTAATTAACATTCCAAATTAATTTTCTAAATGTTCAACTGTACGTCTGAAAAAAATGATATAAATAATGAGCACTAATGACTATGTATTTTTCATTTCCAGCTGTCAAATTCATTGACGGATCTCAGGGATGAGCTTAACAAATTCAGCGGCTTCGTGGTTGGTCTGGTGAAGAATCATCAGCAGCAGCGAGGTGCCCAAAGTTATCGTAACGCCTTTGACATACCGCGAAAGTCGCTGTTAGATCAGGTAGTGCGAATGCGCGCTAATTTTCTTCAGCCAGGTTTACTGCACACGAAACTGGTGGACGATGATTTCGTGCACTCGATGCCAGTCTCACAGATGGGTAACTACCAGGAGTATCTGAAACGAATGACACCACCACTCAGGGAAATCGAGAGCACTCCAGTCCGACAACATATGTTCGGTTAGTATCATTAAAAACCTTATCAGCTTAATGCTAGAAAAAAGAAATTTATTTGTTTAAATTATAATAAATTGTTAAAAGTGTATACAACAAGACTAACGGTAATCTTAATCATCTTTGTTCACAGGTAATCCCTTTAAGATTGACAAGCGTATGATGGTAGACGAAGCGGATATAGACATGGTAGGAGCCACCTCCTCCGCTTCGAAAGGTATAAAGCGCTCGCACGCGAGCTCGGACGGCAACCTGGGTTCAGGTGTGAATCTGAACACGTCCCGGCCGTCGAACAAGCGTAAGCCCGGACCGATCCCCAAGGACGTGATAGTGCGGCGGCCCTCGTATTCCCCTCCGAACACGCCGCCGAGCTCGCCGGTGCCGTGGCTGGACGAGGTGAAGGGGCCGACGTCGCCGCCGCAACCGCCGCCGCCCCTGTCGCCGGGGCTCGCGAAGTGCCCGACGAGCGTCGCGCCGGTGGCCGCCGCGAGCGAGCACAAGCTGGTGAACGGCGACCTGCTCTCCGCCGGTGTGTTCGAGCCCGTCGGCAAGAAGCACGACCCGGACGCGCCGAACAGTAACAGCCTCGGGTCGGTGCTCGGTGGTGCTAGTGGTGCCGCGAATCACTGTGGTGAGCCCGCGCCGACGGCGAACAACGTAGACGCGTCGACCAAGCTCAGTGCGAGTAACAGTGCTGTGGCTAATGTTAGTGGGAGGACCGAGGTGAAGCTCGAGCCGAAGGCCGCAGCAGCAGCAGCAGCAGCGGTGGCAGTAGCAGCGGTCCACGACGGTCAGCACGAAAACAACGTCGCCGACAGGATCAAGAGCGAGCTGGATGCGGGCAGCTGCAGCAGCTCGCAGGTCATCGCGAACCACGTGGACGAGAGGCTGGTGAAGGTTGAGCCCAAGATCGAGAAGGAGAGGACGCTCACGAGGAAGGAGCTTGAGGATATCAGACAGCACAATTTGGAAGTGAGGGATCAGATTTACAGGGTGATCAGGAGGAAAGGCAGTAGTAAGTTTCATACTTGTATTTTCATTAAAAAAACTTTTTTTATGCCTGTCGGAAATTTACTTAATTGAAAACGTAATTGTATTTTTATTTAAAATTTTTATTCAACTGCTTGTTATTCATTAATTGACGTATGTGCTATTAAATGTGAAATGCCTTTTAAACAATATACGAGTTTATAAGTATTCTTTGAATCGTTAAATTTCTCTGAAGTTATTATGGATATTGATTTTAAAGTCAATTTATTACTAAAATTTTAAAATACTTTTGTAAATATATAATATTCGAAGAATACGATAAAACGTAGGTATTACATATAATAACTTAAATGTGATAATAGTTTATATTTTATCATAAAGATGACTACTATTTTGAAGTTTAATGTTTTAAAAGAACAACGAAACAAAATTCCTCGAATGAAATTATTATTTAATAGTGTATAAAGTAAAACTGTTGCATAAGATTAATTAATATTATTGAACAAAAGTAATAATGAAAAAGATATGCAAAAACTTAATGAAAGCTAAAAAATGTAAATTATTTAACTAAACGTAAAGTATTACATAAATTATTTAAAAATACGTGCGTTCCATTTATGACATTGTAATATTTATTTTATCAACTATCGTTTATAAGTGTAGAAAAAATATACTACTTTTCATTTTTCATTAAACGTTGCAACACAGAAAGTAGAACTTTTGTGAATCGTAGTTTCCTTAACAATGTTTAGCAAGTGAAAACGTATCACTCCAAAGAGGAAACAGATTTTCATTTCCTTCTCATTACTAAGGTCTTTAAGAAATACATTCGAAACAAAATTGAGATAAAAAATCACTAAATATCCGCAAAAGTATAATTTGAGTACTTATTGTTTGTTATTTAATTTGATAGTAGTGAACTTACATTATTTTACCGTAGTATTTTTGTTTATTCAAGCTAAAACTACTAAAACAAGATATAAAATTTTTAAAGTGTTATTTTTAGATCCTCTAAAATCGACGAATAAACTTTAAATGAAAATACATTGAGAGCCAGTAAAAACTGCAGAAACTACGTCCTGCGCATTGCCAACCTTTTTATCTAAAATTTTAAGTACATACTATATAGCATATGCTAATAACATTAGTATTTAAAGCAGTAAAACGGCAGCGTTAGCAGGAAGCAAATACGCAAGATAAACGAGGCTGTCCCGCATATACGTTACAGATTATGTCCAGATTTTTTTAAATACTTTTTGCGCGGAACCATTTGTCCAACGCGGAGAAATTTATCGCTACTGAAAAAAAATTTACTCGAAATAAAAAAAAAAAACAATTTTTCACAGCAACGTAAGAACAACGAATACTCGAAAGGAATTTTTTGTCCCCGTTCGTAAGACTCCGCGCTTATTTAAAATCGCTTTAAAAACTTTGAATAGCAATGAGAAACGATTGTCGCGCTTTCCCGACCAACTTAGTTTGTGCGCGTCTCGGACTGGGCGAAGTTTAAAATTTCACCTTTGTTGAAGGCAACAAAAAAAAAGGAAAGTGCAACACAGGTGGACGCGCGCGGTGCACAAAGGAAATTTTAATACACCCGCTCGTAAAAACTTTTGCGACGGCGTAAATTTCAGCCCCCCCCCGGAAATTTGCGCTTAATTTTTATTAAATTTTCATTTCGCGCCGGCGGCGTTCCATCGCGTGGCCTTTTCTTGCTTCTCCTTCCCCATCCTTGTCGGAATGTAGCGCACCGGCAGATTAGAGGCGTAACTCGCGTGTAACAGTGACGTGGAAAATATCGGCGAGTGTTGCGGTACAATTTGCATCTCTATGAGACACCGACTTTATTGGGATCCGATAGCAAATCGCAGAACTAATCTTGCACTAATTTACAAAGTGCAATAAAAATTTATACGACGTGCTCCGAAATTTGCATTGCAACAGTACGTGGAGAAGAAAGTTCTATACTAAAAAAGCGCAATAGCCTATTTTATTGTTTTACAGACTTTCAATGCTAAGAAAATTGAAGTCAATTTCTGGAAATATTTACTTAAAGTACTGTAGTAACATTTTTTAGATTTCTAGTTAATTTTAAATTTGCTAAAATTCTGTAATTTTTTTTTATAATGACATTTGACTATGCCTGCGAGAATATTAAAATGTAGTCTTACAATTTCTAATAGAATTTTTAGTCCGAGCATGCAGAGGGAATTTTTTCATATATATTCTCAAGCAAGTAACTGAATTTGACTATATACGTAATAATTAGCGTTACATTGTGACTTTAACATAGTCTTTTAGTATATCCAATTGGTAAAAATTGACAAATATTGCAATCAGTACACAATGTATTTAAAAAGAAATTGCTTTTACTTCAAAAATACAAAAAAATTATAAATTTATCTAAATAATAATGGCATGAATTTATTTTAAAATAAATTGAAACGAAAACCAGGACTAATAGTAATAATTCCTATAAATATTAGAAGAATCAAAGTGTTATATCACTTGTGTAAAATTTTTACAATAAAATTTTCGCGATTAATAATT